>NQII01000002.1:1548794-1620484 GCA_002778355.1 Clitarchus hookeri
GGGGGGGGGGTGGTTGGTTGTGGGCCAGCATCGCTCTACTATCCCTAAACCGTCACATGACAACGTCAATGTCTTATTGATTCACTTTGACAATTGTTGATCTTCCATTGTCCACAGTCGATCGGCGACGATACAGTGGATAACCATCACTGCCCATAATTGTTTCTGCTACTAACGCCAGTGGATATCTCTTCAAACATTTTCCGTCAACCATACACGGAGAATTGTTATTTAATGTTCCACAGGGGGCATGAATCATTTTCTTAGTAACAACTTCATGCAAGCCTGGATCTTCTTTATCGGAAATTTCCGCTGATATCACATCAACAATTTAATTCGGTCTTATCTTCTCAATCTACCAAATAATAATATGTGCGTGTGGCAATCCGCGTTTCTGCCACTCCACTGAAGGCATCCAGCAGCACGTTTCGCCAAACACTTGATGCTTGACAATAAAATCCATCAGTGAATTCAATTTCTGTTTGAATAATCTTGCTTTGATGTCATGGCGATCGATGGGTGATTGGCCTGGAAATAGCTCTTGTCGAATTTTTATCCACTGTGGATTGCACGTGAACGTGATGAAGAAATCTGGTGTTCCGTAATAACGAACATAGGACATGGCATATTGAGCGTATTTATGGATATGCCACGGACTTCCGACGTACGTGCTGGGAGAATCGTCATTCTGCCGACATTCTGTGCATTTCCGTCAGCATTGATGGCATCTCGAAGATGAATATGCTCTTCGAAACGGAGTTTTTTCTGGTTCAATCTGATAAATTTAAATCGCTGAGTTTCAACTTTGACGTACATTTCGACAGCATATTGATGAAATAGACGTCGACATTTCAAGATGTGATTGTTCTCATTTTCGCGAACCATTAGTCGATATGAATAATAATTCATTGAAGTTATTTTTTAGTTCGTTTCAGCGCCTGTAAGCGGATTTATCTTCTTGATCGAGAAATGATAACCGTCATCACCTTGCCAAAATATGATGGGATATTGCAATGTATCATCTGATTGGTGCGTTTCGTACACACGTTCCAGCTGATTGTTCCACCTATGTAGAATTATATCACGGGATTCCAAATTTTCACCAACGACAACAATGGCGACATCATCAATTGTTGGTGCATTGAAACGTCTTGCGTGTTCTCCCGCACGCGTCTTATCGGCTCTGATTATAATTTTGTAATCATCAGATGTTGTGCGGTCCAATGCAGTTTTGAACAATGCAATCAATTCATTATGTTGATGAAAGGAAGTTTGCAGTTGTTCCACAACTGGTCTTTTCACCGAACTGTTGTGTGCACAATGCTGATCTACTTCCTGTGGTGTATTGCCCATGAAGTAAATCTGTAGAAATTAATAGTCTGCATTCGGCGGTGGCAATAGTGAACCTGCTGGATGATATATTTGACTTTGAATCTGTAAAGGTAAGAAATATATTATTATTATTATTATTATGTAACAATAATTTTTATTTTTTTTATAATCATGTTTTATAAAAGTGGTATTAAAGATGATTGTGTTACAATTACCTAAAAGTGGGCATGAAATTGCCCTGGATCATGTTTGTTGCGCCAAATGAAGGCATTTGGAAGCAACAATTGTAGTTCTGTATTTGTGACAAGAAATGTGTAGAATTTGTTCCTGTTCAAGAAACCAATGAGGGCAATGGCTCTGGTGGCGGGATCAATGGTGTCAATTTGATTTTGCCACTTGCGCAACACAATCCAGCGGCTTCATTTGTGTATTGAGATGCCTTACAATGTGGGCACACAACGCTCATCGATCCAATGGCAGCGGATTGATCTGCACTTTAATCACTTACCGCATTGTAACGGAATGCTGCTAGATGTTTATTAAACTCAACATTTGTTTGTCTTCTTACACGATTATTAAAATTCGTTCTCACGCGATATGTTTCTACTGACCGATGTTGTCTCATTCGATGCATATCGGCTTCATTTGTATTTTCACTTTCATCTTGTATACATGTTGAACGTATTTGTTACAATCGATTACGTTCAATTTCATTTCGTTCTTCGTGTTGCTTTGCAGTTCAATTAGATCTAAAATTCATTTGGTTTGTAGAATTGCGAGTTCTGCAGCTTAAATATATCTGTATTATAGGGGGGATTGCAGTGTAATTAAATGGTATCAATTTGATTCAATTAAAAAAAAATAACAATTCAACTACAAAAGACTGAATATATTGCGATAACTAAAAACAGAACCACAATTCAACTGGCAGTAAACTACTTAAAACTAAAAAAAAAAAAATTAAACTAAAAACATAACCACAATTCAGCTGACAGTAAACAGCTGAAGATCGCAAAAACAAATGTAAAAGGAAGAAAAATAAATTAGAGTTAACCATATCATGTCGCATAACGTGATAGATGAACGACAACCAATCATAGTTGAGGAAATTTAAATTTTAATTCCGAATGTAAATTTAATATTAAAATTATAATTAGTTTTGCGAAATATCCCCTATTCTTTTTTTTCTGATAAATTTTCCATGACGATAAACAAAAAATAAATAAATAACGCATGTCCACTGTGATGTTCGGAATATTCCCTAGTCTCCTGTTTTTCCGATAACTTTTCCATGACCATAAACAAAACCACAAAAAAAATTACACACATCTATCGTGACGTTCGATTTTTCCCGAATTCGAAAATATTCTGGTAAACATTTCCAATTTTTCTTTCCATAAAAACCTAATTTGGACTATTACAATCATTTTAAAACGAAAAATAGTCAAAACGGTCCAGCCGTTCTCAAGTGATGCGCTTACCAACGAACAGCATTTCATTTTTATTTATATAGGTTGATTGGTCACCATAACACAGAGTGCCTGGCCTGCATAAATTGTATATGGTGGCATAAGTGCACATCTATAGTAAGAAAACAAGTAATCATCTTTAGCCCATGCTAGCATTTCATTAATTTAAACCCCTGTGGGTATTTAGGGTGCTGCACCCACTTTCAGTACAACAAAATTGTTAGTAAAAGTGTGCGAGGTTGCATAGAACCTCACCAACATAGTAGCGAAAATACACTAGGCATATTGGATTACTTGCTCCATCTACATCTACAAGCACCGCAGACCATCGGAGGACTCCAGGGACCCATCGGCCATCGAACTCACGACCCTCAAATAACTCGTTTCACTGAGTCATGTCGCCAAATAATTCATCAGTCAAACCCCTTATATTGATAATCATGTACGGTGGGGACCCTCATCATCAACCCTGGAATTTGCTCCACATCTTAAGGCTTGCACAACTTGTGGGGCTAAAAAACTTTATTTTCACACATGCCATCATCCTGACATCATATGGCTTTCCCAACTTGTGGGGCTATTCAACAGGTACAGTGGGAAAAACATGTGATTACAAGTGCGGCGAACTAGGGCAATGTACATTTGGAAATGTCCCAAGACATTCGAGTGTAACTTTGTTTCCTGTGCTTTCATCTCACAGGATTTCTGTGTACTTTGTTTTTTTATGTTTCACGTCATCTAGTGTACATTGTTTTCCTTATCTACATCTCATGACGTTTAAGTGTTAATGCTCTACCAGTCATAATAATAGTTCATGTCTCGCGATGTGCAGAATAACTTTTCCAGTGAACAGTTCTTATGTCTGTCTACATCACAGGACACTTGAGAGTAACTATAACCTTTTACTGCAACATTTTGTTTATGTCATGCAAAGATCAATGGTAACATTTTGTATAGGGCCTATGTATGTATAAAGTATGCTGTCAAAGTTTGCATGTGAAAAACCTTCAAATAATTAATCAAAACCACTTTCGGACATTCCAAAAGACAAAATTAAATTTCGGATATAATCACCATTTTGGGGCAGCAATGAGTGTTGGTAAAGAACCATACCAGAGTGCCGCCATTTTGAGCACTGACAGACCAGAGAGCTGGGTGACTACCACCTCCCCCTCGGGCAATGCAGCATGGGAGGGTGAAGCATCAGATCATCCAGCTGGGAACACATGAGTGTGGCTACCACCAACATGTCGACCATAACAGTAGCATCCCCCCATGCAGACGTGAAAGGAGGCGGATCAATAACCATGACATAATCAACTGTCAAAATAACAGCCCGCATGCCGGACCATGTGGCGTGGGAGGACATTGAAGAATTCAACATAAACTGGTGTTCTTCTAATGGAAAAACAAAAACAATATGCTTGAAGTAAATACAGCTCTTACTCGTGTCCAACCCGTTTCGGGACACAAAGTGTCCGTGCTACGAACTTGAAAATTCGAGATGTCTCGAGGACATCTGCCGAGCCAACCGTGAACATGGCAGGTGAGCCTAGAGCTTCACCTTTTATGGCAACAGGGTGCTACTGTAAATAGACTGAGTGGTCCAATGCACCATCGGCTCTGTTTCTAAAAGTCATGTTCGCAAGTGTACACCCCTCAGCAAAGTAAACTGTTTTTGTACATCACAAAAAACAATCGGCAGATTTGGGGGAAGCAAAAACAGTTACAACAATAGTGGTAACAAGGGAGCATCTCAGAAAGATACACCTCCCGTTGTATCACAACCACGATCAAAACCAATTGAACCCACAATAATAACCAATGGCAAACGGGTATGGCAGAATACTATAAAGCCACCCTACACATGAAAAAACTGTCCAGTCGAGCAGTACCACTGGTATAGTGATTACCCAGGAACTAACAATGGAATGGCAGCGGACGTGAAGGACAGTCCACTGCCGGGAAACCAGTAGAAGGGTTAGGTCGACCAGATGTCGCCTCCCCTGGTCCCGACCAGTTGGTCCTTACCCTAACAACTCAACACGCCCTACTGCAACAGCTCCTCGCAGATCAACGACCTACACCAAGTAAGTTCTAATGCATTCCAGTGTACATCAACAATGTGAATTGCTATGCTCTTATTGACACGGCCACGTCCAACAACTTGTCTTGCCATGGTTCGTTGATGTGAATGCTCTGCAGCCTCACAGTGGAGCCATTCATTTATCCACAACCAGCAATAGGGGGGAAACTATGAGAAAAGCTATAATCACGGTATGCATACATGACATCGAGAAAACCATGCTACAACTCGTCAACAACGAGCTACATGAAGACGACATTCTAGGCCTCCCATGACTTATGGGAAAAAACATGATAGTTGAACCAGCATCTAAGAGAATAAGTTTCAGCACAAGGGAGCATATAACAGTTTACAATGTAGTCCCCCACACTAGAAACAGTTCGCTCAGCATATAGCTTGACAATCTGGACCACGAAGTACCAATAGCTTACCATGACATGGAACAGCATGTACTTGAGGAATGACGGGACATATTTGTGGCTGCGGATCCATTACGACGTACCAACAATATGGTGCATGCAATACCAACAAAAAATGACAGACCTATTTTCACACAACCACACATATACCATAGCCACCAGACCAAGATTATCCAAGATCAGATACATGAGATGTTAGCAAAGGGGTTTTTCGAACCAACATAAAGCCGCTACAATTCGGTAATCATGTTAGCTCCAAAGAAAGATGGAACATTGTGTTTCCGCATTGATTTTCGACCCCTCAATCTGGTCACTGAAAGCACCTGCTCCCTACATCAGTTTTTAAGATGAGTTCAATATATTAGGAAAGGCCAAAATGATGCAATCCCTGGATTTGTGCAGTTGCAACTGGTATGTTCCAGTGAAGCCGGAAGACAGACACAAAACTACATTCACCGCACAGGATGGATGGTGGTTTCAATTCTGTGTGATGCTTTTTGGGTTCAAATGTGGACCATCCATATTTAAACCATGATGGTTCAGGTACTAGACAGTCTGGTAGGCGACTTCAAGCTTGCATACCTTGACGACGTCGTCATTTGGTCCGAGATGTGGGAGGACCACAGTCACCACATTTCCCTTGTACTGGAGCGGTTAGCCATCAATGGACTCACCTGTGCTAACCACAAATGCCACCTAGGAAAATTAAAGTTTGACTTCTTAGGGCACATTGTGGACAAAGACAGTAACAGACCAAACTATGCACAATTGCGAGTGACAGAGGACTACAAGAGACCATGCACCAGAAAACCGGCCCGGAAATTTTCTAGTCTGCTTAACTAGTTGAACAAGTACATCAATAATTTTGCAACAATAACTGCACATATTACCACACTCATGTTACCCAGCCACAAGTTCGAGTGGAATGACGAAGCTGAGGACAGTTTCCTGACCATCAAGAGATGCTTTAGGGAGTGCAAGGCCCTAGTACGCCATGACCCCAGTAGACATTTCTATGTCCAGATGTAAGCCAGCGAACAGGGCTTAGGTACGATCCTGTTCCAACAATGGCGAAGAGCTTATTATTGTCTACAGCAGAGCCAAGTTCGGGCAAACCAAGAAACGATATGATGTCAACGAGAGAGAGTGCTTTGCTGTAGTATGGGTGCACAAAAGGTACCATCCATATTTGGAGTACCAGTGCTTCATGCTACATACCGACAACTGCTGTATGGTCTGTTTGCACAGTATGCGTGAAGCATGAAGCAAACTGGCATACTGGTCAATGCTACTGTAAACATACAATTTCATCATCAAGCATGTACCAGGCACAGAAAACCAGCTGGCCGATCTGGTGTCCAGGTCAAAAGTTTGCGAAAACATTGCCTATTATGAGGAACAGTGGGTAGGGATGCCCCCACCCCCTTCGGAACATGCCAGTAACACCATCACACCAACCTGTGCTTACCTCATTGCATTGGACGTCAAGCTTGACGAGTTCAGTGATGCTGTAGTAAGGTCGCAAACTACCGAACTGGACGTGCAGGCCAAGGTCACACTCTACAACCAGCAGAACACAGACCGGTGGCACATACTCGACAACCGACTGGAGACTAGGCAGCGTGGAGAAAACACAGCATGAAAAATCTACATACCAGCCACACAATGCACAGACGTACTCCACTTCATGTACAGCACAACATTTATAGGACACTTAGGTGCGAAGCAATCAATACATAACTTATTACTTAAATTCCATCTGCCTGATGTACAATGCGATGTGCACGAGTATGATCGAGAGTGCTTACCTTGTAACCACTCTAATACTCGACGTGCCAATGGCCATTAACAGCAACATCCCAAAACACCTAGAGAGCCATTTGATACTGTAGTCCTCGACCTTGTGGGCCCATACCCCAATACATAGACTAGGAAAAGGTTCGTGGTGGTCGTCTCCTATCTTTTCTCCAGGTGGACAGAGGTGTATGTTGTGCCCAGTGCATATACTAGGAACATCGCCTGCATCCTGGAAACTAGTTTTTCCCACATTGGGGATATACCCGAACATTGCTGATGGACAACTGGACTCAACTCATCGTGAGGAAGTGGCATGATCTATGTACCAAGTTGGGAGTGATGCAAAGTACGACATTGATCGATTGTACTCGTGACAACCCCACGGAGCACAGAAACCAAGACCTTAAGGTCCATGTGCGCCTCCATGTGAAGGAGGACCACATGTCTTTGGCCAACCAGCTGCCCATCACATTCTTTACACTCTTACGCTGTACCAAGCAGGTGAAAGGAATGTCACCTGCCACTATACTGCAGGGGCATGAGTTGACTCTCCAAGGTGAATACAAATGTCCACCAGCAGAGGGAGCCAGCGAACCAGTGAGCAGCAAAGCCAGGCAAAAGGAGATAACACAGGAGCTGGTTGCAGCCTGTCTTCACCAGGCTGCATGCATCAACAAGTAGGTGCCCCTCAATCTGCCACCACCGAAGCAACAACGACCAGAGCAGAAGTTTTTCGTCAGGGACACCTGGAGTCCTCGGTGATCAAAACTTTTCTGCTAGCCTTGGGACCAAGTGGAGTGATCCGCATTTAGTCACAAAGACTTTAGGGGCCTCCACATGTCTAGTCCGAATAAATCACAGACTTCCATCCTTATCAACAGGGGCGACCTCAGGCAAGCTGTGAATCAGGAAACTCAAGCAGAGCCTGCATATGCGTAACAACAACCACCATGCGACAAACCATCAATGCAAGCTGCGGAATCGCCATATGGTCACACAATGTGGAACATGTTCTGCCAAACGATGCACGGTGCCCAAAAGCCCTAAGGGATAACCGGTGGAGGACAAGACCTCGCATCACATACCACAGAGGCTGAAATAACACCAGCAGAAGCTACTACAAAACCTAAATGAATCACGATGCCACTCATCATGAAGCCTGACATTGTGGCACCCTGTCCCAAAGTGTGTACTCAGAGGACACTGCCGAACCTCGTATGGACGAGAAGATACCTGGGGGCACCATGCTAAGACAGACTGATCTCCCTTCAGACATCATGTCGACAGAGAACCACTGAGTGAAGCACAGCAGGTATACCACGGGAACCCAGTCAGACATCTGAGAGGAAACACCTCAACAAGGACTCCTGCGACCCCCCTCAACATCGCTGTCCAAACCAGCTTCCCCATACCAGTAGCAACAGTGACAACGAGAGTGGGAACGACACCGCCACGCCTCCACGCCTCGTCCAGTCACATGGGCACAGTTCGTAGTCTGTCGGGACTATACATCCCACAGTACTACCAGGCACCAGCACGCCCATCAACAGGGCCCACTGGTGCCACACAACACAACCCAGCTAACCTTACATGTGCGCTAAAACCAGCCACCAAGTAGGTCCCGACCTTTGGTACCAGTGTCCTGCATCTGACAGCATAGGTACCCAGTGGAAGATGGCGAGGCGCACGAACTGTTTCTCGAGGGGAAGGGGGCTTTTAACCTGAGCCCAAACTCACTGATCTTCACGACCGTTCGCTGCGCCACAATACAACAACTGCCCAGCAACATGCCAACGACAAGAAGAACGGGCGTGACCAACAGATGCAGTATGTCGATGGTGTTTGGGAATGCACCTGCTTCACCCAACACTGCGCGAGGCAGCTGAAGGTCCCACTTTGTTCTGACCAGATGGGTGACACCAGGACAGTTTCGTGGTTCGGATCCCAACTGACCAGCATGTGTGCTCATACTCAGTGCTACACCGTCAGGGCGTAGCATGCATGAAGGCGACACAAGGCTTTGTAGCGCCCCTGATCTGGGTTCGTACAAAGATCCAACACCATTTTGAAACAATCATTGTTCAGAGTTTTAGTGGTCTCAAAGTTTAGAGTTTAAATCATAACCATTTTACTCTAAGTATACACCACAAGTGTAAAGTGGTTTTCGACTTATTTCAAATTTTATCAACAGTGAAGTGTAATGACATCCTTCTTGGGGCACGGGATTTCCCGTGCCAACCGAAGTTTAGCCCCCACAGGCATCATCTGACTAGGGGCAAGTCTTTTTATTTAATATCCTTAGGTGCAGTAGGTAAAGAAGAGTATATGTTTTGTTTTCAACAGTAACAAGGTTTACAGACTCGCATAGACATGTTTTCAGCACAATGTACAAGTAAACCTAACAACACAAAAGTGTATTGTCTTGAATATTTAAGTAGCATGTGTAGATTTTAGGACTTATAACTTTTTGTTAAGGACAATTTCTAACCACAAATTAGTTCAGGGAATTATCCCAGTCACTTATTATGTCAATTAAGGGCGAGACCCTATTTTCAGTTTCTTTGCTGCTCATGTGTCTTCCGACTGCCGGCATCTTCACAGAAATTGGCCGGAAAGACCCTGGTAGCCATTTAGTCTGAAGTGGGCATTCATCGGAGAAGGCCCACAGCCCACGACTCCTGGTCATTTCAACTATTTCTCGTTGCCAACAAGAACATTAGTTTACACTTTCCTCAACTGGAACCTTTAATGTAATGTAACTTCATCTCCCAGGAGGAGCTCTTCTCCACCTCTCACAGAGACAAATCCCCAGTAGTTTAACTGGGCAACGTAACACAGAGAGCATAAACTCAGTTTTATCCTGTTAGCCACAACGGGTTTATTGCATCGAGTCCGATTAACGACGACATGAGCATTATCACCATTGTATCTACTGTGTCAAAACATCAATAAATGTATTAAAGACCCAGTCAAACATTTTTTATTACAGGCCTCGCCACTTAACTTCAAATAGGGACCTGGACCATCAACCAGTGCTTTGCAGGGTTTTTGTGTGTTTTCTGTGTGAAATGTGCTGTCATCAGTGCATAATTTGTGTGTGGAGTGGCCTTACAAATCCGAATTTAATTAATTCCATATTAGCATAACTATCAACCTCACAAAGGGCACCCACGGTGGTATTTGACCGACCGCGACTGCCCACAGCTATCAGCCTAACACACCATAATTAATTAATATTCAATTGAGATGAAGAGGACTGGGGAACAGCTTAGCCACCTGGGTGATTCGGCCACCCCCCACCACAGCAGAGGATCTGGTAAGCAACCAACAAGATGCCTCTGGTGAGTTTTTATCGCCAGAACTTTACACAAGTAAAAGTGCATCTATGAATTCTCTACCATCATCCACCCCCGTTCTCACGTCAAGTCAAACTCCTTAGTCTGATAACAACGTAAGATGAAGACTCTCATCACCATCCCTGGAACCCCTTGAATCAAAACAAGCCATTTAGTTTATGTTTTAAAAGAGATCTTAACCAAGTTAGAGTCAGGGTTTTTTGTGCCTTCAATTGTGTACCTTGTACTGTTTTGTGAACTGTATAATTAGATATTAGTAAATGCAACTACAAGTGAACCACGTGTTTTTGTCCAAATGGTAAGTACCAATGCTAGGCAGCGCTGCATCACATTGGGAGGGACAAAGCATATGCCACAGCGTAAACAGTGATGGCAGCAGCTTGTGTTGTAGACCCTGATAATTTAACTAAGTGCAGTATGTTGTGAACATTATATTATCGCAATTCAGGGGGCTTGTCACATCAACCATCCACCCTGAGGTCTCAGCTCCCTATCATAGCGGGGCTATGTAATGTGGTGCCTGCGATCATAAATTCGACAATATGTCATCAACCTCCCTCTTCGCCACATCACCGTTCATACGCTGACAACCTTGGTGGTCAAAGACACTATGGTGATGGCGACTTCTGGTGCCCAACTCCATTGCGAAAATATACCAGCAAGGACTACAAGTCGATGGTACACCACACAGGACTATGTAAAAAACACCACATGGTCAGCGATGCCATTGTAGGGCATACCCAGAGGGTGCAGAGTGGCCATTGTGCACATCATATTCCAACAATCCCTCTACAGTGTTTTGCCATCTGGTAACAGGACAATGCAGTGCGAGCGCGAGGTGATAGGACATTCTATCTCCACACATTATGTTTCCACTTAAGGGAGCGAAGTACAAATGGTCGCGCTGCCATACCCACTGAGGACATCGCATGATGCATTATGTGAAAGTGCAGCTGGATAAATAGGGTATGAGTGCAAACCTATAAAAAACGAGAGATTATTGGATGCAAATACGACTAGAAGACCGGGTAATGTGTGTGATGTGATACATTTTGCTGCAACTGGAATTGAGCCCGCAGTATGTGTAACGTGTTGGGTGTGACATCATCTGTTGCTTCTCCCAGGGTCCTTGTCGATCCTTGTGCACCATCTGCCCATCTTAGGTAGGGACTATCCTCGCTGCACACTAGCCACCATGTAAAGCATGACCAAAGGCCACATTCCCATGATGTACTCTTTAAATCAGTCTAAAGACTAACAGCGCCACAGGGTGTAACTCCGGACAAATGTAATTAAGCGGACTAACCACTATATGACTGTTAACTACAATAATTCAAACGTAACAACAAATGAATGTAGCAATACTCCTTAATTTTCACCGCCTCAGTGTGCGTGTGAATTATCGACCAAGTGGTAGTGAGATCTCAGAGACGACGTAATTTTTCACAGAACGAACTAGTTGATTGATTACCTATTAATAAACATACTCTCCATCTACAAGTGATGTCATTATAAAAAGCCATTAACAATTAATTAAAATTATGTTATTTTACTCTAGCAGTGGGACACAAAACCCAAACTGAGATACAATAAAATTCTTTGTAAAATATTTATTAAAATAAAATTACAGAGCTATTTGATATTAACGTAAAAGGTTTTTTGCACATGTTTTCCTTTCAGGTGATGGTAAGACTAACAGAAACAAATTACATTTCTTATCAAAATAACTGTTAAATAATTTTTGCTAATTTTTAACATATCAAATTTAATAGAGTCTGACATAATGTATGTGTATTGTTTCATCAAGTGTTATGTATTCGCATCTCATTAATTTTTAGTTTATTTCAAGGGAATTATATTTTTGGTGGGCTGTGGTAGCAACTTTACCACCGCCTCGCCAACCCCTTTTCGGTATAGCAAGAGCAGGCATCAGTGCAGAACTAAACCCACTTTTTTATACATCTCATGTAACATCAATCAACTTAACATCGTACAGGAACATTTTCTTTTAATTAGTGCACCCCCGATTTCGGCTCCCTTCTGGAGTAGATTCGAGCCCCTCTGGCATTACTACATTTTAGACATTTTGTTAAGCGTCTGCAAGATGATTTTATCTAACGCAGCACAGACCAGTGCGGGACCATGTTCTGCATGCCCGCTTTAGTGACTGTACCACCTCATTTTCTTTTCTACAATACAACTCATGTTCTGAATCAAAGTGTGTATATTTTATTCCCGCTTCATGGAAAATGAAAGGGTGATCAACCCTCTTAACCATCCACCATCTACCTCTTAATTACATCGCTTAAGTTAGTGTATGTTCTGTTTTGAAGTGTTATATGTTTTTGCATTGGAACGGTATGTCAGAGTGCCACAATTGCCCAGTTCGGTAAGTCCCTGTATATTCAGGTGTCTAACTAGAATCGGCTACATCAATCATAATTAGTGACATAATAAGAAATGGTGCATATGGTTCTTTAGCCCAGGATTTTCGACCACAGCACACCACAATAATCTCATGCTGACCAAATTGGGTTACTTACTGGTTAGCTAGAACCCCGGGACATTTAAATTTCATCTGTCATGCCCTGTGACCACCATAAACCATGTCAGGCAGCATGACACTGAAGAGGCGCACACACATCAGAACAGGTGATGTTCGGAGAAGGGATGTTCGTGGATACAAGGTGCTTCATATGCCATGGTCAATAGGCAGGAGCTATCGCCCTCCACCCCTCTCAAGGCCTAGTCACAAAAGTTGCGATCTCCAGCAGATGTGTCACTGCGAGGGATATCACCGAGCATTGGAGCATTGCCCAGAGCGAACCTGTGCCCACAGGACTAGCAATAGCCAGAAAACAAGTGGCAAGGGGAGTCAGTCCAGGAAAAAACACCGTTGCTATCAGGACATGCCAGCCACCCTAGACAACCACGTTACCGGAATTTCAAGGTGGATGCCCAGATGGATTAGATCCGAAATGGATTTTGTGTGCTGTTGGCTGTACAATGGTATTCTGTTCAGTGAGCCAGGGAATTCCTAGTATGGCATGCTCAGGTAGTCAGCTGACATGAGTGCCATGGTGGTGGTCTCCACATAGCGTATTTGGACAGTTATTTGTTGTCTCTCCCATTGTTTCCCCAGTGTGATGTAATGTTACGAGTTGTAGTACTTGTGTTGTCTGCTTAAGTTTACTTACGTCGACGAACCCGACATGCACAATGTAGCTTGATGCTACTGTATCGAGCAAAGCTTGACATATCTTAGTGTTCAAAGTAACTGTCGCCTGGGGGCTGTAAGCATCCGGCTCTCCTACCCCAATGAATCATTTCCTCTCGGTAGGGCTTTTTTGTCTGTTGTATCCTCCTTGGTATTGCACTTTGGGAACTAGCTATGTTAGTCTACCTGCTGCCCCTCGCAATATCTGCATGCGAAGAGAAAGTACCCCTTACTGGTGTGGCCCTTCACTGTGGCCTAATCTGGTTTGGTTGGGCTTGTATTTGCAGGCATGGCTGAGCAATTGCGGTTAGGGTATTTGTGGGTTGGCGTAGTTGATGTCCTGGTCGTGCAACGAACAGCTGATGTTTGCGTGACCCATCTACCCTGTTCTGGTAACATGCACAGTATGGGAAAAACCCATCTCATTCATGTCATGGAATGTCCTCTCTAGCAGTTTAATCCAGTAATGCAGCTTCAATTCTGCCATGAATTAAGAGGGCTAGAGCTAGACTATTTTCCTGTCGCACTGTGGCTGCTACTACTTTTATCATTTCAGTTTCCCTCATTTGAGGGTGAACATGTTTGATCAGATTAATTTTTCTAGTTACAAATGCTGTTAGAGTTTCCTCAATATTTTGTGTTTCGAGAACGGCATGGCATTGTACTTGCAAGGAAGAATAGTTATTGGTAAAGTGACACTGAAACCCATTCCACAACTCGCTCCACTGCATACCAAAAGTGTGCCACCACACACATGCATCTCCCATAAGTTGACATCCTACACAATTTTGCCACTCTTGTTCACACACTCCCTACCTGGTTAATCATCATATGCAGTATCTCAGGAATGCCTGCGGGTCCTCGGTGGTCAGCCCTGAAAATTTGGGGAGCGACTGGAAGTGGACTGGAGCATGCCCGTCTCTGCTAATGTTGTCTGTGCAGCTGCTGTTAAGTGTGACTGCGGCCACACAAAGCCAATTGGTTAAGTTTGGGCAGGTTGCACTCCCCGAGGTGTTGCAGCTGTTGGTAGGCTCATTGAATGTGCAATCGGGCTGCTGTAGTTACTCGCTGTGCCCATGCACATTTCTGATGGGCATGGCACTGTCTGCTGTGGTGCTGGGGTGCACTGCATGCATCTAAATTTGCATTCCATGACATTAAAAATGTCCTGTATGGTTGCGCACTACCAATAAGTGAATCTTCCACAATTATCACATGCCACTGTTTCCGAATTACCATATTTGCACATGTCCTGGTGACAATGGCGTGGTGACAGGCCTCTTCCCATGATAAAGCAGGTGATCGTGTCGCAGGTAATAATGTTTGGGTACAATTTGGAAACAAAATGTTGCCATTTTGGTCAGCTGTTGCGTGTTCACTTCCGGCAAGGCACTCGGTGTGGTAAATTTTGGTGCCATTTACACACAAAATTGTCCCGTCTCCGATACCGGCACACGTGATTTGTTCGGCACATCTTCGATTGTGCAAATGTGGCCAGGCTGTGTCCAAATAAGTTCTGTTTGTGGAGTGTTCCACCCTTGCACACATGACAGGCCGATTGTGCCTGGACCACTTGCAGTCTGGTACAGTCTGCACACAATTGAACCATATTGCCATCACAGGTGCAGCTACACATTCGTCCATCATGTTCGTGGTTGGCCCAGCTAATAGTGTCCTTGAGATTTCTCACATTGTCTGATTCGTGACAGGGGTACATTGTGTACCGGAATGGGTTGGACATGAGTAAGGGCAGCACACACTCCAAGCATAATGTACTGTTATTGCCATTACTGTTTTAGCCATTACCGAGGTCCAGCTCGGCTATGTGGTTTAGTGCATGGGCTGTCATGGCGACAGCTGTTGTCGCTGCGGCTGTAGACCCGCCTCCCATCTCGCCTGCATAAGGGAGGGGGAGGATAAACTTACAGCCTGGGGGTGGGGGTGACCACGCTCGCATATGCCCAAGTTGTGGTCCATCACGTCACATATCGAAGCAGGAATGTGGGAGGGGGTACCACCTGTTAGTCTGACTTGGCTTATGTCCACAATGGTGGTGCTTGGGAACGCTCCTTTGTTCAGCACTGTCCCAAAATTGCGTGAATGTCCGAAAAGTGAAATTTATTGTTTTGAGGTCTAAAATTGCTTTGCATAAATTCTTTCTGTAGGTTTTTGAACACCTGTCCTCTTTGGCAAAATACTCTATACATAAAGGCACCCTAAATACACAAATTATCCTTAAAAGATGAGTGAAGCGCACAAAAAAATGTATGTTATGGTGAAGACAAAAGTTACTCTGAAATAGGCTAAATACATTTAGGGTCTGTTTATTAATTTGTTATGTTGAACATCACGAGATGTGAATTCTGGTTTTACTGGTATTGAAATAGTAAACAAAATACACTGTAACTCTGTGAGATATGAGCACGGGATAAACAAGTGCACAGGGACATCGGGGATGTAACCACTTTACACTGTTCTGGTTCGCCGCACATGTACTCACATTTCCTGCCAACATTTTTGTTGACTATCCCCTTAAATAGGGAAAGCTGTTGACGTAGGGAGAAGACTAGTGCGATCTAGAATTTTGAATAGCCCCACTATTTGGAAAGTCATTTGACATGTGAGAGTTTCCAGGAGTGCTGATGGTGGTCCCTACCCTACCTGGCTTGCCAGGTTAAGGCGAAAACTGGCGAAATTGCCCGGTGGCATAACTCAGTGAGCATAAGTTAGTGAGGGTCGTGGGACCCTTGAGTCCTTTGTCGATTTGAAATACTTGTAGTTACTGAAATTACCTATAATTGCACAACCCTAGTGATTTCACTTGTTACACTGGTGAGGTTGTAGGCCATCTCGCATGCCTTACTTACATTTAATTAAAGCAGCAATAGGGTGCAGTGCCGGAAGTAACCAGAGAGGAAAAGTAAATTAACAATTTGTGGCTAGTCAAGACATTTACATACTTATTTTGTTACATATACAGTGATTCTGCTATATCAACTGATGTGGGACCCCGCACTGTGGTCTGCTCATCACCAATGCTGTTAATTTAGTGAAAGGTGGATAGTGCATTAAACACTGGTTAAAAACTGAAGAGGTGAAGACTTTTGTCCCCTGTGCACTAAATACACAAGTGTTCAGGTTTCTTATGTTACTAATGATAATGAAGGTGAGTGCAGCAAAAGTTAAATGTGTGGAGGGGGTCCACACAAAGCGAAACTTCCATGATGTGGGCTGGCCCGACTGCTGAAGTCAGACTAAAAACATTGTGTCGGATTCTGCTGATGGTTGCCGAAGCTGGCACCAAAAATTACGAAAAAAATATCATGGGCCCTTTAATTATAATTAATGTGCTTCAAAATAAAAGGTCATTGTTAATAACACGTTGGTGACATTCCCATGGTAAATTAATGGTTAATTTAATTTCTGAATGTGACATCACGGGGGATGTCACCACACTAGAAACATGCATTTAGAACTGTGAGGCCTTGATAGGCAGTCTGCTGTAAAGATACAACATAATGGCCTATTCAAACATAGAACCTCGTTTTAATTAAGAAAATTACTGGAATATAGTAAACTGAGAATGTATTTCAGTTTCTGGTAAATTTCTCAAGTAAATTTCAGATTCTAGTTTGTCTCGTCGATGTGCGAATCCAAGTTATTTACCTTGGGTATGCTGGACAAGTCCATCCCTGAAAGGGGTGTGGGTAGCCACGCTCGTTTGAGGTTTTAATAATGAAGTCACTTCAATTTATTTGGTTATGGAATTTTGAACACTTGGTATTGCTTCGGGATTTTATTCACCACTGTTTACAAATACTTGGGGCCACATAGCACTGTTATCCCAGCCAGCAGGAAGTCACACAGGTGGGAAGGGCTTAGGTCGTCATGACGACCTATGTCCTAGTTGCGCCGATGTTTCCTCCAATTGCTGGGGTGCCTGATGTCTGTGGATTTCTATTGAAGGGGGTGGGGGAGATATTGTGATGGACTGCATGTTATCTTGCCCCAATAGTTCCCTATTTATGTAAATATAGCAAGGTGGTCACTTGAGTCAAGTAGTACATGACAACAAGGCGGGTGTATTCCGTTCTCGCCAACTCATACCGACGTAATCGTGGCCGAGTGTTCGCTTCGGCCTGGTGTTGGCTAGGCGGTGTAAGTGACTGGAGGTGCAAGTGATCACGAGAGCACACATGGATGCATGTTTAACGTCAATTGACACTCATGAAAATGGCATTAACAATCGTAAACATATAATGCAATAACCCATGAATACAAATTAAATTACATTAAATTATAAATAATGCTATGAGGCCACAAGAAAAGCAATTGGTAATTGCTTGTTAAGAAGCAGAATTATTATAAACACTGCTATAATTTACATTAACAATCGTAAACAAATGAATCATTGACTCTGAAGCATTCATTAAATTACACAAAATAAAAAGAGTGTCATGATAATACTAGAGAAGCAATTAGGAATTGCATGGTCAGTAGTAGAATTAACATAAACACTGCCGAAATTTACGTTAATACTAGTTAACAAATGATGCAATGGCTCTGAAGCACTCGTCAAATTACTTTAAAATATCAAATATGGTTGCACAAAATATTTTGCAATGACACATAAACACTGATAAACATGTAAAGATACTGCAAATTTTAAAGCTGACACTAATATGAGTACAAAAATATGCTATATGGGCCTATGCTGACATGAGACATCGGTGCCAAATTGGGTTACTGTTACTCTGTGATGTAAACTAAGGTGAAGTGGAGTTGTTGATGCAACGGTGACTGATGTAATCACTGAGCGCAGTGCTGGTGCACTTGACATGGTCAAGCACTGGCTCTGTGAAATTTCCGTCCCTAGTTGGGAAAGCCAACTTGACATGCGGTGTTGCCAGAGCTGAGGATGTATGAAATATGTGCCCGGCACCACAGCTCTGCGGTGACCTAATGAAATGAGGGTCCTTTCGGTCGACGGTGTAAGGGACTCTGGTTAACACTCCGTCACACACGATGGCGAGGCTGTAGGCCACCTCGCACGCCTTAATTAAATTACAAATAAAACACTTACGATGCTTGTGAAGTTATTTATTCCTTGCAACTCCATAATGAATACACACAACTTCAGTACAAAACACGTGGCCTTAACGTCCCGGAACTGCTAGCGACCACGTGGCTTTACAATGTGAAACGCGACTGCACTTAACAACTCTTCGATGAGAGTAACATCGCTCTCCCCTCGGCGCTATAACAAATAAAATGAATGATCCGGTTCCTTAAGTGAAGTCTCTAGCCGTGAATATGAGTTCAGCTTAATAAGTCGGCACCTAGGGCCTTTGTGGAGCGAGAGACTTACACATCTTGATGCATTCAAGTGCTGAAGAAAACTGGGAGGAAGCCTGGGCCGTCTTCCGCTACCTGAGCACAGTCGACGCCAAGCAGCGAAACGATGAAGCACAATATACACTAACAAATGATTATGTGTTGAAAGTGACATGAATTAAATTAACCTAAGACAACATAATTTTCCCTTATACAAATATACAATAAAATTATTATATTAATTCTAAATGTTTCCATCCTACCAGCCACAGTATTGCCAAGTGTACAATGTCAAATGTCCCTGGCTGTGGCTGTGTCGACTGTCCTTCATGATGATAATTATATACACTGAATAAATAACACTGAATAAATACCCTGATGTAATACACTGATGCTATTAATGACATGGAATAAATTAGAAACACTGATGCAATTACACTGATGCTATTATGCACACTCTCACTCGTGCCCTTACGTCCATTGGTGTGGTGTGTCTGGTATAGTGGAAACTACTGCGGCAGTCAGAGTGGGCACAATGGAGCTCATGAACGTGTGGTTCACATCACACTCGAAGTCATACGCAAACTTCCTGATTGCTCTGATGAACGAAATACCTGAAGGGGAGGAGGGTGTGTGTGTCCCGCCTTCCCATATGTAAGGTGTGGCGGTGACAGGGGAGTTGTTTCCTGCTGTACCTCCCTCGTGTTCCGTGGGGGAAGAATGGCCCATCGACCTGGCCCTGCCATGTGGTGGTATGGTGATGATGGCATACGCAGGATATGGAGAAAGAATGGTGCGATTCGCATTGATAACACAAGGCCAATCGGGTCAGCGCTGAACTGCGAATGACTTGGTAACACCTTAGAAGAACTGGATCGCAGAGCAGGCTTCCTGCCGCACTCCCTGGTCAGAATGATTTAAGTGAGCCATAGGTGTTGTGATGTATGTGAGCTACCGATCAGGTGCGGTGCATGTGCAATACCGAAGCCATGATGCAAATTGAATGATGCCACTGTTTACACATGTAGCGGTGATACTCTCATATGCACACAGAAATGCATTGGCTTCAACACAATATTTTGTGGATGTGACTGCACCTCTGTCTGAAACATTGTTTGTTGTTGTCATGGCACAGTTCACCACCGAAACGATTTCTGCCTTTATTGCACAATTTTACATAAGGTTGAAGCAAGGACAGTGAACACATTGTGCTCACTTAGTAGTCACTCTGCTTACCTTTGTGATGCAGTCTGCTTGCAGCTGTGGTGGAGAGCATAATGGTGCCAGTAGCACCAGCGAGCAATGTGTCGGTGCTTGTGTAGCTTTTCCTCGCACGACAGCTAACAACTGCATGCATGTTGTGTTGCAGCCTGTCTGAAATGCCGAGCTGGGCGGCAGACACATGCTGCTGCGGCTGTAGAGATGGGCGTGGTGCAGGGTGTCAAGATACGTGGATGCGGCATTGTAGCGCACATAGGTGATGACTACACAATTGCAGCTGCTACTTGTGACAGCCACTCTTCAGTTAGGATCCCAAAAACAGTGGAAACCGCTGCCACATGCATAGTTGGAGGCGGTGTCTCTAGGAAGGATGTTGGTGGTGGTGATGCCATCTCGGTGCAGGGCATCGGTATGTCAGTGCTCGCAACCACTGACTTATGAATTGACTCAATAAGATCTGTTCTGTCTGGTATCACAACAATACTCGAGGCAGGAGTATGGATGTCAGCTGTTGTCAAAGGTGGCATGTTTATCACATCACCTCTCTGCGGAGGTAGTGTCGTGGAGTATGATGACTGAATCTCTGTTTACAATCACTGTGTTTGTTAATTGCACTGTCTCTGGAAAGGCACCAGTTGCATCAGTAACGGTTGTCAGTCGGTATAACTGTTTCGTGCTCCCTTTCTGATAGCCTGTCACATAGTCACATGAGCAGGCAACCAGTACAGTGGGCGGTTACACTCCTACAGCTGTCAGGAATGCTTTTGTCATGCTGGTTTGGCAGCGTGAAGATGGTAAACATAAACAAGGACAAGTGGGAAATTTCCATGTGTGGTGTTGGTTGCACAGTGTCAATGCACATACTGCAGAAAATGAATTCTTAATGGCAGTCTGTCAGTTCCCAGTCATCTGTAGTCAAGCATTAGTTGTGGTTTCAACATGAAAACGATTGGCATGAAATAGTGTCTTTTCTGGCCCCTAAGCCAGTGTCCTTTTGGTACCAGCTGTACAGCGCTAAATGTAGTCATGCTGTTGAAATGCGCACAGGCACTAGTGGACAGTGGCATGCTAGGTAATTGCTGGTGAAATTTCCCACTCATTTTAACTTCCTGCACTTTTCAAAAGTTAGTCTCCGGATATCAAATTGGTACACCATTTTGTACTAAGCGCAGAAGTGTAGACCGACTGGGGTGTCCGACGCGGTAGTAGACCAGAGCAGCAGTCGGATGTTGTTTCTGCCAGGGTAAACGGAACATGCGGCACATGGCAGACCCTCAGCATGTGCCAGAGGAGGTATGGTACCTGACCAAGTGGGATTGAGGGGGAGCACATTACACATTCTGTCTTCTCCCAGCCTCGCCTGTGGGGGAGATAGTGTGTTGTCACTCACTTGTCTGGCTTTTAATTTGCTCCAGAATAATGGAGCTCGGGGATGGTACTTTGTCAAACACTGTCCCAAAATTGCATGAATGTCCGAAACTTGAATTTTCAGGTTGTAATGACCGAAATTGGTTTTGCTTAAATTTTGCTGAAGACTTTTAACACATGTATTTTTCAGAGTATGTTACACATAAATGGACATTATAAAAACAAATGACCCTTGAACATTGAATGAAAGGTAAACAAAAAGGACATGTTTCTGAAAAAAAAAAACAAAATTACTCTAAAACATGAGAAACACACATAGCCACTTTTTACTGGTAAAGTGATTCTGCACATCGCTAGACGTGAACATCAATTAAGACGAACATAAAAAAGAGGTACCAAGTACACTGAAACGTCCTGGTATGTGAATAGAGGAACAACATACACTGATATACAGTGAGATTTATGCACGGAAAAACAAAGTACACTGAGACATCGGCGACATAAACAACGATGCACTGTCTTGGTTCGCCGCACTTGCAATAACATGTTCTTCCACCATCCATGTTGAATAGCCCTATAAGTTAGGAAAGCCTTATGATATGTAGGTGGTTTCAGGGTACCTGATGTGGGTTACCACCTAACCTGGATTACCAAATTAAGGTGGAAACTGTTGAAGTCAACACCACTACTCGGTTAGCATGAGTTAGTGGAAATTGTATATTCGACGGCCAGTGGATCCCTGGAGACCTCTGTCGATCTGCAGAGATTAGAGACGATCAAATTACCAGTAATTTAATTTACCTATTGGTTTCACTCTTTATGCTAGCGAGGTTGTACGCCACCTCGCACACCTTACTTATACTTTTGTTTGCTGCAATAGGGAGCAGCACCCTAAGTAAACGGAGCGGTAAAAAAAATAAAACACTCATGTTTGTTCAATATATTTCCTTGCCCTTGTCGTACATAAACACTGAAGAGCCAAAAAAACTGGTTCACCTGCCTAATATCGTGTGGATCCCCTGCGAGCACGCAGAAGTGCCGCAAGATGACATGGCAAGAACTCGACTAATGTCTGAAGGTATGCAGGAGGCAATTCACACCCTGAATCCAGCAGGGCAGTTCACAAATCCGTAGGAGTGCGAGGCGGTGGATATCTCTTCTGAACAGCACGCTGCAAGGCATCCCAGATATGCTCAATAATGTTCATGTCTGGTGATTTAGGTGGCCAATGGAAGTGTCTAAAGTCAGAAAAGTGTTCCTGGAACCACTCTGTTGCAACTCTCGACGTGTGGGGTGTCACATTGTCCTGCTGGAATTGTCCACGTCTGTCGGAATGCACAATGGACATGAATGGGTGCAGATGATCGGACAGGATGCTTACATATCTGTCACCGGTCAGAGTCATATCTAGACTTGGGGGTCCCATTTCATGCCAACTGCACACATCCCGTACCATGACAGAGTCTCCACCAGCTTGAACAGTCCCCTGTTAACAAGCAGGGTCCATGGATTCATGAGGATGCCTCTATACCCGTACATGTCCATCCATCCGATACAATTGGAAACGAGACTCGTCAGACAAGGCAATGTGTTTCCAGTCATCAACAGTCCAATGGCGGTGTTGGCGGGCCCAGGCGAGATGTAAAGCTTTGTGTCATGCAGACAACAACGGTACACGAGTGGGCATTCAGCTCCGAAAGCTCATATCAATAATGGTCTGTTCATTATTTCGAACACTGACTCTTGTTGATGCCTCAGCATTGAAATATGCACCAATTTGAGAAAGGGTTGCACATCTGTCACGTTTAATGATATTTTCAGTCGTCGTTTGTCTGGTTCGTTCACGATCTTTTTACGGCCGCTCGATGTCGAAGATTTTATGTTTTACCGGATTCCCGATATTCACGGTACACTCGTGAAATGGTCGTATGCGAAAATTCAAATTTTATCGCTACCTCGGAGATGCTATGTCCCATCTCTCGTGCGCCGACTATAACACCATGTTCAAACTCTCTAAAATCTTGATAACCTGCCATTGTAGCAGCAGTTACCGATCTAGTAACTTTGCCAGACGCTCGTTGTCTTATATAGGTGCTGCAGACTGCATCACGTTACGCTGATTGGTTCCATATCTCTGTTATCTGCATACGCACGCCTATGCCAGTTTTTTTTGGCCATCTAGTGTATATGTATGCTACTATGTACCGAATTCATCCGTACCTGGCACAAGGTTTGCCGGGGACCAGTACAGAACAAAGCAGCCTAAACTATGGATGATTAAGTCGTGTTCACGCATTATGTGTTATGTCCTGTTTGAAAGTTACAGGAAGACAGATGGTCATACCCTCGGCCTTAAATAAGCAAAATGTTAAATTTGATTCAATTACTATTAAAAATATAATGTTTTAAGTCAAAAGTTGATGAAGACGAGGAAGTCTGTACAGAGAGAAACTCCAGTGTTGCCGGCCGGCCTTAGTGCTGAGGTCAGACTAACATCATGGTGTTGGCTTCCGCTAATGGTGGCCGAAACTGGTGCCAAAATTAAGTGGAATAATTACATGAACTCTCTTATGGCTAAATAAAGTGTGACATTATACAATTACATTCAGAAATACATAATGGTGACATCCCCATAGTTAATTAAATGTTAATTAAGTCAGGACTGTGACATCATAGGACATGTCACCGTACTAGAGAAATGAAATTAATGCTTTCTAGCCACGGTAGACAGTTTGCTGTAAAGAAAATACACAAGTACAATTTTACATAATAAAATTAATTCAAATGATTAAAATTAACAAAATAGCGGTTTTGAAAAATGACATACCATTTCCGGTAGGCTTTGCCGATGGGCGAGTCCAACTGTTGAAGCTTGGGTGTTCTGGACGAGTCCATCCCTGAAATGGGGTTCGGGTAGCCATGCTCAATTTGTAATTTAATAAAGTAATTATACAAAATTGTTTGCCTACTGTGTTTGGGATACTTTTGGTGTCTTCGGGATTTATTTCACCACTGTTTAAACACACTCGGGATCACGTAGCAATGATTTCCTTGCGAGTAAGCCAGTCGATGTCAAGTAGTTGGGGAGGACATCGTTTGTCGCACCACGAGCTGCTGTCAGGCGCCCCTCCAATTTATTAGGATGACTGATGTGGCATTCGGAAGGACACTATGTTGGACCGCTTGTTATTTTACCCCAAGAGTCACCTCTTGAGGCAAATAAAGCAAGATGGTCACTTAAGGCACATAGTAAATGATGACGAGGCATGTGTGTTCGGTTCTTGATGGCCCATACTCACGTACTCGTGGCCGGATGGTCGCCTTGGCCAGGTGTCGGCTAGGTGGTGTAAGTGACTGCGGAGGTGCAAGTGACCATGAGAGCACACATGAGCGTCTGGTTGACATCAAAGGCTTATTTCATGGCCTAAACAGTGGTGGTAGCAACTTATGTTGTAGATCTTGCTATCGCAACTAAGTATGTCTTGCATTTTACTGTATTGCACCCAAGGGGGCTTGCTACACCGATCGTCCACCCTGAGGTCTCAGCTCCCTTTCCTAGCCGGGATATGCTAGGTCGCACCCATCAGCATAAATTCTACATTTCTTCATTAATCTCAACCTCCCCCTCATCATATCAATGATCACTCGTAACAACTATGCCCGCCAATGGCACAGCAGTGATGGCGACAACCTGCGATACCCATTCATCATCAACCTTTTAGCTGCAATGTCAATATGATCATTAATTTCATTATTCAATCGAATTTCAGTTTGTTTGACTCGAAATTTCTGATAGTTCATTTAGCCATTCTTTGACGCGAGGGGTTACCAGAGTTGGAATGTAATAATTATGTATGTGCCCGGCGCCACAGCTCTGCGGTGAACTGATGAGATTTAGGGTCGTTCGGCCGACGGCCTAAGGGCCCTGGTAACACACTGTCAGATATTATGAAATTGCGAGCTGTATGGCCGCTGCACACGCCTGAATTAATGAACGCACTCACATTTTATCTGGAATATGATTATTTTATTGAACACTTCGAACAAACACATGGTGACCGCATGGTCATATAATGTAACACACTGATGGATTATAATTAAGGTGCGTGACACTGCTCTCTCCTCGGTGCGATGTAACATAAAAATAGTAGTTATTTCGTGGATGATGTGACGATACGATTGCTGAGTGAGGTTGCAGCCTGAGGGGCTGGCACCGAAGTTCTTGTGATACTAGAGACTTACCACGTCCGGCCGCGTTGAAGTGATGGTGCCGACTAGCCTGAGAACAGCGCCGGCTCACGCTACCTAAGCGCGGCCGACACCTGGCGGTGGAAAGATGAAACACAAATAAGACTTATAAATGCTAATGATATGTAAAAATGATATACCTTAAATTAACATAACAAACACAATTACCCTATACAATTTACATAATAAACACAATTACCCTATACAATTTACATAATAAACACAATTACCCTATACAATTTACATAATAAAACACAATTATATTAATATTAAATATTTGATGCAGCAGCCACTGTATTGCCAACTTAACAATGTCACATGTCCCTGGTTGGCTATGTATGTGATGACTGTTTTGACACCCGATAATTATGGTATACATAAATACTGAATAAATACATATAACCCTAAATAACTATACTGATGAAACTATATTGGTAAATAATAATGATTAAATTGTTAAACTCTGAATAATTACTGACACTGGTTAAAATAATGACACGGTGCACTATAACACATGGACAAATGTACTTTATAGGCACTGAATACACTATCACTCCAGCACACATGTGCGCCGGTGTGGTGTATCCAGAGCGGAGGACACTACGGCGGCAGTCACAGTGGGCACAAAGGTACCAGTGAACGCCTGGTTCACGTCATCTTTTTGTGACACAATGCTGTCGACCAATTGCCACGACATTCCACCATATTTACCACAAAATAAGAAGCTATCAGCTGTGCAATGCACCGAATAGCATATTCAGTGAATTACAATCCCAAATGCCACTATCCAGGCGTCATAATATGCTTTTCCGTTCTTACTACAGAATGCATTTTATCCAAATCTTTATTCAAGGACCGCAATACAGACCCTAAATATAGTAATAAGGAATGGAATAACGATTTTATGAACAAAAATTGATACCATGATGCAGGATGGCATCCTGCTCTTCAGACAATTTTGCCATGCCATGCATCCACCACTTTAACCATACTAGTGTAGCTACAGTGCACTGCGAGTGCCGACACGAGTGCAGTGCATGAAAGTGCAGAGCAATGCCACCTCTTCTCCTCACAGGGGGGCAAGGGTGAATAATGGCAAACCAAGCATATATAATTTGTAGGGAAATTTCAAAGCAAGTATTTGAAAGCAAAAGAAAGACACACAAAGTGTGTAAACGTTCATAGATGCAACTACTAGCATTTCTGGGTTTTTATTTCATAATTTTCAAATTCATGTATTTTTCACCTTATTTCTTACACCCTCATTTCATGCCATACAAGTGTAGATTGTAACTGTTTTTATTCAGAGAATTTATTGCCTTTATTTTGTCAATTTTTTATGCAAGAGTTTGGTTTTTAGTTGTTGCAAGTTACAGGCAAGCAGAAAGTAGTGTGGGCGAGCATCATGCTGCCATATTTCGTACTGCAAGTGCTCGCCATATTCAGTCACAGTCGAGTGTCTCAAGGCGACGGCATGCACGGCATTGCGCTCCAGGTGCCTTCAACGATGTGTATCACCGCCACTCAAAAATTACCTTAACCCAACACCTCACAGTCAACAGGCATTGATTGGCACATTTCCATGTGGCAAACCTTTACCACAATATTCCTCATGTCTTCGACCGGAAAATCTCAAAGTTTCCTGGCACCTCAACCCCTCATTGGTAATTTTCGCACCTATTCCCCACTCCCCTGCGACAACATCAAGAGCAAATCAGGAGCATTGTGTTCAACCTGAGACAATGCCTTGATGCCAGCCAGATGACTAAACGATGCTCAGAGAAACCACACCATATGGTGTAAAAGCACACCAAAACCAGCTTCACAGCTGCCATTACATCAATGGCGCAGGGCATATGCAGTGAGTTGGCCATAATGGGACAGCGAGGCATCAGCATCTCTCCCTCTCCAGCACCATGGGGTATGTGTGCACCTGCATTCACCCCCTTCTGCACCACAACACCAGCTGGGAGTATCGATCGATGCAGGAGGCCGTGTGTGCAAGCATGCACCCTCCTCCACTGTCGGGCGGTACATCCCCCCAAGCAGGAACAGGGAGGTCAGCCGCGAAGGAGTGGGCCATGGCCTTAACACCCACTGTGGTGTTCGGCTTCTGCACAGCGACCGTCAACAATGGCTGTCCTGACACCTGTAGGCATCGCGACGTCACTGTGTTATCAATGCTTGCACCCCACCCTACAGAATGTAGTTGCTAAGTACAAATAAGGCACGACATATTACAAGTACCCTTGTAAAACCAGCCCAATGAGCAACTGTGCCACAAACAACCCCGAACACATGGACAGTGCCGATGTGATAAACCAAATTTAAAGCCAGTGCATATTTATAGTATTGTATAATACCAGTTAACGTAATTGAAACATTCAGCCCCCAATCAAAATATTTTTGGTTGCCAGTTTACTGTGCATGGGTCAAGGTATCTATACTCTCCAGTGTACTTAGTATGTACAGCAATACCATTCAATGTGCCTAACTGCGACCGAAATCGTGACCGTACAAAAGCAGAACTTTCAATACTCTCAGTTCCACAGCTATAACAATCAATTGAACGCTTCTACAGTGTACAAAGGTTTATTAACTGGTCCAAACTGTCAACAAATGCAATGTCACCACCCAGTGTGTCTAGAGGGCTTAAGTAATGACTTGTTTAATTGCACGGTGTGTGCAGTGCATGAACACGGGCTATGTTTGCAGACTGGCGAGAGACTGAAAGTACAATATGGCAAGTTGACGTGTCGCCAATGTACAATAGCGGCCGGTAGCGCATTGCAGCTGCCACATGTTAGCAGTGCGCAATTAGCAGATGTAAACCAAACCAGCGCCCCTTGCTCATTCCAGATCCCGCTACCTGGCCATGACTTCAGCACCTCTCCCTCTCCTACTATCTGTGCCCCTTACATACCTCCACTAGTCACCTACTTTCCCACACCAGCTATCCCCCAACAGATGATTCCAGTGCTACCAACTCACGCACCACAATTTCCGCAACCAAACTTGGTGACACAATTTCCTATGCCCAACATCGTTCCAGCAGCTGCGAGCAAGTGGCCACAAAGTAGCAGAAGGCAACCCCAAACCACTGCAGCCATCCCAAATTTGCACCTGGACCAACAGTGTTGCCACGCCCTCGCGATTCCAGTCGCTACCCACTTTTGTGGGAGCACCTACAGAGGACCCATCGACAGTCCTGAGTGACTGTACAGCATGCCTGAAATGCTATGGGGTATGCGTGGAGGAGTGGTCTAGCTGCATTGGAGCGCAACTCTCAGGAGAAGTGTGTTCCTGGTGGAAATCTATGAATCACTATGGTATACAGTGGGAGGAGTTCCTTCAGGCTTTCCAGTGCTGCTTTGGAGGAGCATTCACCTCACTTTAAGCATAAAACACACTGATGTATGAAGAGAAACCGCCAATGGAGAAACTAACCATGTTTATCACCAGAAAAGGACATCCTGTAAGACATTTCCACCTGCACCTGCCCAAGTAAGAAGTGCATGAAATGGTGGCGGAAACAGTTCGCCCAGAGTACCATGACACATTGATATCACTGCTTAATAGCAGCATTGATTAACTCATGCACACCACAATAATCTTGGAGCGAAATCCGTTCCAGCCATGCCACGAATGGGAAGCGAGTGCTACACAATGGAGCCATTAGCATTGTAAGGACAGTGTAAAGGGATAGGATGCAGTGCAAAACAGTACTAAAACATACTCTTTCGGTAAACAATGGGACCATGGTCTGTCCCTGCAGCACCTGAAAACATGTATCTTGCAAATGGTCTCAGCAGGAGGAGGCATTTTATGGAGGATGTCATCCTGCCCTCCAGACCATTTGCCATGCCACACATTCAGCGCATCACCCACACTAGTGTAGCTGCAGCACGCTGCGAGTACCGACACGAATGCAGTGAGTGTGTGTGAAAGTGCAGAGCAGTGCTACCTCTTCTCCCCACGGGCGGACGAGGTTGCATAATAACAGATCCAGCATATATTATTTGTAGGGCAATTTAAAAGCAAGTATTTGAAAGGAAAAAAAGAAACACTAAGAATGTAAATGTTTATTGATACCCCTACTATCATTTCAGGGTTTTTATTTAGTTATTCTTAAATTCATGTATTTTTTCATCTAAATTGTTTCACCCTCATTTCATGCCATTCAAGTGTAGAATGAAACTGTTTTTATTCAGGGAATATTTGTATATTAATTTTGTCATTTTTTCATGCAAGTGTTTGTCTTTTAATTGTTGAAAATTAGAGGTAAGCAGAAAGTAGTGCAGGGCAAGCGGCGTGCTGCCATAGTTCGTGCTGCACGTGCTCGTCAGATTCAGTCGCTGTTGAAAGCTTCAAGGGGTCGGTATGTGCCACATCGTGTTCGTTTTGCAGTTATGTTTTCGTGCCAATCACCTTTAGTGGCAATACTATAATGTAACATACCAGAACCTGTAATTTCTGCACCCATAGATGCCACCCCTTGTTCCCCGGGAATAGCATCGCCCAGGGAAGCTTAATGCACCAATAATGTACTTTTATGCACAAATGTGTTTTTTATTTCACAGTTTCACCTGTATGGCTGTGCGCAAGCCAGAGTCCGTATAAAGTTTTAACCTAGCGTGATATAAGTGTTTCTGTGCAAGAAAGTTAAATACATGTTTTCAAATTTCGTGCCTTTTATTTCGAACACTTCCTTCGGGCGTTTCGGGGAATGGGTGTCCCCTATAACTAACGTGACCATTTTTTCTTCTTATCAAAACGGGACACTAGTCAGTTTTCATTTGTGAGTAGGTAGATTGAAAAAAAAAAAAAAAAGATTACATGTTATCAGGATTCATATGTATATTACTCATGTATTTTTGAAAATATTTTTCAGAAGAACAAATTTGCTTTAATATATTAGGCGATGATTTTAAGTAGGAGTATTCTTGACAAAATTGAGCACTGAAGAACTCGATGCGGCAGCAAGATTGGCTTTTCTATGTTTTTCTGATTTAAAATGTTGCTCAATTTCACTGACACCTCCATGTACCAAACTAAATTCAATACTGCATTTTTAACATCTGACGTCCGAGAGAGACCGAGTGTATTATTTTTAATATATATCGTTTGTAAGTTAACATTAAACGTACATTTGCGTTTAGGCATCGCGATTCACAAAAACATGTTCAGAATATCGAGCTCGTAAGAAGGTATAAGTAGACAGATTCATGCGCTTACGCTGGAGAACAATCGACGAATAATGCGTGCGTCGGAGAGTCGCGCTTGCGGGGCAGGAGGGAGGGAACCACACCGCCCGCCCGCGCCTCGGCAAAATACGAGCGAGAAGTCATTTGACAACCGCGGGTAAAGCAGCATTCAGACGTTTCAATTTGTATGGTAAATTTACAATTTTGAAATGATTTTTATGATTAGTAAATCAATATTTTTGCTTGCTTGATAAAAACGGGACATTTGGGTGTCCCGAAGCTTTCATCGGGGACAATGGAACAGGGTGCTGAAAAACGGGACTGTCCCGTTCAAAACGGGACGTATGGTCATGTTACCTATAACCCGCCTTCGCTCAGTTTCACGTAAATTACTTATCATCTAGTATGCTCAACTCAGAGCTTTTATAGTTTAAGGTATGTGTTCAGTCTGAACAAGCCCACAGTATTTCCAATTTAATTATCAGGAGCGCGGGGCTCTTCCAACATTTCCCGGGGGATTGCATATATACGCGCGAACGGCCCGCCGTATCTTGAGATCATTACTACCAGCAACAATTGGCACCACCTACCGACGGTGTCTGGCGTCTAGTCGGGTATCCAAATCAACAAACCACTTAACAATGTTTTCACTGCCCCTAAAACTTCCCTTAACCCAACACCACCCAGCCAACATCCGTTAACTAGCTTATCTTGGGCAACTCGTACATAATTTGTTTTGCTGGTCTGTCAAGAGTTACATCTGCTGAGAAACCTTGTTAGGATTGTTCCAGGAATGTATATATGAACGTCCCATATTTGGTTTTTTCCAGTATCTGAATAATTGGTGTTTGATATTCTGGGGTAATAGTAATTGTATACATTATTTGCTGCTACTTAAAAAAAAAGGTGTGCGAATTATAAGGAAAACCCTTTCAAGAGAACACAGTAAGCCTTCATATATATATAATTAATATTTTAATATCAATACACATATATTTTCATTTGTTGTGTTTCTTATACATTCACATAGTTGTTTATCAACTTGTAATGATTTACTATGTAAGCCATGCACTCTTACCTTGTATTATGTACATTATTTCAGTTAAGTAAATGGTCATTTTATTATTGTATTATAATGCATACAATTAATCCAATTTGTAAAATCTGACAAATCGCAATTCAATTTCACTTAGATGTATGAAGGATGTTAAAATAAACTAAACCTTTTTACATCATGTTAAGAAATAAATTAGTGTTAATGTTCATAGAATGGATATCCATCCCTATAACACTAGAAACCATTTTCTTTTTATAGATGTTTCTTACAGTAGGTTAATGCTGTATTCGAATGGGCACTTTTATTACTAAAATATCATATGACCCGTTTTAGTCGACTTAAATGATGACGTTTTTGGTATTTTAATGTTTAGTCTGTAACGAAACATCCTAAAATACTAAATTACCGAATCGCAACAACGTTTGATTATGTGACTATCGACGGCATCCAAATTGAACACTACTAAATACTAAAATTACAAAATACCAAATTGTAAATTCGAACACGGCAGATGTACATGAACTAACATTTGTATTATTATATTATTGATTGGGGCCTTTTATAAGTTTAACAACAAGGCTATTTTTAAAATGAGAGCTTTTAACTCCTTTTATGATAGAATGAATATATTTTGCCTTGCAATCTGTTCGATTTTAATATTGTTTTAGTTTGACAATTAATTTTTATTTCCATATTTGTGAGGTTTTCTTGCATTTATTGTTTATGTTGAAGGAGGAATAAAGTGTTCTGAGAATCTGATTCAATCACATTCATAATGAGGGAGGGAAGAACTAATCAAGAAGTCAAAGGAGTTTCGTATTGCAGCAGAATTGGGTAATATCGTAGAAGGTTAAATTAAATTTGATATGAAGTAAATTTATATTTTAAATTTAAAAATAAGACTGTTTTAATTTGAATTGTAATACCGAAAACTTAAATTGGAATATTAACATTTATTTTGTCACTTCCGATATACCGTAAGAATGTTGCTTTGTAAAAGTGAGAAAATGGGAGGAGGTATCTGTCAATGACGAAGAGTGACAGCTACGTTACCTGCCATTCATATTGCATGTGTTAAGCCGTGTAATTATTTTGGTATGACCTACCCCCATTTTCTTGTATAACACATTTGGAAGAAAGTTCCAAATAATTGTCATAAATATTTATACCAAAAAATGCTTAAAATGTGATAATGCCGGATTTTGCACGCAAAACCTAAAACCAAGACACTTTAAGTTCTGAAAAGTGGGATGGTCGTGTCTTATTTACGACATGAAGTTTGATCATAATAGCGTTTGTTGCCTGTCAATCACACACTAGTTGGTGGCGGGATGTTTGGATGGAGGGTTTTGCGTTACCCAACGAGGTACAGTGGAAGGTTTGTCGAATTTTTACATTTTGTGTTGGCGTTTTTACGTTTGATTATTGTGTAATGGTGAGTGATGTTTGTTAACTGAATTTTGCCACTACAATTTGTGATATGTTTTTTGGGGTGTTTTTGTATTTCGAATTGTTGATATGTTTAAGAATAATTTTGATGTGATGAACGTTTCTTTAACGTAAATATTTTTTAAAATGCTTCCAGTGTGATAAATGTAACATTTTTGGTATAAGTAAAATGTGGTTCAGTGTTCATAAACAATCTAATCCACTAAATGAGCAGTAAACTTCCCCGGATGTAGAGGTTTTATGGTATTAACATTTTGATTCCGTAGTAATTTACTTTGTATTTGTTAGTGTTGTCGTTTAGGTGAAACAAAAAAATTGTAAAGGGGTGCTTTCTTACAAAGCTGTTAACCATACCCGAAGTCATAATCATTTTTTTAGGTCATAGGAGCGGTGTTTACCCAAACAAATGTGAGGGTTATAATTATCACTCCCTTTTCTTCTAACTTTAGGTTAACAAACACAAATTTCTTGAGTTACCTATACATCTTACTGTACAGCAATAGGTACACAAACAGCATGAATTATTAATATCAAATATGCAATACCATAACTCGATTTATTTTCAGGTTAAGTCCTAAACATTGCCTTAAGTTTGTTTATATTTAGTTATGTATGGTCATGGAAAGTGTGTCTCTTGCACGTATGCAGTTTGTATGTTATTTGTAGAACAAGAACGCCCGTAAATTGTGTAATGGCGGGAAAAATAACTACGTTTAAAATGTTATTAGCATTATTGATTAAATGTATAAGAATTTCAAAATTTTTTCGATCTCCAATCTTCTTGATAATGTTTCTTCTGATGTTTGACAGTACAGCCTCTACAATCTTGTTCAGGACAAAGTTTCATACTTTTACGATATTTGGTAATGATTTAGGTAGATCCAGTTTTGATTTTGTACAGTTCTTCCATGAATGAGAACATTGCTACATTTCAGGAAGGTTTGTTTACAAGTATTGAAGCCGAAATGTGAACTACGAGAATGCTGCCACAGGATTGCCCGTCAGGGTAATAATTAAGTTTAGTGACTTCTGTAAAAAAAAAAATTAACGTGTAAATGGTATATTCCCGCTCTACTAATGATGCAGAACACGAATATACGAGGGGCATTAACGTACTACCAATTTTGTAATATGTGCCCACCTAACCTAACAGAACCTAACCCCACGATAGGTGAATCACTATTTTACATTTTAAAACTAACTTAAGATTTTAGGGGTTTTAAACTAACCTAGGATTGTAGTGTTTTTAACTAACCTACGATTTGACGGTTTTAAACTAATCTAGGATTGTAGGATTTTAAACTAATCTAGGATTGTAGGATTTTAAACTAACCTAGGATTGTAGGGTTTTACACTAACCTAGGATTGTAGGGTTTTACACTAACCTAGGATTGTAGGGTTTTACACTAAACTACGAATTTGGGATTTTAGGGGTTTCAAGGAACCGTAAAACACACCAAAAGAACATAAATTAACTCACCTAGGTAGGCGGCTGGTACAATTTCTTTGTCAACGGCCAATTCAACCTTCCCTCACTCGACGAAACACCATGCGCCACTAAAATGCCACAAACGCGAATATAACATACTGAAGTACTCATTAATAGGCAAATATAACGCACAGAAGCCCTCGTTCTTGCTTTCTCTGTTTTAAATCTGCCGGATTGGGACATCACGACCCACCCCGGCGAAAACACAATGACCACTAAGCTGCTTTTCCGATAAATCACATGTGACGCGTCGCCGTGACTTAACAATATCTACAAGCCAATAAGGTGACGGCAGGAACGATGACGTCACCAAAAATCATAACATCCGAGGTGAACAAAGCGGCAAACAACTAGTACTTTTAACTATTTTATTTAATACGTTCTGACGCCCTCCTGAATATTAACTAGGTAAGCTGTGCAGAACCCATTAATGCAACTTTCGTTGGTCTATGACGTTTCATTCAGAAAAGTCACTGAACTTAATAATTACCCCAGTCAGTGTCTCACTTTCAACAGTATTGTATGTAATTCTTTCAGTAGCATAATATCTATTTACTTACATCTGAAACCATTTGGGAACCTTAATTAGTGTTGTACACTTGCAGCAGAGATGGGGCAAGTATTTTTTGCTGCAATCACTGCCCAAGTGCTGCTGCTGTGGTTTGCTTACAGAATGTACATATGTTATTCTGTATAGTTATTATCCAGTCACAGTTCATTCCAGCAGCTGCAGGTCTTTCCACTGAGGCAACACTTTCTATCTAAGTGATGTTTTCATTTGGCTCAACAATTTTCTCCATTTTTTTTTTTAAGTCATTATTTTCAATATTTTTATATGCTAGATTAGGTAGTACAAAACTATGACCAGTAATGGGAACACCACCCTAATGTTCTTAATTTTGGCAGGTGCACTGAGAAACCAATGGCTCGAGCACTTGCAGAAAACTTGTCATCTGTCAATACATGTCATATTTTATGTAGTTAATAGTGAATGGCCTTTAACTACACAGAAATGGTTGAAATATGCCCAAACCTGATGAAAAGTGTATTTTGCTTGATAGGAAACTGTTAGCAGGGCAGGTTTTTCTGGTAGTTAAATTTTAAGTAACATTTTCAGTAAGTCATACAATGCAGAAGTTCGTAGCTTTTATTGTTTGTCTCCTTTTCATTGTTACATCTGTTGATTCTTTCACCTAATTCTGAACAGGCAGAGCATAGATAAACCCTTGGTGTAACAAAGTATTTCTAATTAAATGTGTTTTTTGTTATTATTAATTTTTTACTTTTTTTCCGGTTTATTTTAAAGTTGTGGGATATAGAACTTATCAATTTTTCAGTAATTGTTAAGAATTGCAGCTTTTCCAAAAATTGAGAAAAAAACAAAAAAAATTGTATAGTCCCTAATCAACTTTACCAATCATGCTGAATATGAATTTCATGGGGGCTTCACAATATTCACAGTAGGTACATACTATGAAATGCATTGGTGGGAAGGGCTATGAAGATCAGGGAAATTGTGGGGTAAAACACACAAAATTTATGTAAAATAGATAACGTCATGATAGTTAAACCCCCTTTACATACTATTGTTACATACATAAAACTCCATACTTAATCAACGTTTGAACGCTTCATGCTCACTACCTTCAAAAATTGCAGACGTGCCTTGAATCACTGTTTTGGGGATTTACACCTCTGTTGTCACCTAGAGATAGCTGATAAATCACAGCCTGCTACTTTGTCACATTTATTTCCTTGTGGCAGGATGTATCTGTGACCTAGTCATTGAAATATCTGCCACTGTGACAAGTCGCATACTGAGCACTTGCCCACAGTTTTGTGATACCTGCTTCACCTGTCACAGTTCATTTCAGCTGCCTGCGACACTGTGATGTATGTGCTAGCTAGCTGATCCTTCTACTGGAGTTAGTATGTTCACCAAGAGATGGCGAGTATGTGCATGGAAAATTTTCAATGAGCATACAAAGCTTCTGTTTAAAAAAACATATGTTCATGTGAATTGTTATATTTCTCTTTTATTGTGTTTGTTCTCGCCTACAATTTTATTATATACATAGTTTTTAAAAATCATATTAGTATAATATGTAACACTAAAATGGTTTGTTTTGTTAGCACTTTTTTTAAATTTTTTATTTCAAAGACATGGTATTACTTATGCTACACAATGTCTCTCATGTGTAATCAATGACAATACTACAATGAGAGGGACAACGGCTATTATATTAATTAAAGGGACATTTTGTTGTACATTCACACTTTAGTATTATTTTCATTTTTTCTTCAAATCAACACTATCACCACCACTGTGCCAATACCACCTATATAAGTCGCAGATATTTAGGTCACAGTAACAGGTGAAGCAGATATTTGTCAAGTTTTTTAGGCACATCACTACTGGCGCTCAGAATTCTTGCTCTGCATGTAATTTTTGGCTATGCTTGAACAGTATTTTAGAGAGTGAGGGGGTATGCTTGAACAGCATTCACTACAAATACCCCTGTTATGTAATGTTCTTTTTATATGAAACTCCAAGCTTCATGGATTTTAGAGCGCTTCGTGCACATCACCTACAAAAACTTGTGGGGTGTCTTGAATCAAAGTTTTGGGGGTGTACTCCCCTGCTGGCACTGAGGACTCTGGCTCAGCACGTTATGTTTGGTTATGCTTGAAAAGTACTCTTGAGTGCAAGGTGACTATGCTTGAATATTATTTACATAGGATTGCAGTAAATTAACACAAAGTAAAAACTATAACTTTAACCCATTGTGGAGTTAGATATTCTGCATTTTACATGGCTAGGCAACAGCAGTACGTAAACCTTTAAATTCTTATTCGAAGATGCAATAAAACAGTAAAATTCACTACAGTGTATACAATTTCCACACTAAAACTTGACAATGTACAGCCCATTAAACTGATTAACCGAACATCAATGATGTTACTCTTGTAAGCGGCGAATACACCTCCTTGGTGATGTATTATTGATAACTCACTTATAGGACATATTTACATAAAATCATAATGAGTTTAAACTCCATACACACTTGTATTTCTGAAAAATAATTAGATTTAACACGTCACATGGTAAAATCGCAAAGTAACTTGATATTACCTAGAATAAACCGCACTTACTAAACCACTAGAAAATAATGATAAAATATATTGAAATCGGTTAGCCAATCTCAGATTTCCACTTAAAATTAACTGCAGTAGTAAGCGAACAAACAACTTTTGATTAGTTATTATCTGTCACTACAGGATAAGTATACAATAGTGGTAAACATAAACAAAGCCTCAGAACACTTCTTAATGGTGCCGTGCCTACCTGTCACTTGTATTGTGTTGCAGTGTGTTTGAAATCTGCATTTTTTAAGAAACCACTAAACGTGTTCCCATTAAACCAATTTATGAAAAGAAAACAGACTTCAGACGAGGTACGTATAATACTCAACATAGCTAAATAAGGCTTTTTCACACTGCTGTATCTCATTATATACTGGTCGGAAACATGTGAAACTAGGCCTATTATAGGTACCTGCACTAACCCTTGCTGCATACTTTCCACCAATAAAATAATAGGGTCACCGCTTAAAGTCCCATAGGTACATCGGCGAGAACACTGCGTGCTTGTTCAGTGCCTTGCACGTAGTAGTGATTGGGCACAAGGCATGCGTCAGTGACCCTTATCGCTCCTGCGTTTCCCTGACTCAAATGCACCAAAAAGCTCCAAGTGGGCAGCTTCCATGGGACAGACTACTCGCCTCCCACCAAGGCGAAATGGGTTCAATTCCCAGCAGTGTTGCCTCCCGAATTTTTGCATGTGGGAATCGTGCCGGATGATACAGCTTGTCGGCGGGTTTTCTCGCTCTTGGGGATCTCCAGTTTCCCCCACCCTTGCATTCTGGCACTACTCCATCCTCACCTCACTCCACCCTCATCGGCTCTCAAGACCCTGATGTTAAGAGCTGCACAAATCTCTCCATTCCACTTCATGGGACAGATTACAAGCCCCTGCTAAATGTCAACGATGTAAGCCTTACAAAAGTGAAATACACAGTTGTTTTCATACGTCTCGGATGTTTCCTTCAGGAAAGACTTGATTCTTAGTAATTACTTATTTTTCCTGCATGCCATAAAGAAATGTCTGCTCCCAAAAGCAACATATTGAGTGTACCAGTGATCCATTTATTCTTCAACAATGGCTGATTGTATGGACTAGTAGTGATGGAGGTAATTATTAAGTTTAGGGGCTTTTCTGTAAAAATAAAAATAATTCACAGAAAATGGTATATTTCCACTCTACTAATGATACTGAACACGAATATACTAGTTGCATTAACATCCGACTAATTTCGTAATATGTGCCCACCTAACAGAACCTAACCCCACGATGGGTGAATCACTATTTTACATTTTTAAACTAACCTAGGATTGTTGGGTTTCACACTAAACTAGGATGTTTGGGTTTTACACTAAACTACGAATGTAGGATTGTAGGGATTTAAAGGAACCGTAAAACACACCAAAAGAATGTAAATTGACTCACCTAGGTAGGGGGCTGGTATAATTCCTCTGATGTTAATGGACGTAAACAAATATATTGTGCAAGTTTATTGAATATGTTCTACTAATTTTAACATTATGCCCTCTTGAATATGAACAAGGTAAGCTGTGCAGAACCCATTAATGCAACTTTTGTTGGTCTAGGACGTTTCGTTCAGAAACGTAAACAAACTGGCTATACTGCTCATTTCGCAATTTTTTAAAAAATATGTTGTACTTATTTTAAAGCTACGCCGCTAGTATATTCGTGTTCTACGTGATTAGTAGAGTAGAAATATATCATAATTTTGAATTGTTGTTGCGTTTTTCAGAAAAGCCCCTAATCTTAATAATTACTGTGATGGAGATAGTGAAGGGTGCAAAGAAGGTGATGAGTTAGCTAAGGACTATTTAGAAAAAAAAGGGAATGGTACTAAATCTGAACAATAAATATATATGGTCAATAATCTGATAACTACAGAAGGTAAAGAGAGTAATATTAATGAAGAAACTGCAGAAGTCAAGTAAGTATTGTTTTTGGTAAAAGGAAGATAATAAAATTGTAAAAAAAGGTATATGGGAAGTGCTTGAACCTGTGCCTATAATATAATAAAACTTTTTCTAGGGCCTAAGAAAAATCCTAAAACTGAAATAGAATGTTTCAGTTTCCTTCTTATAGACACTATTGGACAGGCTATCATAACTTGTACGAATATTTATATTTTTTAATCTGAAAGAGATTTCAAAGGTTATGTGCCAGACACGCAGATGGAACTAGAAATAAGAGCCTTTTTTGGACTCTTGTAGAGAATGTTTCAATTTATGTGGGAAGCAGTCCGGTGTGGACATCATACCTCAAAACAAAATGCCCATATGAACACATTCCCCCTGCCAGGGATATTCAATTAGCGGCCTGCAGACCGTGTGCAGCCCACCAGACTCGTCAGACTGGCCTGTGGGCAAATCATTTTATTGCAGCAATTTTATAAGTACATACTTTTGAATATGATGTTCCTAATTTATTAACTGTATCTATCACTAGAGTGAAATGTGTAAGAAAATAATACAGTTTTTAATTTATTACATATTCACGTAAATAAATTGACTTTGTATAAGTGAGCAACAACTTTGTAGTAAATGAATGTGACCCATCAAGCATTGCAATTATCTGTAAGTGGCCTGATGGGGAAACTTAATTTCGTAGCCCTGCCCTAGGTTAGTAGTTACAGAGTTATGGTGCCCATGTAACTATGTCCTTGGTTGGTAGTTGGTACACGCCTGTTATAATAAAAATAATAGTTTTAACTTGCAATTGGGCTATTGTCTTGTGACAATCGCTTCTTTCCATCATCCCTTTTCAAATTTCTGTCCCTTCCTAAATCACCCAGCCCTCTTCACCACCAAACTCCCACTTCATTCACCAACCTGTACATCCGGACCAGCCTCTCCACTCTGAGCCTGTCCCTTGGGAGCACCACCTCAACTTCATCATTACGGATGGCCTAAATTTCCTTTTATCCTCACTGTCTCGCCTCTGCCTTCCCCATTTACTTTAAACCCATCTTACTGCCCTTCTTTGCACCTTCTCCAGCTCCCATACCTCCTCTTCCACTGGGCCGCGGAGGCTGAGCGGTTAGCCTTCTTGCCTCCCACCAAGATGAACCAGGTTCAATCCCCAACCGGATCACCCCCGGAAATTTTTGCACGTAGGAATCGTGTTGGACAATGCCGCTAGTCGGACTAACTAAAGCCAGTCCAGTGTGTGTCTCTGCAAGGAGGCTTATTGCAATTACGAAATTGTCGATGTGCTTGTACTGTACGAACTTGCCAAGTGTAATGCTATGACAGTGACACAATTGTACGCAGAACAATTTTCCAATCATCTGCCAAATAAAAAGATGTTTCAGAGAACAGACGAGGGGCTGAGAAGTAGTAGTTCATTCACTAAATGGGGTGAGCACTGGTTGATCCCACTGAACGTGAACTGTAGCTTTGGAGGAGCATGTTCTCACTCAATTGACGATCATCGTGGTGTCAGTACACAATGGATAGTGGCAGCAGAAGTAGTGGGACACAGAAGAGTTTGGAAAAGTTTGCACAGATATCTGCTTCACCATCGAATAAAGGTTCTTGCTGAAACTGACTTCTTAACACAAGTGTAGTTTTGTACATGGCTACAACACATGTGGTTACAAACAGCACTTTATAGAAGCTGTTTTGTTCACTGATTATCTGGCCTTCACAAGGGATGGTGTGTTTAATTTCCACAACTCTCATCACTGGGCAGCTTGAGGTCTTTGCACGGAGTTCAAAATACCCTTGCTAGATAGCATGCAGCACTTCCTCCTTTACGCACAGCACATTTTGTTTCTCTGTAGACTGGGCAAAAGAGAATAGTGGGGGTTGTGGCAAGCTATTAGTCATACATGGGGGCTGGTCCAGTTCATTGTGATCGATGGCAGTCAACCTGCCCGTGAACTGTAGATGAGATTCTAGTGTGGGACGTGGATCAAGGCTCATGTGGGCATTGATTTACTTCTTCCTTAAAAATGTAAAAACTTCTTCGATTTGACACACATTTGCTTCATTTTACCTATCACACAACAATTGCTGGCAAAAAAAATCTACCATAACATGTGAGGTGTGAATTTAGAAATAAAGCTGTTACCAGACCACTTTGTATATTTTTCATCTGTACAATCTGGAATAAGTATTTATCAGCAAAATATTTGGACAAAATGATTCCAGACCATCCCCCTAGAATGAAATTATATTAGTATAAAAATGTAAGAGTACTACTAGGTGACAAAATTTTCAAAACCATAAATTATATATTGTACTAGCAACCTGGCTTCGCCTGGGTATAATTTAGTTTTTACAGCTATACACTAATAAATAAATTGGGAAAAGACAATTACAATATTATATGATAGTAAATTAGTAAACTACTATCGTATATAACATACATACACGTCACGCTTGTCTCCCAGAGGGGTAAGCAGAGATTATGGACCTTAATTTACCACAATCTTGACTTACCTACCTCCTTCGCTTTATCCACATTCAAACATCTCTAATATAACAATATTATATGATTGTGGTTTAGGAAATTTCTTTGTATACAACATTAATCGTTTTGATTCTGATTGCCAGCACAAAAAGATTTCTGTTTGACGTGACACGTGAAAGGGCTACGTATAGTTGTCCGTGTGAAAAACATGCTCCACTCAAATTCATTCCAGCCACATTAAGTGTTGACCCTGTGCCTTATTTATGGTCGTACCAAAACACACCTATCGGAAATTGGACTCTTTTAAAATTAAAAGGCAAATCCGAGGGAATTGTTGGTATTCTACGTATTAAAACAGTTTCTCCAGTACCGCAGCCAGTTAGAATATAACCTTCAATGAGAAAACGTTTTAAATTTTTTGTTTGTAATCGAGTCCCGTTGCATAATTTCGGTGGATTTATATTTTGCAATAAAATTATAGGAGCTCCAACTTTTAAAATCAGTTTGTGTGGTGGCATGCAAGAAGAATTCAATGAATTAAGAAATTCTGTGGGATAGTGCACAGCTTCTTCACTGTCGAGTACTGTATCTACGGAGCAATAGACTTGTTTGTGCATTGAATTTTTTGAGCACTAATTCATTATTTTTTCGACTTGTTCATTAGTAGGCGATAATATCGCTCTTTCTTTGAACCACTATAATGTCTTATTTGAAAGGTCGTTTATTTCAGGGTATACGTTATCTATCAGTTGCTGGTGGTCGGTGACAAAAACACATATATCACTATTGAGAGAAATTTTTCCACAATCCATTGGAAGCTCTCCATTTCTGACTTTCAGTAGCATGTCAGCAAACCTGCTGTTATATTGTGAAGACGTAAATATTCTCATGTTTGTTTTGAGTGCTAGTTTTGTTACGTTGGGCCAAAGATACAATCTTTTTAATGATGCATTGACTTCATCAGCTCTAGTTCCTCTCGCCACCACCAGCAATATTTGACGAAAATCTCCAGAGAACAAACCCGTGCAACCACCCATAGGTGTATTTTTATTTCTTAAATCATGCATGGTCTTATCCAGAGCTTCGACAGAAGTTTTATGCGAAATAGTAGCCTCATCCCAAACTATCAGTGAAGAGTTCTGTGTTAGTTTAGACGTGTTACTTTGTCTTGAAATGTGACATTTGCTTGTACCATCTTCACAAACATTTAGGGGAAGTTTAAAATGTTGCCTCTGCTGTTATTCCCCCTTTTAAAAGAGTGACTGCGATGCCAGATGATGCTATTACCGCTAGATTTAACTTTAGTGAGAAGCAAATTAATTAAGAAAGTTTTACCTGTGCCACCCGGAGTACAGAGAAAAAACATCTTGCCTTCTTTGTTTGTTATGGATAAGAGCAGGGCATCATAAACTGCTCTCTGAGCAGGGTTCAGACATGGTTCTTTCTATCTGGGGGTTTGTAAAAGTCATGATTTGTCATACAATGCCTCTATCAATAATTCAGCATTGTTAAGGTCTGAATTAGCGTTAACTGGCAAAGGAAAGTCAAAATCTGTGATGGTTTTGCTTGCTAGAGATTCAACAATTTTGTTTATTTCAATTAACGCTTTGTCGAATATATTTTGGTTATAATTTAAATCTTCTAACTCGGATGCCCTCCATAGTTGATGTAATAATTCTTCAGACATACATTCCCGATAATTATTCCAAAGACTCAACAGGTCAGTGATTTGGCAGAAAGACAGTGAATTTTACGTTCGTTTTTACTGCATAATTTAAATTGTAAATACGCTTATTACTACTTATCTATTAAAGATAGATATATGCTACCACTGACTTTTTTGTAAATCATTTAATTTTACACCATTCTTTCGTACCTGATTTGGTTATATTTCTAAAGGATTAAGCAGCGTATTCCATGAGAGCGCGCTGGCGGCTAACTTTTTTCCCGGCTTGATTCACTAATACCATTAATGCTCAGCTCCTATAAGTGCTAGGACAATTTTTAGTACACACAAACCTTCCTCGATAAATGCAGATCATAACAGTAAAAACCGCATCCAAATCCGTTCAGTGGTTCTCTAGATTAGTGCAGTCACGCAGACAGACACGTGCCAGGGACTTTCTTTTATACTATGTAGTGATTATTTCTCTGGAGATTATGTTTTCAATAATAGTTGTGCTATACAAACAAGTTTGGTTTGCCATATATTTAATTTTTCTGATAGCCAACATCAACATTTTTATAAATTTAAGGAATAAAGTTGATAAATCATATTTTCTTTATCATTAAACTATACTGCAATGGAAATAAAATTATAATATTTGAGAAATCACTTGCTTTATTGATTTTAATTATTAACAAGAAATCCAATATAATAAACAATGTTGTCATTTATTTTACAGTAATTAGAAAAATTGTGAACAAATAAATTTGTGGCCTACAATTATTGCAAGTCTAACAGCAGTTTTGCTAGCAACTTATCTATTTTTACAATAAATCATTTTGTAAATAAACAAAATCAAATACCCTTACTCTCTCTCTCTTTATATATATATATATATATATATATAGACACACACACCAATATAAAAACATCATCCACTGTACATAATTTACTTAGTGATTTACCAATAACTGTAGACATTTCATAGATGCAAGGCCTGGGTCCACAATTATCTGCCAAATAATTCATTTTTTGACAGCTTTATTCATAGCAAGAGATTGAACACAATAATTAGAAATTGCGTTTGGTAGGATAAGACTAGTGTCTAAATTAAAATAATAATTAATGCAAACCGTTGATGCAGCTGGTCATATTATGCTTCCTTCTGTTTTTACCTGCAAGTAACACTGAGGCTATTGTACAGTGCATATAATCTTATTAAAACTTAAAAATAATTTGTAACCATGCCATTAGTTATAATTACAGTTTTAAAAAGTTATTGTTTACCTTGATGCCAGCAGTTTGAGGAACGACAATAATTACATATCAACTCTTAACTGTGTGTTGGGAGACTGCTATATTGTATAATAGATTAAATGTTTTTTTTATTATAAAGCCAATCTTTAAGAAAGGTGATAATGGGGATATAAACAATTACGAACCGATTCTTTATAAGGTTCTTGGGAAAGTAATATATCTTAAATTAATGAAACACTTAGATTTGTTGAAAATATCACATTTTCAATTGGTTTTTAGAAAGGGTAAGTGGACAGAAATTGATATTTTTTATTTTAATACTAATAATTTGAATAGCTTCAATAATAAACAACAGGCGCTCTGAATATTCTGCAACATGTCAAAGACTTTTGATTGCATCAACCATACAATTCTTACAAATAATATTATTATGGAGTAAATGATTAATTAAAAATAATACTTGCATATTATTTACCAAATTATAAACAAAAGGTAATAATAACGGATATGGAGACTAATAGAGAGGTAATATCCAGTAATGAAGTTATAAAAATAGTATTCCCCAGGGATCACTGCTGGGTCCTTTATTGGTTTGGTTTTTATGTTAATGACCTATCAGTTTCCCTGGGAAATGAGGTGAAAGTAGTTTTATTTGCAGACAATACTATTGTTTTATTTAGTAGCAAATTTTTAAAGGAACTGGAGGTTAAAGCCAGGGAAGTATTGTCTAACTTAAATAAATGGTTTTTGTTTAACAAATTAGTATTAAACTATATGATAGAACAAGTTCAGTAATGTTTGGTATGAAAAGTAGCAATATATAGTGCCAAAAATTAGATGACATGACAAATATATAGGAAGTGTTGCTTCAGTAAAGTTCTTAGGTCTAATTGCTGATTACAACTTGAATTGAAAGAAAAACATAAATTATACTACAGAGAAATTCAGTGCTATCTATTTTGCTGTTAGGTTTTTATCTCATGTAATTTAATGAAACATTGAAAACTGTGTATTATGAACATTTTAATTCAATCATGGCCTTTGGAATAATTTTTTTGGGAATCCACCAATACTAAGGTGTGTTTATCCTCCAAAAGAAAGCAATCAAAACTATTTGTGAAAAACAATCCTACAGATTCATGCATAAGGTTATTTAAGGAGGAGGGGATTCTAACACTAATTGGGCTCATGTGTATATGTGTGTGTGTATATATATGTGTATATATACATGTATGTATACATATATATCCTACTAATATTATAATGCGCTAAGTCTGTGTCTATGTTTATTACCACTCAGCTCCATAACGACTGAACGGATTTTGATGAAATTTGGTATGCAGGTACCTTAGGTCCTGGAATAGGACATAGGATACTTTTTATTGCGGATAATTGTAAGATTCCTGTGGAATAACAACATAACGTAATTCTGCAATGGCTGGGAACGTGACCTAAATATTTTTTTCCTCTGGTGACAGAGTTTATCAGGCTGCCCAAGGACCTCTGAAATGGCTAAATGACTGCTATAAATCGATAACAACCGGGACCGAATATTTAACGTGCCCTCCTAACCCTGGAAGCGTTCAGTTGTTATGCCACTAAATGGTCGCCCATCCAAATGTGTGCCTCTGGGAACGTTGCTTAACTTTGGTGATCAATTAAGATCCCTCAGCCAAGTGCAAAAGGTAGTACCTAGGTAAACTTAATTCCAAAGCTAGAACTCGATGAAACTCACGTTTTGATTTTCATACATCGACGCTGGAAAGCGTAAATGTGGTAACTATGTGATAGTTGCACAGATACACTCAGAAAACAATACCCTACTTCTTGGCTATCGGGTAAAAAATATTTCCTCCTTTTTGGGTTGCTGTAATCAGTTAAAAACCTAGGCCAACATAGTATAATTTTATAATTCTGTTTTCACATGAATGAATTGTCTTTTCCCAATTTATTTATTAGTGTATAACTATAAAACTCAATTGTACCGGGGCGAAGCCGGGCCGGTTTGCTAGTGTTTATATATGTATGTATATGTGTGTGTGTGCATGCGTATTAGGGTGTCCAACCATAGGGAGATGTCAGGGAATTTTCTTCTGGATCAGGGAAAATGTAAATAATTGCTACTTTGAAAGTTTTAGTTGTGTGAATACAGGTTAATGTAATTGTGAGCATATGCATTGTAAAATTTCAATTTTTAAGTTTGTGAACTGGCATTAATACATCTTAGCCAATTTACATAGGACCTATATGTACAAAATAAATAATTTGTGTGTTTTTATAGGGCACTCGTGTGAATGCAATTGTGTTTATCGCAAGAAATATCGATGGACTGAATAAAATGTTGGCCCTGCTTGCTTGATCCCGTTTCAGTGTAATTTAATTCAACTTCACTGATAGCATATTTTTTTTTGTCAGTGCTGGAAAAATATAGTCAGTCTGTTGGAAAGTTTTGATCCTGAAAATAGGTCAGGGAAAATGATTCTGCCTGGAAAACAGGGAATTCCAAAATGGAATATCAGTGGAAATCCTGTGTGTGTGCATATGTGCATGCGTGTATTGTAATTACCTAGAATAGGGGGTTTTCAAAAAAATGGAAACTAATACCTACAATGGTGTATATGGTCATTACTAATCACACTTAATAGGAATTTCATTGGGGCTTCACATAATTTGCAGTATTTACAATGAAATGTGATGGTGAGGTGGTCTATGTAGATAAGGGTGTTTATGCGGTAATACACGTAAAAGTTATGTAAAATATATTTCTATCGGGTTACTGTATCGTGTTAAATACGAGAACACCTCTGGAAATGAAACCTTAATTTACAAAACGTTATTCACGGGGTATGTTTTTGCCGGTGCACTACGGTTACAGCTATAAACCACGGTTATGAAGCAGTATCGGAATATAATTTAATTCCGTTGAATTTCTCAATGCTTACCTTCTTGATATTGAACAGATGATTGTACTATGTAATATATAAGTAGTAGAAAATAATATATACAGTATGTCATACACAAAACAATCCCAAGTGTTGTTTATTTGTAGTTAATATGTATCACCATGATACATTTGTTCAATAACAGTGCACAGAGACAGGAAACAAATGTGCAATGATTTGTGTGTTCCGGTTCAATTTTGCCTATTTCATGTCACAGTTGTATGCTGGTAGTGTCCGGAAGTTTAGAAAACAAGTCGAATTTATTCATGTGAAGGCTTGTGATTTGAGTGCTATTATGCATGTTTCTTTGGAATTATTTCCACGTGATTGTTAAATTGAATTTCAGATAATGTTATTGTGTGTGCACACTGCACTCCACAACCATTTCATTATTTCTAGTTATATCAACCAACAGTGCTACTGATTGGCTTTGGTGATCCAGACTACATCACTGGCTGCTTCCCACGACCAACACAGTGTCAGCTGTCGTAGTGGTGTGGACCTGGTGCTGATGTCATTCATTGTGACAAATACAACCACTATGCACATAAATCTGTGTTGTAGCTATAGGGAAGTACTATGACAGCAGTCATGAGCAGATCATTTGCTGACAGTGTGCATGCACCATCAAACACAATTTCACACCTGCTGCATCCATCAGTGTGCACCATCGTGTGTCGTGTACAATGCCACTCACCCATTACACCCCTCTCCAACAACAGCCTGCAGCAGCTCAGATGCACACAGCAAAAACTGCTTCAGTGTGCCAGTCTGTCACCATTCACATGATGTCAGTGCCAGCCCATTTCCAGTCACTGCCATTCCAGGCTGGCCTGCTGACAGGAGACCTTGCTGCATTTGTGGCAGACTGTACCAGATGCCTCTAGTGATACAGTATGGAGGAAAATGATTGGCCTTATTGCTTGGGTGACTGCCTGAGCAGAGTTTGAGCACATTTGAGTGCCATTTTGCCAAAATATTTTCTTCACTAGTACACAGCCATGTCATAGTGGCAGAACAACAACTGGGCAAGTCATTGTCTACATTTGCCTCACAGAAAATTGAGCTCATTTGTAATCACCATCCAAAAATATCTACCTCTGAAGTTTTGGAGTTTGTTGCTTAGACTGTTCAACTGAAATTCCGTGGTGTATTAGCACCCTTTATTCATTTCATAGTGGATTATCTCATGCATATTTTCTGTCTTGAGCAAAGAGCCAGTGTGTTTGAATAACTGCAACACAATCTTGATTCAGTGCCTGTTAAGACACCTGCAGTAGGACACTTCAAGATGTCAAATGTACAAAACAATGTTTTGGACAGTACTGGTAAAAATTCCAAATCTTAACCAAATAACACTGATCACTGTGCCACTACAAGCAAAAGTGGCATAAGTGAACCAACTATGCAACACTGTACAAACTATGGACGTCCACTATACCTATGCAAAATGTGTGAGGGACAATAGTTTCACTAGAACAACAGTGCCCTAAGCTCATCAAAATAGATGATTGCTAAAGCACTAGTGAATCACCTGCAAGAAATGGCCAGGAATGATATACAGGCCTGACACCCCCAACCCCTGGGAAACAGCAAGTTCTCCTGGTTAAGACACTGCAACAAATTCTTTAGTTACATATAAATAACAGTGAAAAACATGTGCTCCGTGTTCCCATTTTGTTAAATAACCAGCAGTGTAATTCCTTATTAGACAGTATCATCTCTTAATTTTGCGCAGTGGGAAAAATGCACACATAATTTTAATGTTTTGATTGTATTCTGTTAACTAATAATTGCAGTTTACTTATAATGTTTATGCATGCATATAAATATAATAGATAAAAAACAAACTTTATTGCCACATTCCTGCTGAAACACCCTGGTTCAACATGTTGGCCACTGTGACATCATGTGGCGGAACTACGTACCAGTGCTACTAGCTGCGTATCACAGCCGTGCAAGTATCAATAAAATTATCATTCAACTCAACATTGTAACAAAATGATACCTTTCAGATTGTACATACTATCTCGTGTACCGACACATTCGTAAAAACAACAGGAAAGTTATTTGTTCCCATCCAAAAATGAAAAAAATATATATATATTAGAAAACATTGGGAGAAAACTATTCAGTTAGATGGTATGTTCCTACTAAACATTGGATTTACTACCACGAAGATCATTGCACAAATTATATAACATGCATTTGATCAACATGTGTGTATAGTTACATAAATAGTGAAAATAATTCAATGGAGAGAAAATAAGAGAGTGCTAGTTTAAAGGTAGACTGGGATGCATTTGTCATTATCATGCCTAATTACTTTTTTTTTTTTTTAAGATATACTAAAGTTATACTGCTTCCTGCTGTTGGTGGTTAAAAAACATGGGCCGCGAAGAAAAGTGAGTGGTAATCCTCGTGTTAACTGCTATTTTAAGGATGCAAAGTATAATGCTCATATTGTGCTATCTGTGGAAATTTATCATTTGTTTCAACAATTGTTGGCTCCACTTAAGTGCCCTAGTGATTGTAGTCAGTTGGCAGTTTGTCACGTTCGTATTCCCAATGGTATAGCTATTCAGTGACCTAACACTCCATGTGCTGAAGAGGTTTTGGGTTCTTTTTCTGTTGATTCAGGTTCCACACATACTATCATTTCAGGTTAATTTTTTAAGAAACTTAAGAGTTTAAAATTGGTTAAGTCTATTGAAGATAGTTATTTTAAATTTTACACTGTTTCTAATGACCTATTTTCTTGCTGCGCCACAGTAAAAATAAAAATTGCCTGATTTATCTTGGGTGGTTTACTGTCTTGGGGCAGATAATTTGAGCTTATATTTCATTTTGGTGGCAAACTTTATGAGAAATTCAGGTCTCATTTTGGACGTCTGAGATCATATTTTCTTCAACTACTGAGGTTACAGTCGAATTTAAAGACCAACCTGGTAACCTGTTAGGCATTTATCCCTGAAAGAACAAGGTAATATTCAGCATATTTGTCACAATTTCCCTAAAGTTGTTACATCAGAACTGGTTCTGACTTAGCTTTTGGAATACAAAATTAAATTACTTGACAAACAACCTGTTAAGTGTCAGTCCTATCATTTACCACACCCAGGATAGAACTTTTAATAAAACTTCAATTTCAAGACTGGTTGAACAAAGGCTTAAGTGAACAGTTGTCCACATAGCATGCCAGCCCAGCTTTCCTTGTCCCAAAACCCAATGGAAAGCAACATATGGTGACAGATTACTTAAGCTAAATAAAGTAAATAGAAATAATAGTCTATGCCCTTACCGGATCTTCATTCTGCTTTCCATTAGTTTTGCAAAGCAAAGTCTTCACAACCATCATATTGAATGCTGTCTATCAGCAGCTAATGATTACAAACCCATTACCAGTAATCTTTATTTGTTCACCAGTGTGTCTCTTTTGGTTTGGCCATGGTGGCACAAGTTCTCACATCAGTACTAGACCAGATATTCCATGATATACAATTTAAATTTGTGTAAAATTATTTAGATGACCTGGTTGTTTATTGTGACAGTTTTTACCAACATCTTGACCATTTAAAATAAGTATTGTCCATATTTGAAGAGGCCAGTTTGACTGTCAACTCTGCCAAAGTTCAATTCTCTGCCCCAGAAATTTCTTTACTTAGCAATAAGATTTTCTCTCATGGCATAGGCATAGATCATTAAAGGACAAGAAATATTAGAGATTTCCCCCGGCTGAAGCATGTTCGGGGCATTGCTCGGTTCATTGGCATGGTTCAATTTTTGGGAAATTTGTACCCAATCTTGCAGAACAGGTTGTACCTCTAAATCAGCTACGAAAAAAACCTTGAAGCCTGACATTATGAATTCTCCTTCTTGAAACAGTTTATTTTGCAAATGGGCCTCGAGCCAGTTTGTAGGGGACGTTCTCTTACAAGAAGTTGACAGTGTGTGCTAGCCTACAGCTTTTGCATCGCAAACACTAACGCCTCAGGAGAGAAAGTCATCGACCATCTACAAACTAATGTGTTTGGTTGAAGTATTTGTTATTGAAAAATACTGCCAATATCTTGAGAATGCAGTTTTTCTTTTGTCATGGCTTTTGGCTTATCATTGCCAATTGGGCAAGATGGCCTTGTGATGCAAATCTCATCACTAAAGTTTAAGGTTAAACATATCAGGTAAACACAGAATGTTGTTGCAGTTGCGCTCCTACTCATATATGAAGGAACAAATTCATCTGATGTACCAGTAACGTCTGAAAATTATAACCTTTTGATCAAATTCCTCTTGGCTTTTGAAAACATAAAAATTTACCAAAAACAAGATTCAGAGTTGAAACAGATTATACAAAATTTGAACTCTGTTGTTGAACAAAAACTATATTCTTTGTCCAAGGACATCCTGTATTGTAAAACTTGGGATAACTGGAAACATTTCTTGCCTGGTATTTTGAGACCCCTGATATTTAAATATTTTCATTCTTCACCAGTATGCGGACAACTTGGCTTCTACAAAACCATGGAAGCCATCAAAAAGCATTTTATTTGGAAGAGTATGAATTCTGAAATTGCAGATAGTCAAAACTTGTCAGTTGTGTGCTATGAGTAAACATGCTCAAAACATCCGTTCGATTTTTCTGCCCTCCAAAGGGCCAATGCACAAATTGTTTATTGCTTTTGTGAGACCATATCCTGGAGTAAGTCTGGTAACATGTTTTTTGTATGTATTGATGTATTTTCTAATTTGTTTGGTTTATACTCCTAAGGAAAGCTGACTGTTTCTCAAAAATATGTATATTTCAGGCTCATGTTTTTCAAATTTAGTTGTGCCATCCTCCATAGTTTCTGACAATGGTTCGCAATTCACTTCCAAACCTTAAACACACGTGTGTTTTTCATTTGGATTCAAGTATATAGCTCTCCATATAATCCTCCGCCTTCGCTTACAGAGCATTTCAACCAAAACCTCAGTTCAGCTTTGATCGCTTTCTGTGTGAAAAATCATACCAACTGGGGCAGAAACTTGCCTTGGCTCTGTATGGAATTTAGCTATGCTTACCATTGATCCCATAAGTCAATTTGTAACATTGCCGTTTTCAGGGGTTACGCTTACCGTTGATCGTAGATATTTTAATTATATACGATTATGTAGTACTTGTTTATGTTGTCACTTCATTTAATATTATTTCCAAAGTACACTTTATTATAGGAGTTAACAGTATAATCTTTAGTTATTTTAATAGTTTATTGACATAGTGATTATGTGTAAGTATTTTTCATTTGTTTCGAGACAATATTCAATATTAATATTTTGTTTATTTTTCACTTGTTCTCTAGAGGGTAGTCAGCATTAAATGGTTACTAAACAAAAGTTCTAAATAAAATTATCCTGGTGGTCTCTCGTCTCGCCATTGCTGATTGGCGGAGAGATGTGTCATGGACAGACGACAGCCAATCAGAGGACAGGAGACAACATAAGTAATGCAGAAGTATAATAGAATATAAATTTTCTTTAGAAAAATTTTCACCACCTCCAATAATATGAACGTTTTAATGATTTAATATATAATAAGGTTGCTGCAAAATGTTTTTGTAAGATGAAGTAATAATTAAATAATAAGGAATATAATTTTTTTTATGTTTGAGAAGATAAAAAGGAAATAAGTTGTTGAATTATTCAGAGAAGACTAACTGAAAAATAAAAAATATTTACAAAGCTGAGAATTTTGACGTGGTTATTTTAAATGAAATTTTATAAATGGCACCCAACATGATAATTGTACATTTGTGAATTGTATGAAATGTAACAAACTCTCTTTCCAGCTAATGTTCTCCTGTTTGCCTAACAACCCTCTGTCAAACTTGTGGCAATTAAGTAATTCTTGATAATGTGGGAAATATCAGAGATGTTTGGGCATCTGCCCAGAGAAATTTAAAGACTGCCCATGAGCGGACCAGAGTAAGATATAATGCAAACCATATATTGAATCCTTTCAAATTTATAGACTTAGGCAGGCCACACACCAAATACATCAAGAAATGGAATAGTCTAAACGTATTTCTGAAACGTGTTGCAAGGAAAGGAACACCATGCAAACAGAGCAAATTTTAGAAATGGCCACACATAAATCTGAATCAGGACTCTGATGCCAGTTTCATGACTCACTATATGCCTAAAGAGACATGTATGACTTGCTCCATTTCCTTGTGTCGAGCTTCAGACAGTAGTAGGCTAGTGATTTAGAAGGCACAGGGGGAAAACATTAGTGGGGAGGAAATAAATATTAAACAAGTGCAGGCAGTCAAAAAGTTTTTAGTGATTTACAAATATTTTTTGGCAGGTTATTTGAACAAGGAAAAAGTTTACAAAGAGGGGTGATAAATTTGTAACAAAATTAACTGCAATGGTCAGTAAAATATGTGTTCCTTATAAAGTAGCTGTCAAAACATTTTTACATAAATTTTGTTAAAAATTATTTTACTACTTAAAATAGAGCTAGATAACCTTATTTCAAAACACTTAATTTATATACCAGCAGAGTAGTGTATTTATCTTCATTCTGGGGCATGATTCAAGAGTAGGATGTAGGATTCATCCGCCATCTTTGTTGACACCACAGCCAGGGTTTGCGTTGGGGGTAACAAAATGCCCGTTTCCCCACAAAATAACCTGTAAGTCCTTTTAAAATTCCCATTTCACTCTCAAAATCACTTCATAAATTAATTATTTACCAAAAAATCACTTTCAACAAAAAAAATTTAAAAAATGGAAAAAATGAGCAAAGCTCCGCGATGCAAGAGCTGAAAAGTCCTCAGAGGAGCAAGAGGATTAGAGGCTCTTCTTGAAATGAGTTACTTAATCCTCAGGTCAGTAAAAAAGGATTTGAGGCACCGAACCAGGCCCAGCGGATCATCATGTATTAGCAGACATAGGCCCCACCCCCGAACACCATCCTGCACCTACCCCCATCAACACTACACCACTTCATTCCACACCCCCTCACCACCACCACATCCCCTCATCGCTCCTCATCACCATCACATCCCTCCCTTCCTCATCCCCCAAAAAATTAAAAAAATCAAGGGAAATGTAATGTTAGACCCTCCCTATTCACCCCACCACCGTAATCAACACACACCACCCCTCACCTTCATCCACCCAGTAATAAAAAATTGAGAAAAATCAGAAAACCTTGAAAAATTTATTTTAAAAATCAAGGAACGTAAAATGTTACCTCAACCTTACCTTCTGCTCACCCCATGACCCTAGCCAACACTTATCACACCTCAAGACCACTCGCCCATATGAAAAACATTTATAAAAATTACAAAAAAAATTAAAGAATTTATTTTAAAAATCAAGGAACATTTAATGTTGCCTCAACTTTCCCTTCCGCTCATCCCACCACTCTAACCAACAAAATATACCACCACCCACCTAGCCATAAAAAATAGAGAAAAATCCCCCCACCTAGTCATAAAAGAATCAAGAAAAATTACAAAAAATTTAATAAATTCATAAAAATCAGTGAACATATTTCGTCATGGACTCAAACACCCATGTTGGATGCTAGTGACCTTGGACTCTAAAAATCAAGAAAAAAACTTGAAAAGTCATAAAAAACATAAATAAAAATAGAGGAAAAAGTTACATACCTAATCCCAAAAACCAAGTCGGATGTGTGTGACCCTAAAAATTTGATTCTCGTGAACATGGCAGAGCACAGCCGTTCCCTGGTACGATGATCAGCAGCCGACTGAACCCCCACCTCTATATTTCATTGGCTGTATAGCCAATCAACCTTACGACACCCAAAGCAAAGTAATGACTTCACGTAACACACACACTCCCCATACCACTACCCACACCTTCAACACACCTCTCGTCACTTCACTTCCCTTAGCCACCATCAACATCCATGCATGCCGNCCCACAACCCAATTCAATAACTTGCCATAGCTTGGCTCCCCTTACTGTCCAATCCCAAATCGTTTCCTGAACAGATTGACTACACCCAAGACTGGCTCCTGCCAAGACCAATTCATGAAAAAATTACGAGAACAGTGGACAAAACCCAACCGACCATACAACCCACCTATACCAACAGTCAATGATAGTCATCCTTGAAAAAAGTCACCTAATACAAAACTCGTTGCTATGCTCTTCGCACAAAAGTATTGCAAAACTTCTCAAAATCTTCATCAAACCTCACAAATCTTTGCAAACTCTTCATGGAATCTTCGCAAAACTTTGCAAATATTTTCACATACAAGTGTCCACACCAAAGGACCATACCAGCTAACCATACTGATCAACCATCTTGGTAAACAACTGACTCCATCTGAGAATGACACCGCCCAAGACAGACTCCTATAGAGACCAGCTCCTACCAAACTGTCTAGAACAAGTAATACCAACCAGCAACACCAGCCGACCATACGAACCAACCATACCAACCAAACATACAAATCATCAACACCGAACATCTATTCCACCCAACCAGACCAACAACCCAACAAGACCGGCTGGAGATACCAATGGGAAAGACCATCCATACAAATCAACCATATCAGTCATACGATCCATCCATGCCATCCATGCCACCCAGCCATACGAAGGGACTGTATAAGCAATCCGTACAGGCCAACCATACAAACCGTCTACTTGAGACAGTCATACCAAACATCCATATGAACTGCTCATACTAGCCATCCTTATGAACCAACCATACCAGACATCCATATGAACCAACCATACAAGCCAACTGTTCAAACCATCAATACCAGCTTAAAATACGAAACAGCCATGACAGTCCACCACATCCCCAAATGATACGAACCGCCAATACCAAATGACCATTCACCTCTTCGCACAAAATCTTCGCTATAATCCGCAAAACTTCGTAAAATATATCACCTACAGCTAACCACACCAAAGGAGCTTACCAGTCGACCAGACAATCACCCCTACCAGACCAAACGTACAGACTGACCATACGAACCATCCATACCAGCCGACCATAGAACGAACTATACCAGCCAAACATACAAATCATCCATACCAAACACCCAAACAGACCAACAGGCCAATAAGACCGACTGGAGATACCAATGGACAAGACCATCCATATGAATAATCCATACCAGCCATACGATCCGTCCATGCCACCCAGCAATACGATCCATCCATGCCACTCAGCAATACGATCCGTCCATGCCACTGAGTCATACGAAGGGACTATGCGAACAATCCACACAGACCATCGATACCAGCCATCCACTTGAATCAGTCATACCAAACAACCATACCAGGAATCCATTAGAACCAACTATACAAGCCAACAGTACCAGCTTAAAATACGAAACGGCCACGAGTGTCAAGTAAACCTCTAAACCAATTCTTCCGCCTATACCAAACGACAATTCCATCCGTCAGGAGCCATTCTTGATTTAAGTTAGTCTTGGATGCAGTCAGTTGTTGGGTAGCATGGATGGTCATATGGATTGTCTGTATAAATTGTTTGGCTGGCTGTCTGGTTTGGTCATTTGGTATGGTCCTTAGTTATGGTCTGCTGGTAATGGTCAGTTTGTATGTCTGGTCGACATTGATGAATGTTATGGTTGGCTGATCTTGATGGTCATTAGACTAGTTGAGTGGAATGGTCATTTGGTATGGGTGGATTGAATGGTTTAGAGGTGTGGTTGACTATTGTGGCTGTTTTGTATTTTAAGCTGGTGTTGTTTGCTGGTTTGGTTGGTTCTCATGGATTCCTGGTATGATTGGTTCGTATGGCTGGTTAGTACGAGCAGTTCATGTGGTTTTCTGGTATGACTGATTCAAGTGGACGGCTGGTATGGATGGTTTGTATAGATGGTCTGTGGGGATTGTTCGCATGGTCCCTTCGTATGGTTGGGTGGCATGGACAGATTATATGACTGGTATGTTTTGTTTGCATGGACAGTCTTGCCCATTGGTATTTCCAGTCGGTCTTGTTGGGCTGTTGGTCTGGTTGGGTGGCATGGGTGTTTGGTATTGATGATTTGTATGTTTGGTTGGTATAGTTTGTTCGTATGGTTGGCTGGTGTTGCTGGTTGGTCTCTCTCATTGTTCTAGATAGTTTGGTAGGATTTGGTCTCTGCAGGAGTCTGTATTGGGTGTTGTCATTCTCAGGTGGAGTCAGTCTTTTGCCAAAATGGTTGGTCAGTATGGTTAACTAGTATGGACCTTTGGTATGGACACTTGTGGGTGAGAATAATTGCAAAGTTTTGCCAAGATTCCATGAAGAGTTTGCAATGATTTGCGAGGATTGATGAAGATTTTGTTAAGTTCTGCGATTCTTTTGTGTGAAGAGGGTAGCAACAAGATTCGTATTAGGTGACTTTTTTCAAGGTTGACCATCATCGACTGATGGTACAGGTGGGTGGTATGGTCGGTTGGGTCTTTTCCACTGTTACAGTAATTTTTTCAGGAATTGGTCTTGGCAGGAGCTAGCTTGAGTGGAGTCAGCCTCTTCAGGAAATTATTGAGGATTCGACAGTAAGGAGGACAAGCTATGACAAGTTATTGAATTGGGGGTTGAGGGTGTTGGTGGCATATGTGGGTGTTGATGATGGCTGAGTTATGGTAAGTAATTGGTGAGGGAAGTGAAGGGACGAGAGGTGTTTTGAAGGTGTGGGTGGGGGGGGGGTATGGCGAGTATGTATGTTACGTAACGTCAGTAATTTGCTTTGGGAGTCATAAAATTGATTTGTTATATAGTCAGCTGCTGATCATCATATTAGGGAGTGGCTGTGCTCTGCCATGTTTATGAGAATCAAACTTTTAAGGCCATATGCACATCAACTTGATTTTTCGCATTAGGTATGTAATTTTGTCCTAAATTTTTTAAAAGTTTTTTAAAACATTTTTTTATTATTTTTAGGGTCCCAGGTCAACAGCATCCAACATTGGTGTTGGAGTCGCTGACCTAATATGTTAATACATTTTTATGAATTTATTCAATTTTTGCGATTTTCCTCTATTTTTATGATTGGTGGGTGAGGGGTAGGTGGTCTTGGTTAGGGTGGTGTGGTGAGCAGAAGGGAAGGGTGAGGTACCATTAGATATACCTTGCTTTTTTGAATATTTTTATTTTTAATGGTTTTTTTCTCTATTTTTATGACTGGGTGGGTGATGGTGAGGTTTGTTGGTGAGGGAAGTGCAGGGAATGGAAGGGAAGTTTGAATTAACATTATATTTTCCTTGATTTTTAGAATAAGATTTTAGATTTTTAGTAATTTTTCTTAATTTTTGTGACTGGGTTGATGGTGGTGAGTGGTGAGGTGAGGTGGGTTAGTGGTGTGGAGATATATGGGTTGCTCGTAAAAACGAGGTCTTGAGAGCCGGTGAGGGTGAAGTTAGGTGATTATGGAGTAGCGCCAGACTGTAAGGGTGAGGGAAACGGGAGATCCCTGAGAAAACCCACTGACCAGCGGCATCATCTGGCATGATTCTCACGTGCGAAAATCCTGGAGTGACTCCACCAGGAATCTAATCCAGTTCACCTAGGTGGGAGGCGAGTAGTCTAACCACTACATCACCACGGCCCCTGTGTTTTGGTTAGGTTGGTGGGGTGAGCAGAAGGGAAAGTTGAGGAAACATTATTTATCATGTCCCACAATTTTTAGAATTGATTTTTTGTGATATTTTTTTTAATTTTTTAAATTTTTATAACTGGGGGGGGGTGGCGATGAGGGGTGAGGTTTGTTGGTTAGGGTGGTGGTGTGAGCAGAAAGGAAGGCTGAGGTAACATTATATGTTCAATGGGTTTTAGAATAAATTTTTATATTTTTTGTGATTTTTCTCAATTTTTTATGATAGAGTGGGTGGTGGTGAGTGATGTTGGTTAGGGTGGTGGGGTGAGAAGGATGGTCTGACATCACATGTACCTTGATTTTTAGAATTTTTGGGGCGAGGGTTGGGTGAGTGGGTGCTGGTGATGGGAATTGGACGATGAGGGGGGTAGATGCAGGATTTTGGTCAGGAGGAAGGGGTTATGTCTGCTGATCCACCCCAATCCACTAGACCTGGTTAGGAGCCTTGAATCCTCTTTTACTTATTTCAGGATTATGTGGCTCATTCTGTTAATATCCTAGAATCCTTTGTTCCTCTGAGGACTTTTCAGCTCTCGCATTGCAAAGTTTCAAATACGCTTTGTTCATTTTTCCAATATTTTTTTTTGGAAATTTTTGTTGAAAAAGTAATTTTTGGTAAAATAATTAATTTCTGCAGTGATTTTGTGTGTGAAATGGGGAGTTTTTGAAGGCCTTAAGAGTTATTTTGAGGGAAAAACAGGTGTTGGACAACCCTACCGTGAGCCCTGGCTGTGATGTCAACCAAGGTCCTACTCATGAATCATGCCATGCCCCAGAATTAAGAAACACTACTCAGCGGCAAAGCCTTTCTGTAATTAGTGCTTTTTCAGTAGTGGCAAAACCCTATGATGAAGTTCTTGATGTATCTGTGGACACATTTGATAAAATCTCTGAAATTTTATAGGATCATCAAACAAATTGCAAGCTAAGAGAGACCACACATGTCACAGTGACAATGTTTCACACATAAGTTATAGTCATGAACCCATTTTATTTTTCTCTTGACTAGATCCCACTAGATATACATTAAAACATCATCCTCACCCGAAGAAATAAACTTGTCAACTGATAAAACAATGCGTCACAGATGCAGTGTTTCTCTGGTATGCGGATGTGTGTGATTCCTGTCTTACAAGTTATTCCATGTCTTGTCTTGTCTTGACACATTTAATATGCAGCCTGCCCTAGTCTTGTTAACTCACCCCACTAGCAAAGCACTGGAGAAAAGGATGGTGACATTGTCATTTCGTTAGGCTGGTCTGCACCAGGTTCAACATTTGTTACCCCTGTGACAACCCATCTGGCTGATCCTGAAACGGGAGCTTGTGTAAGGCACATGCAATGCATGTACACATCTCCCACTTGAAGAAATTCTATCCTAGTCCTTCAACATAGTCGTATCACAGTGTGAGGCCTGCAGGCCTTATGGTTTGTTTCTGGTGTTTGACTGTACTGTACATTGTTTTGGGAGCGTTCCCCAATTTTTCCCCCACCACTTTTCTTGTGACTCTTTGGTTTTAATTTCTTATTTATTTGTTAAGTCTTGGACTCAGTCTCAGCAGTGGACTGATCCCCCACTTGCCAGAGTCCTCAGAGGGTAATTTTGTTTTTGTGCTGCTGAATGGGCCTATATTAAAAAATGCATGATACTAATTTTAGGTGATTTGTTTTGTTTAAATTCTGAATGATACAGTTTGTTTAAAACAAAATTTGTAGTAGTGTTTAAAAAATTTTGTTTCCCCCGTGGGGGTAATTTTTTTATTCTTTTGAGAATTATAGTTTTTTTTATACACACATTATTTTGATTGTTTTGATATAGTTAACCAGGTAGTCTCTCATTGGTAAATTCTTTGGTTTGTTCTTCTGGAAGCACCCTTGTTTTTGTGTGTGTGTTTTGCCCACTCTTACAAATGTTCTGATCTTTTGCAATTTTACCATGTTTCTGATTTTTGTGATCTTCATTTTCACAACAATGCTCTGTTCAGTGTCACAGTAACAAATTTCTATTCTGGTGCTCTTTTTGAAAAGGAAGATGTTTTATTTTCAGTAAACTACTACTACATTGTGCTAAACTTCAATCTGTTCGAACTACCGGAAGAATTCAGTGAACTGTTATCAAAGTGCATGTTAGTGAAATAAAAATTCCCACTGAAAATTTTACTTTCGACCAGAATTTTTATTATGTAGTGTGACAAATCAATAAAACAGCATTAGCTTTCAGATCTGAGGTTACTACACTACCCTTTTTGCTTCCTTTTGGCTCTAGACAAAAAAGAAGAATTTTAAGTATTGGTGGACAAATTGTCAAAACTATTTGGGACCCTGGACAGTGATGACTTAACACTTTTGGAGAAAAGATTAATGCACAAGAAGATTTTTCTATAATTCTAGCAAAACATATATCATTCTCCTAAATACCTTGAAGATCATGTTTTGAAAAATATAAAAAAAATTAAAAAATTTGGTATTCTATTATTTGGAACAATAAAAATATATTAATAGCATGGTAAATCAAATACTACTAAAAGTGATACATAATATGTTACTTGTGAGTTATAGAATTAATCTCGATAGTTAGTGAAGCACTTAAGACTGAAATTGTGTGATTTGAAACATGCCATTGAAATTAGTGTTCATTGCAAATTGATTTCCACCATGATGAGTACTGCCTCACATATTGTCTTAAGCAAAATTTAGCATTTGATTACTTTACGGTTATATATAATTGCCCTATGTCATATCTGAAAATTTATATATTTTTTGTGATCTTAATACTGTATAAGCTTTTATTTACAACAAACCTCTCAATGGTGTGGTTAATGTTACCCTTAGCTAATAAGGATAGTCATTTCAAACATTACAGAATTATTTTCTTTTTCCTTTTCTTTTCCCCAAATTTAACAAATACACTCTGCTTCAACTTAACAAAATCTTGGTGGTTTGTCCTGATAGAGAATTGTTTGCAGCTATTAATTCTAAAGCTTTGGTTAATTGTAAAAAGTATGTTATTACTTTCTGCCCCTTTAATTTGCCTTTTTTTGATGCTAATGTCAACCTATTTTTGGGCAACCCATATCTAGATTTGTATGAAAAATCTTTTGAGAATCTCCAACTTCTTCTTTCTGGAAACCAGTTCACTTTTACTTGTTTCTACTAAATTTACTATGGAGGTAACATTCCTTTGCATATCTACTGTTGATACTCTGTCCCTTATACAATTGATTTAAATGGAAGTGGGTCCATTAATAGTTCTAGCCATTGTAACATTGTTAGTTTTTTTTTTTTTTTTTTTTAGTGAATTGAATGCCTTCATGCAAAAGGGGCTTCAGTCAACTAAACCTAGTTTTGAGAAAACTGAAAAAAACATTGCTGTTTTAAAAATATTAAACCAATCAAAATGAACTTTTTTCCCTTTATAGACAAAAATTATACTAATCAAACACCGTTAAGAAAAACATTTTGTTTCAAATAGTCATGGCTACAAAATTTGTTTTTAATGGTGGACTGAAGTCCTTTTTGTATGTAAATATAAAATGAAGCCCTTTATGCATATATGTTGTTTTTTTTTTTACCTGTTTTTGTGTGGTTTGTCAACACTTACATTGTACTAAGACTCTTTTGGACTATTTTAAAAGCTATTTTAGGTATAAAAATTAACTCCAAATGAAAATACAATGAGATTTATTGATTACAACTATTACTATACACACTTTATTGAATTATTTAATTACAGGTTTTGTTCTTTTCAATTAAACATTACTTATCACTCGTCTTGGACTTCTGGCTCGATCTGGTCAACTGTGGGCCAATTCATGATCAACTCATAAAAGTCTTTGCGCTCATTAGGAATATATGGCAGAAGGTTCCTAACGTCATTGATTTTCGCTGTCTTGATCGGAACTTTATCGGCTTCATAAGCTGCAGGCGGTGGCAACTTCGGTTTTTGTTGTTCGTCTTTGACCATTTTAAATGACTGTGTCACTATACTGTCAATAGTTTTACTTGCGAATATTGTACCAAACGTCTCTTTGTAAAAGGACAACTGCATGTAAGTGCTTATTTCAAATCAAATTTTGTTTCCTTTTGGAACACTCTTGGAGCGTGTTTCTTGTGATATACAACTTTTCTTATAATAAGTCTTCCAAAATGATTTGAAGTCCAAAATGTCTTTGGTTTGAATTACTTTAACAGAAAACTTTTTGCAGCTGCTGTTTTCTATAAGTACTTTTATTTCTTCAACAGTGTAAATTCTATCAAACTTGTTGATATGGCGCTTTATTGTTGCAAAGTCCTGATCGCAGAGCAAAAAGGAATGGCCCCTTACTGGAAAAAACATTGTTATTTTCTCAAATCGACCAGTGTCTGTCAGTAACATTAAAAATCTAGACAATGCGTGATTCTTATTTTGACCACTGCAATTATCTGCAAACAGTCGTAATTCAGTAATTCCCTGTGGTACGTTTTTGAGGTAGTCATACAAGAAACAGCAAACTTCATTAGGCGTCTTGTTTGCTGTTCCTTCATGGTATACATATACTTTTGCTGTTTTTTTCTTGATATCGTGAATCGAAAACACGTTCACTGTAATCTGTCTCAGGTAAAATGTTTCTTGTACAGGGATCTGAGGAATGCATAAATTTTGCATAAAATCCATACACAAGGAAAGAACATGTGGCTCATTCTTAGAGGTAGCTTCTTCCTGTAAATTGTTATAAAAAAATTTGGCACGCCTCTTATGTACCATTAACTCGGCAGTTGCTACTCTTTTGGCAGTGTCATTTAAGTGGGGGCTTTTAAACTTTACGTTAAGCTCCTCACACGTACAACAACAGTCAATCTGTGGCCTTCCAAACCTGAGGTTATAGTTCTCATTGAAAAATTCATAGAAATATGCAGCACTACAAATTTCTGGGTGTTTATCAACCAAAAGGCGATATAAAGCCTTAGTACAAAGTCTGGCATCCAAATATTTTCTAACTTTACCAGCATAATGGCTGAGCTTGGTCGGGAAACTCTCAATATGCTTTCTTAAAATTTCTTGGTGTTCGACACTCATTTTGTTAGCGCTCTGTGACTTTCCTCTTCTATCAATAGGGCTTTTACCTTCTTTAGCAAGGGCTCTCAGCCTTTTAACACGTTTGTCACTAATAGAGAGCAAAGACAAAAATGCTTTGTAACGTACCTGTGTTCTTTGGTTACCAACCATGAGGAAGTATGCGTACATTTTATCAACATAACGTACATCTTCTTCTTGTATTGGACGTCGTTTCTTTACGTCATGTATCTCGATCAGGCTTTGAATGAACAAGTCCTGTTCATTTTTGGATGGAAGGTTTAAAATGTGTTGCAGCACATCAACTTTATTCAACTCAGATAGTCCATCAAAGCACTTGAATCTCTTGCAGCTGAAAAAAAAATAAGAAGCTTTAAATAATGTAGCCTATAATACGTTAATAAGACAATAAAAAGTCAAGTTATATTAAAACTAAACAAAACTTGAGAAACCCTTACTTGCATGGAGGTCCTGTTGTTTTTGCTGGGACAGTCCTGCCCTGGTAGTCTTTGTACTCTAAACCTTTGCAACGTAAATCTTTCTTGACATTTCTTTTTCATTTTCGGAATCACTCACCATTATAACACTGAAATAAAACACTTAATTATTTGTCAACAGAAAACAAACTTTTATTGTTAGAAACAGTAATATCAACCAAACTGCAGAGACATAACCTCACAATCACCACTTGGACATAAACAAAGAAAAAATGCAGGTTTACAAACAAAAGAAATGAAATCAATAGTTGTTGCCACTACATAGAGAACGACATTTAATTTTCCAAGCATTTCTTATTCCAAGCTGAAAGGACTTCAGTCACTGACTGAAGCCCTTTCTGTATAGAATATTAAAAATTGAGTTGTGTTTAGACAGTGTGTGGCAGTGAAACGGAAGCTCATTTTGCATAGAAACATGGGTCTACTTTATAAGAACACAAATCCGTGGTTAACTCACTTTCGTCAATTTGGTGACTGAAGCCCTTTTTGCATTGAGCAATTCAATTTAGCTATTAATCTAAATTTATCCTTTATTATGGTTAATTCCTAGAGTTTCTGGTAATTTCTCATCAGTGCACTTTTCTAAATTCTATGTTTATCTCAATGACTCTTTAAAGGAATTGGATAATCTTCTGATATATAAACCACATTACATTAATTTTCATGTTTTTAGATTCCTACGTTAACACCAGAAGTATCCTGATACTAATTAGTACTTGGTTTCTCTTATAATTTCTTTTATCCTTGGTGCCTTTTATCTTGGTCTATGCTTTTGACTTTTGCTAAAGGTTTACTTCAGACCAAACATTGGTTCTGCTGTAACTCCACCTCATCCTCTGTTGTTATTGAGTGAACTGTAGTAGTGACCTTGCATCCCTGTCCATTTGTGTACTCAGATGATTTGTTAGTTGTTTTCTTTTTAGTTTATGTAGAATAATATGAAAATAACTGATTGTAGATCTTTTGCAAGAGATTAGTTCTTTGGAGACCAATCTGGGTGTGGTTTGGTTTGAGGGAGGGAGTTTTGTACCTTCTTTTTTTTTTTGTGGCACTTATCTTTTAACTCTAATTTTATTTTCAAAGTCCCATCATTTTTCTTTTTGTTTTGTGTGTTTGCTTGCCATTTTTAACTATCATTTACCTAATTTCACTAAACCATTTTAAGACTTTAAAAGGTATGATTTATTATGTATTATGTGACTTTTGCTTTTTGTGCTCATTATTTGCAACAGCACTTTTAATAGCGACTCCATTAGAACATTGCAGTGTTTGTTTTTATTTGGCCACACTATATGGCAGCTTATGCAATGTTTGTAAAGCTAAAGTACTTTAAGATTTCTTTTGAACTTACATTGTATTGTTTCTCAAGGTGAAATTTTATTTTAATGTCTCATTCATACAATTTGCATAAGGTAAAAGCGTAAACAGAAATTTATTTTGAAAATTGTAATTGGTATTTTATTAGTGACAACAGCATGTCCATTCAAGATACTGATTCGCCATGTGGTAGGAATCTTTCAGTTGTCCCAACATATTTCGTAATTACTGCGAATTTAGTCTTCTGCAAAATGCCACCATAATGTGACAACCTTTTCTGTTGTGAAATGTTATCGGCCAGGAGCTATAAGTGTGTTTATGGCATCCAGCCTGATGGCAACAATCTCGCCGTGGCTTTTGCTCTGCTTTCTGCACTTCAGCTCTCAAGAAGCATGCCCTTTATTTAAATATTTTCAAGCATACTGAAGTAGGCCTCTATCTAAATTGAGTTTACTAATACCCAACCTTCAAAAACAGTCTTTCGGTACTGACTTTCCCACAAAGTGTTACTCTTGTGGAAATCAAACTTAAACTTGTGAGATGGTGTTTTGATATTATCTAAATCCTTTAAGAAAAGTCATTTTAGTGGTGTGCCACCTTTAATAGTTGAAAATTTAATAATTAATTTAACATATCCAGAATTTGCAAATACTATTCAATTACAAGGTATTGTATGCTAAATACTTGTGTTTGTTACAGTTGTTGATGAGGTTTAGTTTTAGGTAAATATATTAATTTTTTAATTATATACCACATCAAAATTGATGTTTTAATAATTATTTTACCTTGCATCTTTCAGTATACATACTTTGTCTCAACATCAATTATATTAATGTTGCCCTTTTATTCCAAAGTGATGATTTTAAAAATAGTGACTTTAAGTAATGCTTTTATGTTTGAGTGATTTACCTGTTTCAATATTACTTGAACTTGTTAATCAAGTGCTATTTGTGATGATAGTCTCATTTGAAAGATAACTAATAGTTTTTTAACTGACGTAATCCAATTTTGCACAGTTTTTAAAAATCTAATTTTAGTAAAGGGAGAAGCAACATTGGGGGATTGGTACTTTTTACCTAACTAGTTTCTTTGGAGGAAAATCACACTTTTAGCAGAATTCAGTTAACATGCTACCTTACCTTAACTTACTCTACCTTACCTTACTTACCCTACCTTACTTACTCTACCTTACCTACCCTACCCTACTCTACCCTACCCTACCCTACCCTACCCTACCCTACCCTACCCTACCCTACCCTACCCTGCCCTACCCTACCCTGCCCCTTGCCCCTTGCCCCTTGCCCCTTGCCCATTTGGCCTTGCCTTGCGCCTTTTGCTTTTCACACTCATGGGCTTGGGGATAGTCTCTCTCAACACTTGTTCCTCTTTTATTTTCTGCTTAACACTGTCTATTCTCTTGCTTTCACTTTCCATTTTTTCCGTGCTGTCTATTTTATTATTTTAATTCACACAGTGTATTTTGCTGTTTACATTATCTAGTTTCTTATCTAATTATTCGATAACACTACCTATTTGGATATTTACATATTCATTTACACTCTTTATTTTGCTATTTACATTCTCATTAATACTATGTACAAAATTAATTATTTGGCAACTGACACTTGCCCTAAAATTCATTATTTGGCCACTCAGCCCTGCAATCAAAGCTTACAGTTCTTCTTTATCTGCTGACATTTTCCTTGTTAGCATTCCCATTTCTGTAATAATTTTGCAACCTACTTTTTCTTTATTGTTATTTTCACAAATGTATCTTTTTAGTTAGTAGTGGAAGTCTCCATTCCACTTCCGATACAAGTGTTACATTTTTAAAAATATGTGGGCATAGCCACGTTCTTTAGAGGATGGAGATATATTTTAAGTAAAATAACCAATAATAATTTCCAAATTTATTATCCCACTAATATTAGAAATACGAAAGACTGTGTGTGTGTTGGTTTGTTTGTTACCACTCAGTTCCATAACGGCTGAATGGATTTTGATGAAATTTGGTATGAAGGTACTTTAGGTCCTGGAATAGGACATGTGATACTTTTTATCCTGATAAATTGTACGGTTCCTGTGGAATAACAACATAACGTAATTCTGCAACGGCTGGGAACGTGACCGAAATATTTTTGTCCTCTGGTGAGAGTTTATCAGGCTGCCCAAGGACCTCTGAAATGGCTTAATGACTGCTATTGATCGATAACAACCAGGACCAAATATTTAATGTGCCCTCCGAAGCCCGGAAGCTCTCAGATGTTATACCACTAAACGGTCACCCATCCATATGTGTGCTGCTGTGAACGTTGCTTAACTTAGGTGATCGATTAAGATCCCTCAGTCAAGCACAAAAAGTAGTACCTAGGTATACTTATTTCAAAAGCTACAACTTGATGAAACTCACGTTTTTATTTTCATACATCGACGCTGGAAAGCGGAAATGTGGTAACTACGTGATAGTTGCACAGATACACTTCTTGGCTATCGGGTAAAAAATATTTCCTTCATTTTGGGTTGTTGTAATCAGTTAAAAACCTAGGCCAACATAGTATAATTTTATAATTCTGTTTTCACATAAATGAATTGTCTTTTCCCAATTTATTTATTAGTGTATCACTGTAAAACTCAATTGTATCCTGGCGAAGCCGGGCCGGTTCGCTAGTAAACTATAAATAAATACTCCAAACTTACTATCTCAACCATAATGGCTATTGTCTGCTATTTACAGCTAATATTTAACTAATTGTTTTTCACCTCACAAAAATTAACACAATCATATCCTTAAAAACAGTTTTTTAAACACTATTTGAATTATTATTAAAATTGTATATTTGATAACTGACAGTTCCAGTATATAAAACCAAGTCTGTATGACTTGTCCATTTCGCCCTACCCTGTTACAATCCAGATCTCACAATTCTTTCCTATTCTGTATGTTCTGGAGCACCCGAAGTACTCCCATACACATGTACACATTACTTGTCAGATCTTGTCCTCTGCAGCACCTGCAACTGCTTGCTTGTAGGCGCAACACACACATGCACACTAGTCCGCTGCCATCTCTCACCACGTTCTTTGCTGTCTGTTTACTCTTCACTGTACTTCACCAGTTGGCTGTCATAGACTCCCGACCCTCCGGAGGTTGCAATTCTAATAGTGCCGGTGCCATGGCCAAGAACATTCTTCATGTCTTGGCCCATGCCTCAGGGGGTGACGACCAAAACTCTCGCACAATAGCCCACAGCTGCCAACCCTTCCAGTACGGGAGGGTGGTGATTCCAGTTTAGGTCATATGTAAATTCTTCCCTTCCTCCCCCAGCATGCCTGGCGATGTAGCAGGTCTGCCTTGGGGAGGGGCAGGCCGGAGTCATTGCAACCCCCGTCACCATGGGTTCCATTGTGCCGCCACATATGCTTACCATGGGGGCACACAATAATATTACACAATATATGCAGCTACGTATTTCATAGTGTGTTATAGCTAATCATGTATATTCGTCAGTGCAAAGACAGTTATCTATTTCTACAGTAAACCATTCTTCAATACGTTATTAAACAATTAATTAAAAATTGGTTTAAAAACAATAATTATATATTTCAATGTTCAATGTTAATCAAAGTGCACAAATGTGTCACAAACTTGTGAACTTTTACCACAACTGCTCCGTCACCTAGGTGTATCACAGACACCACACAAGTTGTCCAAAAGCACCCTGATCAATCACTCTTTGCAGTCCTTTCAGCCACACAGGTCACTGTCTCTGCACTGCCAAAAACTGCTGTTCACAATATTCTGTGCAGATTAAGGGATCTATATTTACACTTGTGCTAATTCACTCCATATTATTCCAGTCTTATACACACACTGAGAGTTGACCTAATTTGGCACTGTGATTTTTTTCAATAGGAAAGGCAAACCCAGACATTCTAGAAGGTGTTACATCAGCACAAGGTGTGAGCTGTCAATCAAACAGGTGTGTACCAACTACATCTCATCACCAGGCAGTGTGTTGCAACTATTATTAAGATACAAAAGCAATATTTTTTAAATCTACATATTTGTGTTTGTGTATATATGTGTGTGTGTGTGTGTGTGTGTGTGTGTATGTGTGAATGTACACATACACAGAATGTTAAAAACATAAACATCCAAACTGAAGCAGATGATAGAGGGGCTCAAGACCAATAAAACAGTCCAATACGTATGTTGTCTGATTTGGGACCATTTTAAAATTAAACATTTTTTTCTCTTTTTTGACCTACTCAACGCTGTACTAAGAATGTCATAATTGTGACAAACGTAATTGTTCCAGTGAAGTGACATTTGTATTGTTCCAAGATGCCAGAGAGGCGTATTCAATTTCTTGAGGGATGGAGGTCTTGATAAAAATAAAAGCTCTAAACTTGATTATTAATTTATTCACACAGCTTTTGTTTACAACATTAAACTATCTCCACTGTTACTTCTATTATTCTCAGTGAGTGCAATATTTAATGTCTATCTCAATTCTAATTAAAGTCCTTATCAATGTGTCTATATTGGTTGTAGTAACTTACTTCACACTCATTATTTACACATATTCAATTTGTCTGTTTCCTTCATTCCAAATTTCTGTCACTCATGCATCCAGTTCAATAGTCCCACTCACCGGTCTCTCTCTCCCTCTCTCCCCCACCCCATCCTCCACCAAACCCCC
>NQII01000002.1:1620530-1649612 GCA_002778355.1 Clitarchus hookeri
CTCTCTCTCACTCACTCACACCCTCTCTCACTCACTCACACCCTCTCTCTGTCTGTCTCTCTCTCACCCTCTCTCTGTCTCTTTCTCACCCTCTCTCTCTCTCCACCTCTCTCTCCACCTCTCTCTCTCCCTCTCTCTCTCCCTCTCTCTCTCCCTCTCTCTCCCTCTCACTCCCCCTGCATCATTGCTTTCAGTCTGCAGACTTCACTCCTGCTTGTCACTTTCGTTGCCACTCATCGCTCTGCTGGCTCGTCCCTTTGCTGTCTTCGCACACCTCGAGTCTCGTTAAGAGGCTAGGTCGACCAGAAAATTATTTCAAAGAAAACCCCATAAATTTAATCCGCTGAAGGTCAGGGGCACACGAGTCTCAATAGACTTATTGCTTGCCTGACCTTCACACATTACTTTGCTCTTGCGAGCAGGATGGGGCAGGGGAAGCGATCAAGAGCAGCAACCGTGTAACATTGCCACCTCCTCAAGTCTGTTCGTCCAAACAGACTCGGCAACATCTGGACCTTAATAGTGTGCAAGTCCATCAATGTGGTCAATTTTTAGTTCCACCCGAGAGCCTTTAGGACAAATCCAAAAGACCACATCATTGAAATTTTTTCAGAATCATGAAGGGCCTTGCTAATATTTCTGTAGCTTCAGGCAGTACCATTTTGGTCTCTGGGTTGTACAACCACGCCAATTGTCTTCAAAATACCTCACCCGACATTCTCTTGTCATACCACGTCTTCATCCTATCACAATTTATCCTGAGGTGCTGTCGAGCAAAATCATGAATGCTAACAAGTCTGTTACGTAATTTGCTGGCAAAATCAGGGGCTGCAGCGTTTTCTTCTGTCGGTCGGCCAAACAGCAGGTCACTAGGGAGGTATAGCACTCTTCAACACAGCATCGTTGATGGTGTTACCCTTGTGGATTCGTGAACTGCTGAGCGGTAAGCAAGAAGAAACAATGGCACCTTTGAATAACAGTCCTTTTGGTTGTCTGCCCCAAAGATTGACAGGTACTGCTCAAGGCTGCTGATAGACCTCTCGACCATTCCATCCGACTGAGGTTGTAAGGCTGTAGTCCTAGTCTTTTTCATCTCCAGAATCTTTGTTACATCCTGGAACACAGCAGCTTCAAAATTTCTTCCCTGATCGGAATAGCGTTCTAGTGGCACCCCAAACCTCGAGAAGACATGCTCTAAGAGTGCATCAGCCACAGTACATGCTTCTGTGTTTAAGAGAAGGGGAATGACCTCAGGCTACTTAGAAAAATAATCTTGGGCCACCAGTAGATAGATACTGATTACCTTTCTCTGAGACATGCAAGGGTTCCAGAATATCTACTGCAGTCTTCTCGAGTGGGGCTCCAGTATTGTATTTCTGGAGGTGACCTTGTCCCCTGGTCCTTGGACCTTTCCTTGCAGTGCCAGTTTAGATGTCACACATTCGGCACCACTAGTTAACATCCTCCTGACAATGCAGCCAGTAGAATCTCAGTCTAACTCTGTTGAGGGTCTTCGTAACACCAAAGTTCCCAATGGCTGCTGCATTATGCAGTTCCTGAATGACTTCGAACCCTTTATTCTGGAATTATTAACTGTAAGCATGTGCGTTTTCCATCATTACTTTCCCAGTTCCTGTAAAGCATGCCATTCTTCAGTATGAGGAAATTCCATTGTGCCCAGTAATTCATAACTCCGTGTTGGTGACCCATCACAGAACACAGAACCTTGAATTCTTGTCCTCTGTAGCTTTAGCAATTCACCACACTTTCCTTCTTGGCATTAACAATGATAATGGTTCACATGACCTCCTGGAAAGTGCATGTGCATTGCTGTGAAAGTGTCAATAGTATGTTTATGAGAGAGCTGAACCACTCCCTAATTTACTGATAAAATTTTCAAAAAATCAAGAAACTGTATTTACTGATAAAATATTTAATAAATTAAGGAACAAAGCATTTTTTAAAATTAATAATATAAAAATTTTAAATATAAAAATTATAAAATATAAAATTAAATAATAATAAACATTTAATTAATGTGAATATTTAATAACATACACTGATTGTCTTTTCTTATTTGTTATTAATCCTTTATAACATAGATATTAACATTTTTCATTCATAATTGTTGAATCTTTATTTTCAATATTCAATAAGTTTAACATATTTATCAGGCAAAATAATTTTAAAACTATCATCTAAAACACAACAAATTTTCTTACAAAATTTATTATCTATAAATTGTAAATTAGATGTTTTATTTTTTTTTAATTCTAACTAATTTAGTTTTATAAACTCAATTGAGTTATTTAACTTGTTGAGCAATAGATCCATCTTTACTTATCTATTATAAAAATATTTTTTTACAAAAAATTAAATATTAAAATTAAAAAAAAATATTTTTTATATAAATAAAAAATGGACAACTAAGATAATATAATGAATGAAAATATAAAGTATTGTGTGAGTGTGATATACACTGAAGAGCCAAAAAGCTGGTACAGGCATGCGTATGCAAATAACAGTGGTATGGAACCAATCAGAGTAATGCAATGCGGTCGGCAGCTAGATCGGTTACTGCTGCTACAATGGCAGGTTATAAAGATTTAAGTGAGTTGGAACGTGGTGTTATAGTTGGCGCACGAGAGATGGGACATAGCATCTCCGAGGTAGCGATAACATTTAGATGTTCGCGTATGACCATTTCACGAGTGTACCGGGAATCCGGTAAAACATCAAATGTTTGACATCGCTGCGGCGGGAGATATATAGAGAATGAACGGGACAAACGACGACTGACGAGAATCATTAAACGTGACAGATGTGCAAACCTTTCTCAAATTGGCGCAGATTGGATTTGTGGACTGCCCTGCAGGATTCATGGTGTGAATTGCCTCCTGTATACCTTCAGACATTAGTCCATGCCACGTCGTCTTGCGGCACTTATGCGTGCTCGCGGGGGTCCTACACGATATTAGGCATGTGTACCAGTGTTTTTGGCTCTTCAGTGTATATCTTCTTAAAAAAGTCAATAAAGTCATTTAAAAATAAATATCATGATGAGTTAGTTTTTAATAAAATTAGTAATACTAAAAAATGTATAAAGTGCTGTGAAATAAAAGGTATACATTCTTTTAATTTACACCAAACTACAAAAGATAAACATATTTATACACGTTAAACATCTACAAATGAATATGTTAAAGAATTATGCAAACAAATTTGAGATAAAATATTGGAAGAAGTACTTTGTGATTGTGGAAAATATGTTTGTTAAAAATATCTTGAAAAACACATGAAAATAAAATCACGCTATAAAATACAAAAACTATATTTAACTGAAAAATGTAAAAATCGTGAAGAAAGAAATTATATTAATTTATTTGGCCCTCATTGTTACACAAGAGATAAACACTCATTTATTTAACAATGTAAAAATGTAGATGTAAAAAAGAGGAGAAATTTCAAAAACTCTAAAAGCATTTGTTTTTATTTTTAAAATTTATCATTTTTATTTTTTTAAATTATTAATTTTATTTTGAACATTTTTGAAAAGTTTATTTCTAATAAATAGAGCAAAGAAAATGGCAGTGATGAAAAATGAAATTAGGGGCATTTCACGTGAAGTGGACAGCGAAAAAAAAGTGAGATTCTGAAATTTGATCATATTTGGCCTAATAGTACTTCTGGTAGGTATGAATGTGAACACACAATATTTTTTTGTATGATTTTATTTGACAAGTTATAGGCTTCTAAAAAATTGTCGTAATTGAAATTAGAATTTTTTGAAAGTTGCTTTTCGAATTTAACAAATTTACAATAAAAAAAAATTATATACAAAACCGGGAGTAAACATTTCAAACCAGAATTTTAGTCTCTTCGACCAATTTTTTAAAAAAAATTTTATTTCAAAATATAGCTTCAAGTATATTAAAAATACACTAGAAAATTCAAAATGGGATCTGTATTAGTTTAGGAGTTAAATGAATTAATGTACATACGCATTGTAATGGGCATGATATCTGGCGCTTGCTTAGCACGAAAAAACATACTTAGTATAACTGCTGTGATATAATTATAACATAATGAAACAACATTGTAACAACGGAAGAACTATTTTATTTTGTAACTTTTACAATGGGAATCTATGCTAGAACTGGTCCTTTTCTACAAGAAGGCCTCCGGTTGTTGGAATAACGGCTTGCAATTTTTTAGTTTCTGGAATGGTGATTGCAGATGCAAATCTGCAAACCGGGGTTGCAAAAACAATCTCCGACGTTGAATATTGTCTTTGGAGCAGTAGAAAATGGCTGTTTGTTTTAAAGATGGTTTTGCCCATTCGTATAATTGCATTGGTATAACACTTGCTCCACTTGAAGGTAACTGTAGACTTGCACGAGTAGCTAAACGCTTGAGGTTCCCCCCTAGACCATCGCATGGCCCCTTTCCATGAGACATTGCATGAAAATGTATCTCTGCATCTGCATTAAAATCTCCTCTGTAATAAAATAGATTCCCAAAGTTGAATCTATTTTGAAAATGTTGTTAAGCCCCGTTGGTTATATATATATAATTTTAGATACAACTATTGCTTTTTCTAAATGATGCTTGTGTAGTACGTTTTTGAAAGCGTAGAAGGTGGCTGTATCATGTTTTAAGTCATTTGAAATCATAACAATGCTGCCGTGCTTTACTTCACTGCCATCTCTATAATAAAAAACCGACGTTATAAGTGTTGTCTGTTCATTATTCCAATGAAAAGATTGAGCAGCATCTTGGACAACAATTCTATAATTTTCTGCAATATCACATTGTACGAGAATTTGACCTTCATCGATAGTCTCCTTAAGAGTTTTAAAATAAGGCGCCTGTTCCTTTGCAATGTAAGCATGAGGTTTCAAAGAGTCCAAAGCGTCGCATAAGTCATCTACAAAATTATCAGAAGACAATAGTTGAGTAGATATCGTGAAGCGGTCTGTACCAACCCATTTTTAAAACTGCACGTCTGTCACTTGATTGTTATCAAATATGATTTTTAAATGCTCTCGAATTGCACTTAATCCAGGACAAGAATCGCAGCGTTCATTTGGCATTGCTTTGTGGTCATTAAATGACACGTCGATGTTGGACTGGGACACATCATCTTGCGAAGGCAATCCTTATAAGATGAAAGTTGCATGGCAGTTCCAGCTGTAAAATTGGCAAAGTCTCGTCCATTCAACATCAGCTTTACGTTTTGATGGTAAGTACAAACACATACCATATTTGTTCCAGAGTCGTCTGGGAGAATACATTGTTTGGGTCTTGGAGAAAAAAACTTTGTTAAGCCTACCTGGACGTTTGGATATTCATCTTTGAACCTCTGATAAAGTTCATCAATGTTGCACNCGTTTTGATGGTAAGTACAAACACATACCATATGTGTTCCGGAGTCGCCTGCGAGAATACATTGTTTGGGTCTTAAGAGTAAAAAACTTTGTTAAGCCTACCTGGACGTTTGGATATTCATCTTTGAACGAGACTATTTCAAGTAGTTACTTGCACAGCAGAAGCTGTTTTTGTATGTGCGTTCTTTTTCCATCATCTAATTTATTTAACGGATATAAAATCTTTTTTACCGGGCATTATTCGGCTAATGTCTTTTCGTAGACAAAAACATTTCACCAAGTTTTCGGTCTCGGCTGGTAGTTTACGGCCACCGCATGGGTTTGGAGAACACAAGATATCGAATTGATTGACATGTTGCTTTGCTTTTCTCGCTTGTCGCCTGGATGTTCCAAATTCTTCTGCAAGTTTATTTTCACTCCCTGACATAGGTGCTATAGTCATTATCATAGTCTTCATAGAAGTAGAAGTAGACAGATCATTAAATTTCTCTTTTAGCTGCTTCAAAATGTCTTGGTTTTCTATGGTTGTGTCGGTTTGGGTTGAATTATGTTTAAACTTATCTTCGGNTTCAAAATGTCTTGGTTTTCTATGGTTGTGTCGGTTTGGGTTGAATTATGTTTAAACTTATCTTCGGGAATGAACTGTTCATCGTGGGTGTTTTGCAAAGATTCACTCGATGTTTGACTGCACTCGTGTTATAGAAGTAATCGATGACCTCCACAAAGTAAATTTTCAGCAATCCTACAGGATGCACATACGTAAACATTTAGTGGAAAACCCTACTTTTGAGCTAAACATTCAGAAATTTTCCTTAAATTTTTTTAACTTTTGATGAAGTACCAAGCAAAATGGATTAAAACATTGATCACCATACGGCACCATTATAAAATAATAACTATCTTAGAATGTGCACAAGTCGCTGAGAGGTTGGAGCAACACCAAAAAAATAATGGAAAATTCGAAACTGCTTGGCGTAGTAATATTTCTATCACTTTCTTGTACATAGCTTTGATTCTATTTGAAGAATAAGTAGTAATTCTCTCTGCTAAGAGATGGCGCTACTAGTTGCGTTTCGCTATTACATAATTCTTTTTTCTACTGCTTCCTAATAATGTTTTTGTTCTTTATAATATTTTATTTATTTGAATAATACTTACCCCACATCATTGCAAAATCTTAAATACACTTAAACAGGATAAAATAATAATAACACTGTGAGTTTTAATGCAATATCGCGCAAACCAGCCGACCTAAGCAAGCGCCAGATATCATGCCCATTGCGACACATATGTACATTAATCCATCCAATTCCTAAACTAATGCAGATCCCATTTTGAATTTTCAAGTGTATTTTTAATATACTTGAAGCTATATTTTGAAATAAAAAAAATTGTTTCAAGTGACTAAAATTCTGGTTTGAAATGTTTACTCCTGGTTTTGTACATGAAATATATTTTTTTTTTCTAATTTTTATTTATAGTTGAAAAGAACAGTACATCTTTGATATAAATCGCTATGTGTAATATTTTATTGTAAATTTGTTAAATTCGAAAAGCTGCTTTCAAAAAATTGTAATTTCAATTACTACAATTTTTTAGAAGCCTATAACTTGTCAAATAAACATCATACAAAAAAAATATTGTGTGTTCACATTCATACCTACCATAAGTACTATTAGGCCGAATATGACCAAATTTCAGAACCTCACTTTTTTTTTGCTGTCCACTTCACGTGAAATGCCCCTTTATACAAATTAAAGCTGATAGATATAACAAATTAAATAAGAATGCTGTAAAACACTTAAAAATATTGTTAAAAAATATTATTATATATTTAAAATGTTTAACAAAAATGATTTAATTAAAAAAGAAATACAATTTTAACATTATATTTTTTAAAATTAATAATCAAGAGTTTAATGATTTAATTAAAAGTAGAAAAGAAAAATTTAATAAACCATTTTAAATTATTATATAAGTGCCATAAAATTTAAATACAGAAAGAAAAATAATTAGAAGATAAGATACAATTACAAAAAGCTAGCTGACATGATAATCTTTTTGCAGCATGCACTGCTGACCTTTGTTGTATTGAGTTTCTGTATTTATCTGAAAAATTTTCTAGTCGTTCGCTGCTCCAGTTTCTCTAAGCGTGACTCGGGGTGCGTCAAACTTTCCAGGTCAAGACCAGCAGAGTTTAAATAGTGCGATAGGCCTCCAAGCCGGCAGTTGTTGAATGGATGAGTTGCTGAGTTTCAGCGATAGACAATGAGCAGCGAGAGAAGTGACCAGTTTAAGGGAAATCTGCGACTGCGAGTATCAAGCAGTGAAGAGTGCGGCTGGACTATTGGACTAGATGTGTGAGTGAAAGAAGTTACAAATTATGGCAACAGACGGACTGAACATGTGTTAATGATGAGTATGAGTTGATTGACTATAACGAAACAGCAACATTGAGGCGGTTAATTAGAGTTGAAATAGACATTAAATTATGTGCTCACAGAGAAATAAAAAGAGTAATAGTAGAGATAGATAATTTAATGCTGTAAATAATAGCTGTGTGATTAAAACATAATTCAAGCTTAGTTCTTTTATTTTTATTAAGACCTCCATCCCTCACAAACTCAGATACGGCCCTCAGGCATCTTGTAACACTATTGTCAGAAGTGGAATGGAGGCAATTATTATTTAATCAATTTAGGCAGAAGGCTAGTAATTCGAGATATTGAGAAAATGGTTAATTATAGTAGCTGTAGGCCGACAAATTAAGACTGTTTTGTAGAATCATTACAGTGGATGTTAACTAGAAAAATGTCTGCAGAACTGGAAGCACTACTTGAGGTATTAAGTAGGCATTAATTGAAGAACTAAGTAGCCAAGTAAGCGCAAGTGCAAATAACTTGAGGGAAGATGTAAATACCCTAATAAATTGTCTGAAAAAATGTGTACATGAAATTGTTAATACCCAAATTAGGTATGTGAATGAAAATGTAGACAAGAAAATAGAAGGCATTAGCAAGTAAGTGAACATGAGAATTGACTGTGTGCATGAGAAAATTGACAGTGTGAATGAAATAGTGAACAGTGTAAATAACAGGATAGACAGTGTAAATGAAAAAGTGGATAGTGTCAGTGGAAGGTTGGACAGCGTCGAGAACGAAATGAGTGCAAAGAAGAAGAAATGGCAATAATTTCTTCAGTTGCGGAGTTCCAGTACCATCACACCTGCAGCATTGGTGTTGTGTAGCCAGGAGTGGGGAAGGGGGTTTCAATTAAGCCTGCCCTTTACAATGGGCAGACTTGTACCCCACACTAGTGCCAGCCTTGGAGCTAGATTTTGGCGACAGATACCAGTGACGTGCCCACCACGTCCAACTGCGAAGTCGCACCCAGCAACCAGGGGAACCACTGCAGGAGGTATGGCAAGACATTGTGCGGCTCTCCCACCTATCTCTGGAAAGGTGCCCCGAGGAGATGCGCGACATCATCACAGTTGACTTCTTCATCGATGCCATCGCTGACCACAGAGATACAGCAAGCAGTACATCTGGCTGCACCCCACAACATGCAGATGCCCTGGCCCGAGCACTGGAATTGGAGTCAGCAAGACAGGTGTCCGAATCCCGACGTCCGGTAACGGCAGTGACGCTAAATGAAGACGACGATGTTATCAAGAAGANACGTCCAGTACGAGCAGTGACGCTGAATGAAAATGATGGCATCAAGAAGACATTGAATGAGACGACGACGGCCAACAGGAACAACACCTGCAGGGTCCACGCTACAGAGCTTCGCCTCCCCAATCCAAACGGCCTGTGTGTTGGTCATGTGGACAGCCGGGGCACCCGAGATCCTACTGCCCACAACAACAGCAGAAGCAGCAGCAGCAGGAAAAGAGGCAGGTGAGACTACAGCACATTCGGAAAACTTGTGAACACTGATCTAGGGGGACGAAGGTCGGTGACTGCTGGAAGGAAGGCCCCAATGTTCTTACATGTACAGTCTGTGAAAGAGGATTGGGATTTAAAGGTACCATTGTTTCACCTTGCTTACCTCTTGGCAGTTCACAAGTGTAATACCATCAAGGATGCTGTTTGGAAGAGAGCTACACCTTCCTAGTGACCTGTTGTTTGGCCTATCGACAGAAGAGGAAGCTGCAGTGCCTGAATATGCAAGCAAATTATGTAACAGACTAGTTGGCATTCATTATTTTGCTCAACAGCACCTCAGAATAAATAGTGACAGGGTGAAGACGCGGTATGATAGGAGAATGTAGGAAGAGGTATTTCAAGGACAACTGGTGTGGCTGTACAACCCACAGAGGCAAAAGGGGTACTGCACGAACCTACAAAAATGTTGGGAATGCCCCTACAGGATTCTGAAGAAGATCAATGATGTGGTGTCTCAGATTTGTTATCAAGGCTCTCAGGCGAAGCCTAAGGTTGTCCAAATCAACCGACTGGCACTCTACGAAGGTCCGGATTTGCAGAATCTGTTTACAATGAACAGACTTGAAAATGGGGCAGTGTTACACGCTCGCTGCTTTGTTTTGCGCGAGCGAGTGGAAGTGAAGGACAGGGCAGTTATGACAGTGGCAGCAGCAAGTCAATGGAATGTTTTGAATGACAAGCGACCGTATCTGTTACAAAACTCTAGCTGGCATGATAATCCTTTTTGCGGTGTGCACTGCTGACCTTTGCTGTATTGAGTTTCTGTATTTATTTGAAGATTTTTATACTGGTTTGCTACCCTAGTTTCTCTAAGCGTGACTCAGGTTGTGTCAAACTTTCTTGGTCAAGACCAGCAGAGTATAAATAGTGCAATAGGCCTCTGAGTCGGCACTTGTTGAATAGATGAGTTGCTGAGTTTCAGCGATAGACGAAAAGCGGAAAGAGAAGTGACCAGCGGAAGGGAAATCTGTGACCGCGAGTATCAAGCAGTGAAGAGTGCTGCTGGCAGGCTGGACTATTGCACTATATGCGTGAGTGAAAGACATTACAAATATTTCTATAACCTTATATTTTTATGATGAAAATATAATATTTATCCTTTACAGTTAACAGAAGATCAGAAAGATAAATATATCAATTTATTATCCTTCACTTATCATAAAAATAGTCATTATTGTTGGATTAAAGATTATTAAAAATTAATTTAATCATAATATAGTAAACATAATGGAAATTTTTTTTCTTTTGCGATAGATGTTTAAGAATATATTATTCTAAAGAAAAATTATATAAATGTGATGAATATTCCTCAAATCAAATAGTCAGAATATAAATACCAAAATTTAATAAAAAAAAATTTATTTTAAAAATTATTAACGTTTATTAAAGTTCCTTTAGTTATTTCTGGCGATTTTAAATGTTTATTAATAAATATAAAACACATGTGAGTCAAATCCAGAAAACCTTTTATAATGAAATATCAAAAGCACGTGCCAGAAACTTTTTCTTATTATAACTGTGATTATAAGAAACCTATAAAATATATTGGTAAAGATGCAGCAAAAGTTTTTATTCAAATGTTAATAAAAAGAACCACATGAATATACAAACATTTATGATTAAAATGTAAAAATGAAAAGTTAACATAAATAACTAGAAGAAATAACGATGCAACTACAGTGAAACTTCCCTTAACGGACACTTCTCAAAAGCGGACAACTCTCTTGAGCTTACAAATTCTGATTCCCCGGCATAGTCCCATTCGTTTCTTCATATTAAATTCTTCTATAAAGTGGACACTCCCTATAACGGACGCGGACAGCTCTTTCGTGTATATTCTGACCCCAAAAATCTCCCAAAAGCTGACCGCAGCCTCCCGGAAAGGAATGTTTTCTGAGAAAAGCCTTCTCCCCTCTGTTTGGTTTGCCTTCCACCAACATCCTTTGTCTCAAATTCCTAGATTTCAATTGCGCCACACTGTACAAACATGTTTACCTCTTCAGTTTGTTTCCGATTTTCGAGCGATAAACACAGCTCTAATATGCCTCCCCGTGTGCGTTTGACACTTAAAGAAAAAGTGGAAATAATTAAAGCCAGTGAACGTGAAAAACTAAGTGTGCGATACTGCGCTGCAAAATTCAAAATAGGAAAGACTCAGGTGAGTGAGATTATAAAAAATAAAAAGGAAATTTTAGATAGATTCAGCAAACACGGAAATGACGAATCCCGTAGATCATTTCCAAAAACGGCCGGTTTGAGCATTGACGATGCAGTTTTCAAATGGTTTTGCCGTGCTCGGGCTGCAAACATTCCACTTACCGGTCCGATCATTCGAGAAAGGCCTTAGAAGTTGCAAAAAATTTTGGTCAAATGGATTTTAAAGCCTCTGTAGGATGGCTTGACAAATTCAAATCTCGGCATAAGATATCTTATAAAACCATTAGTGGAGAAGCGGCCTCAGTAGACCCAGAAGTAGTACAAAATTGGACAGAGAAGCTTCAACAATATTGCGTTGGTTTTGAACCCAAAAACATTTATAACTGCAATGAGACCGCCTTATTTTTTAGAGCACTTCCGGATAAAACCATGCAGTTGAAAAATGAGCGTTGTCAAGGAGGAAAAGTTTCAAAGGAGCGTTTAACTTTGCTCTTATGCACAAATATGCTTGGTGAATTTGAAAACTCTCTGGTCATAGGAAAGGCAAAAAATCCTCTGTGTTATCGATATCAATTTGTTGCATGTGGATTGGCATTCTAATTCTAAGGCGTGGATGACCAGAGATGTTATGAACATTTGGTTGACAAAATTGAACAACAAAATGATTCTACAAAATCAAAAAATAATTTTATTTATGGATAACGCAGCCTCCCATCCCAATACAAATTTCAGCAATGTGGAAATTGTATTCCTCCCACCGAATACAACTGCTACATGCCAACCTTTGGACCAAGGGATTATAAAGAACTTCAAAACTCACTATAGAAAGTGTGTTTTGAAGCACCTGTTGGCCAACATGGACAATGCGACATCGTCAAGTGATCTTGCAAAGAAAATTAACATCCTGGATGTGATTCACTGGATAACGTCCTCCGTGAAAAAAATAAGCAAAGAAACTGTGTTACATTGCTTCATAAAGTCGGGATTCGTAAATTCCAGCGATGAAGCCGCAAATCCACAAGATGTTGATGAAGATGGAGAACTTCAAGACCTGCTAACATCGTACGACCCGACGAGTGAAACAACGTACGCCGACATCTATGGAAGTCTGGTCACAGAAAATAATTCTCTGAATGTTGCAGATCTTATTCGTGAAGGTAATCATACAGTTACAGTATACGTACACATATGTAATAATGTTTTTGTCTTTAAAAAAAATTAATTTTCATTTGTTTACATTCCAGAGGAAAGCCTAAATGACGAAGAAATTTTTTGAGAATCAGAAGTGGAGGACGATGACCCACCGATGAAGGCTGAAGAAGTCTTTATACAAATTAAGCGGGTCAAAAAAAAATTTATTTCAAACAGTGACGCTGAGGGACTCGATTTAGCATTGAGGATTCAGTCAAATGTTGAAAATAAAATTCTTATTAAAAAAAAATCAATCAAAAATAACAGACTTTTTTTAAGTGTTAATTCCTGTCATAAATTTTATTGCTTCATAAATATTTTAAATTGTTTTTATACATTTTTAAGATAATTTACGTATGTAATACTACATAAGGTAGATGTTTTCTGTACTCCGTGTTGTGAAATAAATTGCCTTTTGCACGTAAATATGTACATAATTTATTATTTACCTATGGCACATCTTGTATGTATGTATGTATGCATGCATGCATGCATGTACAATTTAAACCATTATTTTCATCTTTCTCCCAAAAGCGGACACTTCTATATAGCGGACAATATTTCATTCCCCTAGGGTGTCCATTATATGGAAGTTTCACTGTATTTATCATATTTGCTTGGAAAAATTAAAAAGTGTTCTTAAAAATCTAGAAAGAAATATAATAGATTTATATAGTTAAAAAGAATTTTATTCAATACTTGATGCAGAAGAAAAATTAAATGTAGAAAAAAAAAATGTATTTATTTAAAGAGTATAAACAGAAATTAAAACATTCTATTGAAAATTTGAAATTAATTTACAAAAACTTAAAGATCATGACTACTCAACTGGAAATTATACAGTAGCTGCTCATTCATATTTTAATATAAATAATCAAAATCCGAAATTTTTGCCTATGCATATATATATATATATGCATAGGCAATATACATAGGCATATATATATATATATATATGTTATATAACATAGTTTCCATATATGACACACATGCACACCACACACACACAAAATTTATCAGTTTATGATGCTCGTTCATTTATTAAAGAATTAGGAAATTATAATTAAGATATAAATTTTATACCTAATAATGAAGAACAATATATTTTGTTTAGTATAAATGTTACAAATTTTTAAAACTAAGATTTGTAGATTTTTTTCAAATTTATGAGTTTGAGTGTAGATCAATTATCTTAAAATCTTATAAAAAAGCAATTTAGAAAAACATCAAAATATTATAATGGAGAACAATTAGATTTAATAATTAAGCAAGGTGTTTATCCGTATGAATATGTGGATTCTAAAGAGAAAAAAAAATAGAATTACCACGGAAAAAGAAATTTTATTCAAAATTAAATAAATTGCATATAAGTGATGACTATAAACATGCAAAAAAAGGGTGCAAACAAATAAATACAAAAAATTACACAAAATTATATAATATATCACGTGTATTTTATCTGATATATTAGAAAATTTTAGGTATGTTTTTTTAAAAGCATATAATTTAGATTCTTCTTAGCATTATACAGCTCCTGGATTATCTCGGGTTGCTATGTTAATTAACTAAAATTGAATTAGATTTCCTACACAATTATGATACAATTTAATTTTTAGAAAAGTGTATTAGAGGCAGAATTTCACGATGTTGTAAAAGATATGTTAAAGAAAATATGTTTAACGTTTGTGTTTAACATTTGCATTTTGTGTTTCTGTATTTTAAAGTATTAAAATAAAAATAGTTTATAATATATATAAAATCAAACTTTAAGACCGGTTTGCAATTAATTTTTGTAATTATTTTTTTGTATTTTCCATGGTTTTAACCGTTAACGGAATTATTCATTAATTTATAAAAATCTTTTTGGAAATCATTTGTTGCTTTTGTTCTCATTTGTGTATTAAGATTAATATATTTTTAAGCCAACTTGATTGATAAATTTTAAAATTATTTTTAATATTTAACCATTTTCCAAACATGATTTTATATTTCTATAATGTAAAACATATTTTTCTTTATTTTTAAAGTTATCACTTTTTTCTCGCTTTTGGAGCCAATGGTAAATCTTTATGATTATTATATATTTCTTTAGGATATTCTAAATCAACGCCTAAAATATATTCTTGATCTGAATCATCTATCATATTCAATATATATTTTGTCCAAAATTGTAAATCAAATGATTGATAATTAAACCACTGAAAACCACCATATGGTAAATACTGTCTCACTGCCCTTCCATATAAATTATTTGCATCTAGATACATTAAATAATTTGATTATTTATTTTTATCATAACTATATAAATATTTATTATTTGCTATAACATATATTTTACAACATTGTGAAATTCTACCTCTAATACCATTTTCTAAAAATTAAATACTATCATAATTGTGTAGTAAATCTAATTCAATTTTAGTTAATTTTAACATATCATCCCAAGATAATCCAGGAGCTGTATAATATGCCTTTAAACAAACATGTCTAAAATTTTCAATTATCTCAGATAAAATTAATTCATCTGATTTATTATATAATTTTGTGTATTCTCCTAAATTTTTTATATTAAATTGTTTCCGCACATTTTTTGCATGATTGTAGCCTTCATCACTTATATGCAATTAATTAATTAATTAATTAATAAAATGTATCTTTTGGTGCTAATTCTATTTTTTTAAATTTTTCTTTAGAATCATATATATATTTTTTTATAATAATTATATGTTTCTCTAAATTGTTTTTATTTTACAATTTTTAGATAACACTGGCCAACAGCCATTTTGGTGCCAAAGATTTTTCAACTGTTCCTGGGTAAGTTTTGGGTGCAGAATCCAAAATAGCCATTAGATTTCGTCTATCAGATCTAGTTTTTGAGACAGGCTATGTTTTCTATTTTTGGAAGTAGCTATATACACATTCATTACTTATCACTTAAAAATTTTCTTTTATACAACTTTCTAGCATGGAGTTTACTTGGACAGTCTCGCTGAAGACTCCAACAGTAGTCGGCCATCATGTGGTTATTCCATCACCCTTGATATCGATCTTCCATAGGTCCATTTGTGTCTATTGTTCCGATTAATACCTTTGATATTTACGAGAAAAAAGTAGCAGTCATTGTGATGGTTTTGTGGTTCCCTCCAAATCATTGGTACGCCAAATTTTAGGCACTGTCTCTTTCCTATGGTCCACTGTCGCAAATGTTCAACACATGTTTTACATACAAAATGTGGAGGCCGAGATTTATCCTGGTCTCCCAAATGGATGCCAAAGTATGCCAGATAAGTCTTTTTCACAAAGTGAGAAATACGTTTTCTACTTTCTTTCAAAATGTATTCGCCACATACATAACAAAACACGTTTGGATGATTTACACAGCTACGTCTGCTTGTGGATGCCATGGTTTTAATTCAGTTTTTTAATACTAAAGAACGGCACAAATCAACACAAAATAATAGCACAACTTTACTCACGAAAGCTCAATAACATACTGAGCCAGGTAAGGCAGAGGTAGACAGAAGGTAACATGGGCCAAGGGTTAACGAGTGGGGATGAAGTAGGTATAAGCAGGTCGGTCGAATCATGGGCAATTCCAGGTATATCTGGCTAATTTGATTTTAATTTGAGGTATGACATTTCTATTTTGACCTCAAAAGATATTTGTATTTCTTTACTTATGCCTTTTATCAGAACAAAAATCAATTAGCCCGTATCTCAAAAACTATAGCTGATAGACAAAATGTGATGGCATTTTTGGAATCAGCACATTAAAAATATCCCAAATCAGTCCTTCGTTTTCCGGTTCCAAAAAAAAGTTTCATTTTGTTGGCCAGTGTAATTGATCAATACTCGAACTTATAAATTTTAAAGTATCTACAAATCCTAATTCTAAACCATTTTTAACTTTTTTACTAAACAAAATAAATTTTTCTTTATAATTGGGTGTGAAATTTATATCTTCATTATATTCTCCTAATTCTTTAACAAATAAATAAGCATCATAACCTGATAAATTATGCATATATATTGGTGAAAATGTTGGATTTCGTTAATTACATTATGAATGAGCAGCTCCCTTATAATTTCCAGTAAAGTGGTCATGCATGATCTTTAACTTTTTGTAAATTAGTTTTAATATTTTTTCAATAGAATTTTATAATTTCTGTTTATAATCTTTTAATAAAACTTTTTGGTCTTCATTAAATTTTTATTCTGTATCAAGTATTGAATAAAATTCTTTTTTACTTTTTAAGTGTAATATATGTAGCTCTTTCTAGATTTTTAGGTACACTTTACAATTTTTCTTCGCAAACATGCCAAATAATTGCATTGTTTAATTCTTCTAGAACTTTATCTGTTAAATTTTTAATTTTTAAATTTTTATCATACATGTTTTTAATTTCTTGTGATTGTTATATTAACATTTGAATATAAACTTTTCCTGCATCTTTGCCAATATATTTTATAGTATTTTATAATCACCATTACTATTTTAATAAAATAAGAAAAACTTTCTGGCTCGTGTTTTTAATATTTCATTATATAAGATTTTTCTGGATTTGGCGCACGTGTGTTTATATTTTTTAATAAACATTAAAAATCAGCATAAATAATGAAAGAAACTTTTAATGAATGATTACAATTTTTAAAATATATTTTTTTCTTTAAATTTTGGCATTTCTATTCTAACTGCTTGATCTGTTCAGCAATATTCATCATTCATCTAATCTTTCTTTAGACTCGTATATTCTTAAACATCTATCATAAGGGAATGTTTTTTCATTGTGTTTTTTATTTTGTAATTAAATTAATTTTGATAAATATTTAACCTAGCAATAATTATGATTTTTATTTTTAGCAAAGTATAATAAATTTATGTGTTTATCTTTATGATCTTCTGCTATCTGTAAAGGATAAATATTCTATTTTTCATCATAAGAATATATACATAATGGGTCTGAATTCAACCAACAAACTTCATGAGGTGATTCTTTATGCAAAATCAAGTATCTAAACTAAATATTAAGGGTAAAATAAGTCCCCGAAAATGGAGATATTGGAATGTACTTTTGCGAAATATCGGAAAGCAGGTGAGATGAAAGTACAATTAGCGGAACATTGTTTTATGTTATTGGGATGTTCAGCCTTAGAGCAAACTCACATTAATAACACTCCCCATAATGAAAATAACAGGGGTGGCCACACTATTATTGCCGGCAACTTCGTTACCGTCAAGAATTATGAATGTTTGATGCTGGTTTATTGAGCAGTATGACCTACAAAACAAAAAGGGCCCCCTTGTTGCAATTGCCTAGGACCCACCGTTTTCGTTTTAAACGCACACAATTATGCTAGATTCTGCTGCAGCGATATAGCACCTAGTATGCAGGCAATATTACCTACATGCGTGTATGGCCACTGCACAGCCGATGGTGGTGGAAAATGTTAACACCTATAAACAACGCATACCATACATTAATAATAAGCATACACAACTTTTTGTTTGTGGCGACAGCCAGTGTGTGATTCCATGTAGGTCGTAAATATATTGTTATTGCCTACGCAGCTGGAACGGTATCGCTGCTGCTGTTCTGTACTGTGTGGGTTTTTGAACGTTTAAACATGTGGTGCCGTAGCGCAGAGCAATGCCATAACAACGCATCACATTTAGTGGGTATCAGGTAACACATTGCATTTGACAACAAAAGCTGTGGAATTTCATAGGTTTTATTGTGGAAACATGTATCACAAACACTTTTGTAGGAAAGTCCCCATGTTCGACGCGCTGTTCATATCGCTGCACCAACTATTGTTGCAACACGTTTGAAAACACCCTCATTGTCCCGAATAATCCCGGCAGCTGCAACGATGCGGGCGACGAGGTCCTCTTCAGATTCCACCACGGTTTCATACACCAGGCTGTGCATGTAACCCCCAGAAGGAATAGTCCAATGGATTCATATAAGGGGATTGTGGAGGCCAGGGAACGGGACCTCCACTGCCTATCCATCGTCTAGGGAATATGAGACTCAGGTGATCGCACAAACGTCGCGAACTGTGGGCTGGGGCGCCGTCGTGCTGGTACCACATGGTCACTCGTGTTTGTAACAGGACCTCTTTGAGTAATGTTGGCAGTGTTTCCCACAGAAATGCAGTGTACACATTGCCGGTGAGACAATGTTGTTAATGGGTAGGGGCCAACCAACATGTTATGTATAATGCCGCCCAGACGTTGACACTGAATTGCTGTTTATCCCCGTCGATGAATGGAGTGCAATGATTTACATCCGCCCACTCGTGGATATTTAGACAATTCTGTATAACATCACATTGAAATGAAGCCTCGTCAGTGAAGATGATGTATCTGTCAAAGTCAGGGTGTGTTCTGCGTTGTTCCAGAAACCATGCTGCAAACTCCACGCGTTGATGATAATCTGCAGGACCCACTGCATACACCAGTTTTGCATGGAATGGATGCAGTAATTGCTTATGAAGCACTTGACCAATGGTGCGGCGGCTTCCGTTGAGTACTCGTGCAATAGTATGTGTACTCACACGTGGGTTATTCTCAACATATCCTCTTAAAACCTGGCTGTACTCGCTGTCCGTTTGCGCCGTGCATTCGGTCGTGTCATCTACAAACTTCCGCTTTCTCTTAAACATTGCTCCACAGACGCAAATGTGGTGTGGTGTGGCGTGGCGTGGTGTGGTGTGGTGTGGTGTGGCTGCTGTCTGTGTGGAAATTGATCCCTGTACATTATTTGCGCTTTTCGTCCATTTCCACTTTGCGACACCATATACGAGTAGCATATCTGTCAGTTCCGGCCATGTGAAGCATTCCATTTTGTAGACACAACATGCACCTTGACCAACAGAAGTGTAAGTGATACATTATGAAGTGCTCAGATATTTTATACAATTTGTCTCGGGGTTTAATGGGCTGCATTCGCTATAGCACCTTTAGTGCCATGATAACTGTCGTGCCAGACGTGGAATTGAACATGTGAAACTGTACAGAGCTGCCTTGTGTGGTATTAGTGCCAGACATGTAGACCACTCGCACAGACTGTACACACATGTTTTATACTACATCCTGTATCTGACACCTAGGTAGATGTTTGCTCGTAAACGAATGGCCTGACAGTGTTGCATTATGGGAATATTACTTTCAACTGTCTACATGTAGTTTGTCAAAAGTGACACTTATTTACGCACTAATAATACAGTATGGCTACCTGTACGTTTTTAGTTTGTGCATTTGTCTCGTCGAAAGTGGGGTCATTAGACACAGGAACATACAACTATGCATTTGAAAGGAACTGGGGAAGGATTTGGCCATGGCCTTTATAAAGGAATCATCCTGGCGTTTGTCTAGAGTGACTTCGGGAAACCATGGCAAACCGAATTCTGGATGGCCTGACCAGGATTCAAACCAGCATCCTCTCGAATGCGAGTTCAACATGTTACTGTTGCCCCACTGCTCAGTCCCAATTTATTATTGACGGGAGATTTTTATACGAACAGTCAGGACTCGTACACATTTGATGCTTGTTTATTTAACAGTGTGACCTAGGTAACACATAGGGCCTCTAGTTGCAACTGCCTAGGACCACCGCTTTGTACATAAATCTTTGGCTGCAGCGATACATGTCCAGGCACATAAACAATTTACCTTACATGCATTTATGACGTATTGCAAACATACGAAGCACTAGCAGAATCTTTGTGTATGTTTTAAACTAAAATGGTTGTTTTAAACTAAAATGGTTTGTCCTAGGCAGTTGCAACAAGGGGGCCATTTGTGTATCGTAGGTCATACTGCTCTATAAACTAGCATCAAACGTTCATAATTCGCTACGGTAAGGAAGTTGTCGGCAATAAGAAGGTAGCCACTCTTGTTATTTTCATAACAGAGACTGTTATTAATGTAAGTTTGCTCTTAGGTTGACAATCTCGATAACATAGAACAATGTTCTGCGAATTGTACTTTCATCTCACCTGGTTTCCGATATTTCGCAAAAATATATTCCAAAATCATAGATTTCGGGGACCTATTTCGCTCTTAATATTTAGTTTAGGTGCAAAGTGTCCTGTATATTTGCAACTTGAATTTGCATAAAGAATCACCACACAATGTTTATTAGTCGATTTCAGCCCCAACCTGTATGTATTTTGCTAAAATTTTATCAATTCCTAAACCAACATTTTTATATTTAGAAACTCTCTCAACATGATCTGTTGCTGGATATAAAGCCGATTTTATAGGTTATAGCTTGAGCTTCAAATTCGGTTATTTTTTGTTAAAATACTGTCAAATATATTATTATTGGTTTCACCTAAATTAGGATCTATAAATTGTTGTGTTTGTTGTTCTTTGAGTAATTTTTTTGTATATTATTATTATTTCTATTATATGAATATTAAAGCTTGAATTAAATTTTATGGTATTGTTTGATATTAAACTATTATTAATTCTTTTAATAATTTCATAATTAATTGATTGTAGAAATTCATTAGTATATACATGTATATAATTTTCAATTACAAAGGTTTGATTTCTTGTTATAAAAGCTGTATCTTTTCTTCTACTTATTTTTCTTTCTGTATTTAAATTTTCTAGCACTTTATTATTAATTTTTGAAAATGGAATATTACATTTTTCTTTTTTAAATTAAATCATTAAACGTTTTATTATTATTTTTTGTAAATTGAAAGTTATAAAATTAGTCTTTTCCTGTAATAATATCATTATCAAAATTAAATTCGTTTCTCAATAAATTTCTTTTCTTTCTTTTATTTGGATTATACTATATACAAAATAAAATTTTTTTTTCTTGAGATGTATCAAAGTTATAATGTTTTTAAATATAAGATTTAAATTCCCTATGTGGACAATATTTTTAGTCAAATAATATTGGATAATTTTTCATTAAATAATTTTTATTAATATATTGATAAACAATAAATCAATTAAATCTGATGTTTTACATTTTGAATAACCATAATAATAATATTTTTAGCAACATTTTTATGTTCTTTTGTGTTATCATTTACCGTATTATATCTATCTTGTTAAATTTGGTTCACTTAATTGTGCGTTATTGTCATTTTGTTTAGTTTATTAGAAATAAATTTTTATTATTTTTTTATTGAATGATTTTTTGAAATAACGGTTAACCATAAAGTCAATTAAATATGAGTTTGTTTTATATTTTGAATAACCATTATAATAATTTTTTAGCAATATTTTTAAGTTCATTTTTTTTATTTCATTTTTTATATTTATCTGGTTTAATTTGGTTTGTTTCATTTTTAATCATTGCTATTTGGTTTACTCCATGTATTAAAAATAAATTTTATAAATAATTTTGAAAGAAAAAATTTGTAATTTAATAAAAGAGTTATTAATTTCAAAAAATAAAAAAATGCTGTTATATTTTTCGTTTATCTAATGCCTCCTTATTTTTTAAATTGCTGCTATTTTTTTACATATTCATTTTTACACGAGGGCCAAATATATTAATATCTTTTGTTTCTTCACAATTTTTACATTTTTTAGTTACATATTCTCTTTGTATTATATTATGTAATTTTTTTTTTTAAGTTATTGTTTACAAATATATTTTCAACACCCACAAAATACTTTTTCCAATATTTTATCTCGCATTAATTTGCTGATATTTTACATGTATAAATATGTTTCTCTTCTGTATTTTTGTGTAAATGAAAAGTATTTATATATTTTACTTCACAGCACTTTTTACATTTTTTATTATTATTAATTTTATTAAAAATTAACTTTATGATTTTTTATTTTTAAATTTTATTATAGACTTTTTTTAAGATGTATTTCACACTCATATAATACTTTATTTTCATTTGTTATATTTTCATTTTTATATTTTCTTGGTTCTCCATTTTTTATTTATATAATAAAAAATAATGAAAACCATTGTTGTAATAAATAAAGATGGATCCATTGCTCAACAATTTAAATAACTCAATTTTAGTTTATAAAACTAAATGAGTTTGAATAAAAAAAATTTATACATCATCTGATTTTCAATTTATATGTACTAAATTTGGTAAGAAAATTTCTTGTTTTTTAGAGGACAGTTTTAAAATTATTTTGTGTGATGTATATGTTAATAAAGATTTAAAAACTATTAGGAAAAATGTTTTTTCCTTGTTATTAAGTATTTAAAAAATAAAGAACTATCAGTGTATGATATTGAGTTTCAAAATTAAGTAAAATTGTATTATTATTTAAATTTAAATTTTTTTTTAATTTTAAATTTTTTATTTAAATTTTTTATTTTAAAAAATTCTGTTTCCTAATTTATTTAATATTTTATCACAGTGTACTTTAAAACATAAAAATATAATGTTGCTCCCACTGGTTTAGGTGCCACGAGCCTTTGAATTAACTGTAGAACAGCAGTTACATCACTAACTGTACATTAGGGCAAGCAGATGTTATATTTATCACATGAAGCAAAATTCAGGTTTTTAAATATATATTAATTATTGTTTAAATATAAATTACTTACGATTTTGGTTTTACATTTATTGTGTTGCCATATATTCATCCAGAAGAGTTGACAGGTGCTTATTCAATTGTGGTGAGATGTTGTGACATCTTCCAGTGGCTGCCATGGACAACTCTCTGGGGGAGATAATACTAAGAATGTTCTTTTTCTGGACCCATGTGTTGTCACAAGCTAATTTCTTGAAAGAGGTGCCAGGGCCTTGAGGATGGAAATAGTGAACCCTATATTCGTCGCCAGTATCAAGAACTTTCACTTCTAGAACTTCACCTAATCACCATTCTGTATCATACACACATCACACGTAATCCCTCAGTTTCGGCTGTAGTTTTGTTTGATTTTGAACTTCAGCTTCTTTATTGACTGTAACAATTGGAATGGTGAGTTGGAACCTTGTCTGCAGTTGTTGTTCAACCTCTTCAACCTCTTGATTTGAACAGAACAGAAAATGTATGTTCTTTATATTGTCCACACAACACTTAAACACATCTAGGGGAGTGATTATATGGTTTTCTACAGTCCTCTGAAGACTTTCCTTTCTCACAATTCTTTTAACTGTCCCACCAATTCCATCACATTGTCCCTTGTCATGGCACGTGGCAAAAAAAATGCCATTCAGCTTGAACTCCAAAATTTTTTTCATGTTAACACAGATTTATAAAGTTCTTCTTGTTTTTGTACTGAGCCGCTGAACCATCAGAAAAGTAAATAACTTTTTTCACTTGAAGAAGGAAGATTTTAGATTGACCACGAGTAATTTTTGAAAGGTATAGAAGGCAGTGGTATTGTGTTCCAATGAATCGCTGATAACACAAAAGCAACAGTTCCTTAACTCTCCATCTTCTTTGAAGTACAACATAAAGGGTTGTATGGTTGCCTGATTACTAGAGCGATGGTAGGATTGCACCTCATCTTGTACAACAAAAGAAAAATTTTCAGAAAAATCCCCCATTAGTATGCTTCTTCCTCCAGCAGAGTTGTCTTCTTTGTGTTCAAGAATTCTGTTTGTTTCTTTGCAATTAAATGGTGGCCTCGAAGTTGCTCAAACCTTTCCTCTAGCTTATCCAAGTATTCTTCAAATGAAAGAACACAAGTAGACAGCTCACAACGGTCTGTTGAAACCCATAGTTTGAATTTCAATTCTGTTTCCATTTTTTTATAATCATCCCATCCTTCTTGCAGTACTCCACGCAGCTCATTACTTCCTGGACATTCACTACAATTTGACAGCATGCACAGTTTTTTATCAGTATTGCAGACCATACATGACAGAAGGTGTTTGTAGTCCATGTTTACTTTCACAGCTGCGATCATGAGTTTTACCTTCTGGTGTATGATGCATACACAGTGAGTGCCTGATGATCCAGTTAACTCACAGAATTTGGGTCTGAGTTCTGCAGGCTTGAAAAACACTAGTTTCATGAATGGGTTTTTTCTTTGAAACATGGATAAAGTTCCTTGAGGTTACATAAAATTAACCTTTTTTGAATGTTAACTTTACCACTGTCAGGTCCCCTAACAGACACACAATCTTTTTTACCTGGAATCATCCTGCTGTACTCGTCATTTTCATAGAAATCTTACAACAGTTTAAATTGAAATATCAAGTTTATTTCTATCCTGTTTCTTCCCTATTTCTGCAAAAATCACATCCTTTTCAGCCAATGTTTTTGACACACAGACCAGATATTGGCTGACATTAAACTCACCCCGAACTTGAGCAATGTTCTAGCTGCTAGGAACCAAACTCAAAATACTAAACTTTTCTTGAGTAGAAGAAGCAGTCTTCATTTTGTCTTTAAGCTTGTGAATCAGTTGTTCATACTCATTACTAATAGTCCAGTCAAAATAGATGAAATTATGATTCCAGCTTGCATTAATTCCCAACAAGCTGGATTTTTGTGCAGGCCTTGAATACGTCATTACAAATGATATGTCAAAAGTCCCCATCGATCCCGCTTGTGCGTTGTTTTTTATTCGAGGTCAAAGGTCACAAATTTGCGTTTTTTGCGTATATCTCTGAAACAACGAGAGCTATCGAAAAATGGTTCAGACAAAGTTTGTAGATCGTAAAATTGTCTACAAAAAAGATTTCAACACTTTTTCTTCTACGATGCACTGTTCTCGAATTATGGCTATTTTAAACATAGAAAATACGAATATGCACTCATACGTGGCCAGTATGCATCATCGGGTTAACCATTTGAACAAAAAATATTAGAACATAGTTTTATTTGCCCCATGCACACAAGTACGTGAAAAATAATAATAAATTCTGAGTGAGTCATCGTCCGTCCCTAATTCTATTGGGCGGTTGGCCTTGAGAAACATCTACCTGCGACACTCCATTGTTCGGGTCGAAACCAGCGTGTACCTGCTTTTCCCGAAGGACATAGCTCTAGTAAATGCAGTCAGTTTTGAACGGTTTTTCGTAGTGAATAGACGTGTTTGTGAATTATATTCTCTTTTTAAACAGTGCCGTTACAAAATATTGTAAAAATGTCAGAAGTTTGCTTTATTTGCAATGAATCTTTGACTGAAAGTGAAATTGTGGTCGTTGATCGTGGGCTAAAGACTTTAATGGATTCAAGTACTGAAAGGGGTGATGGGTTCGATGAATATTTGAAGGACAAAACATCTGTAACGATACATAAGCAGTGTCGTAAAGCATACACCCGGAAGAGCAGCATCGCTGCAGCTAAAAGACAGTATGAGGCGGAGATAGCTACCACATCTGGGATAAGTCCTCCTCGTACTAGAGCACGAGGTAATGAATCGTCTTTTTGTTTCAAGAAATACTGTTTGTTCTGTGGTAATGAAGCAGATAAAATGGCTGAAATGAAAAAAGCGCAGCATCTTCGACGAAGAGTGTCTCAAGTTTTAACCCTTGACTTCAAGAAAACCATCTTGAAGGAAGCTCAGACTCGTTCTGATGAGCTAGCAATAAGTGTCATTGCCCGCATTCAGTATGAATATGACTTAGTTGCTGCTGAGGCTAAGTACCACAGTGATTGTTACACTTCGTTTCTGAAACCCATTAGTGGAGGTAAAATCGGTCGTCCTGAAAGTGATTCTATTACTTCAGCGATGGAAGAAATATTTGCATTTATTGAAAATCATGATGATTGTCAATTTTCAATACAAGAGTTGAAAGATATTTGCAAAGAACCATCGATCGATAATAGAACAATTAAGTCAAAACTCAAGTTAAAGTATGGTAATAGAATCATTATAACTGAGAAATCGGGAAGTTCAACATTCATTTGCTTCATCGACAATCAGCATGACGTCCTCAGCAAAGCTTGGTATGAGAATAAAAAGCAAAATGAAAAGGAAGAGCGGTTGAGAATAGTTGAAGCAGCTGCAGCAATCGTTCGAGAAGATATTCAGTCGATAGTGTTTGACACTGATAATTATCCTCCACCTACTCAGATGTTCGAAGATATCAACAGTGATATTCCAGAATCTTTGAATTATTTGTTAGAGCAAATAATTTTGAAAAATAAACGATGCAAATTGGAACACTTGAAATTAATATGTACAAATGTCAGCCACTGTATTATGGCTGCTGTTCGGCCTAGGTCTTTCAAATCACGGTTACAATTGGGTCTCTCAGTGTTTTTTCATCGACGGTTTGGATCAAAACGTCTTATTCAAATTTTTTCATCTTTTGGTTTGTGTGCATCGTATAATGAAACTATGATGTATGAGGCAGCAGCAGTTCTTCATCGTCCACCTCATATTCTACCACCAGAAACTGGAACAATTATTCAATATGCTGCAGACAATGCTGACATCAATGTACATACTCTAGACGGTCATAACACGCTCCACATAATGGGTATCATTCAAATTATAACTCCAAAAGCAGCAGTTATAGCCGAAAAACCCATATCACGAGTAATCAAAGTTCTTTCAGCGAAAGATTTTGCAGCAAAAGCTCATGTACCGATAAAAGTCTATCAAAATGATGGTGCAGTTGGGTATAGTAAAATAGTTGCACAAAATTTCGATTATGAAAGTAGCACAGCAGTATCTTTACTGAAAAAAGTTGATATTTTGTGGTTGTATGGGAAATGGAAAGATTTACTATTACCTGGTTGGAACGGTTACATTGAACGTTTAACGAGTAATATCATGGATTTTTCAAAGTCTCAAATTCTCTTTTTACCATTCATTCAGCAACCAGCAAGTAACTACAATACTATCTACACAACTTTACTCTGCGCTTTGGAAAATGCAAAACGTTATAATCACGATGTATGCATTATTACTTTTGATCAGCCTTTGTATGCAAAAGCTCGAGAAATCGTATCAGCAGCACCTGAAGGATCTGAGGTATCGAAGATCGTAGTAAGACTTGGAGGTTTCCATTTACTGATGTCTTTTTTTGGAGCAATTGGTCATATTATGCAGGGAAGTGGCATAAAAGAGGTGCTCTCTTTGATTTATGCCACTAATTCATTAGACAAAATGTTGAATGGCCATGCTTATGCAAGAGCAGTTAGAGCACACACATTACTCCATCTCACTTTAGCAACAATAATATCAGAAGAACTTGTCATCGATGAAGAGATGCATGCTAATCTACAAGATACTGTAGACCTTATAATGAATAACACAATTTCGTACGTTGATATTGAGAATGGCGATGAGATGGCTGAGGCATTACTTGAGCAGTTCAACCAAAAATTAAAGGAATATGAACAACGTGGACCAACTGCAAAATTGTGGACGCAATATTTTCACATGGTATCAATTGCTAAGGAGTTTATAAGAGCTGAACGTATGGGAGATTGGAAAGCTCATTTGAATAGCATTCGAGAAATGCTTCCTTACTTCCACGCATCAGGACATTTCCCTTATGCCAAATCCGCACATTTATATCTTCAAGATATGCTACAATTGGAAAACTTGATTGATGATCCTGAGGTTTTCGAGAGATTTACACGGGGATTTTTCACAATTAGACGTTCTGATAAATTGAGTTGTGGAACTTCAACGGATATGGTCATTGAGCAATCAATGATGAAGTCAATGAAAACGGATGGAGGTGTTGCTCGAGGAAGAAGTACGCAAGAGAGCGTCATAAGCAAATGGATTTATGGCATGCATGCAATGAATACTGTGTGTGAAAGATTGGAGGATTTAGCGGACGTAAGAATGGACACAACAGATCAGCATGTCGATGCAAGGGATTCCCGCGTAAAGAGAGATACTGGAGACATCAAGAAACTTCGTGAATGGTTTTCATCACATGATCCTTTTCCTGAATTGAACAAAATCATGTCCATTGCCAATGGAGTCGTCGGGGATGATAAAATCAATTGCCATAATGCTCGTGAAGTGGGTATTGCATCTATGAGTAAAATGATGGGCCAAACATTTAATAATATTAAATTGAAATGTGCTGATAAAGTACTGCCTCTATTATCTATGAACAGTACCATGAAGATTCATGATGAGAAGGTCCCAATAGATCCTGTATTATTATTTCAACNGGCTGAAATGAAAAAAGCGCAGCATCTTCGACGAAGAGTGTCTCAAGTTTTAACCCTTGACTTCAAGAAAACCATTTTGAAGGAAGCTCAGACTCGTTCTGATGAGCTAGCAATAAGTGTCATTGCCCGCATTCAGTATGAATATGACTTAGTTGCTGCTGAGGCTAAGTACCACAGTGATTGTTACACTTCGTTTCTGAAACCCATTAGTGGAGGTAAAATCGGTCGTCCTGAAAGTGATTCTATTACTTCAGCGATGGAAGAAATATTTGCATTTATTGAAAATCATGATGATTGTCAATTTTCAATACAAGAGTTGAAAGATATTTGCAAAGAACCATCGATC
>NQII01000002.1:1650392-1699383 GCA_002778355.1 Clitarchus hookeri
TAAAATAGTGTCCCATTACTTTCTCTCGATCAAAATATATTGTGGAGTATTCCTACTGGGGAAACCACGTTAAAAAAAAAAGTGCCGTGTACACTACCTCAGAGGTGGTGCGGAAATGTGTGCATATAGTCGAAAATATGACTTTCCTGGGGTCTAAAGTCACGATATCTCGAAAGCGATGCTTTGTAGAAGAAAAGTGTTGAGATCTTTTTTGTAGACAATTTTACGGTCTACAAACTTTGTCTGAACCATTTTTCGATAGCTCTCGTTGTTTCAGAGATATACGCAAAAAACGCAAATTTGTGACCTTTGACCTCGAATAAAAAACAACGCACAAGCGGGATCGATGGGGACTTTTGACATATCATTTGTAATGACGTATTCAAGGCCTGCACAAAAATCCAGCTTGTTGGGAATTAATGCAAGCTGGAATGTCTATTTTGACTGGACTATAAATTCAGCATTTACCTTCTTTGACATATTTTCATTGTCAGTGAAAATGTTCAACTCAAAAGATATATTTAGCCTTTCTGTAACAGAAGTAGCTATTTGATTAACTTTCTTCTTTACCAGCGAGGCTCTAGCTTCATTTGACAACCTCTGCATCTTAACATGAGAAATGCCAAGTGCTGAATAAGCTTCATTAACAGATTCAACTAGAACAGTTTCAGGTTCATAAACATCTAAACATTCATCTTCACTGCTGACATCTGTGTCTTGTATTTTGTTTAAGCATTTTGTGCACAATGCTTTCCCTGGGATTAAATTTAACTCAGGATTGCAGTCTGAAAGTGTTATTGATATTTTCCACAATGATTTTTTAACAGTTTTTGAGTGGACATTGTTAGGGTCTGAACAAGACTTGCTGTAAATGTGAAAGTGTCTGTCCAGAAATTCAGCCTTATGAAAAGTACAATCAGTTTTTATATCATTACAATTAGTTCTCAATGAAAATAATGTTTTATGTTCTTCAGTAAAGTCAGAAATATTATGCAATACAGAGGACCTAGAGTAAGACAGTTTGTGACATACTGTAGAAAGGGCAATAGAACAAGAACATTCCATTGGAATTCAGTAACTTTACAATCATGTAATGCAAAATTCTCACCCTAAACTGCATAAATTATCTTTCACAACATTCTCTTAAAACACTGAAGCTAAAAGGATAAACCAAAATCAAACTGGTATAGAGACTGTAACACAACACACAACCTATATGCTCCTCGTCAGTTCAATAACTGAGCAGGGGAGTAAGGCCTATAGCATTCCAGAATTGTTGCTATATAGTTGATGACTAATGACCGCATGCCAACAAGGTGATTCACCAGCCAGCCAAACACCATCCTTGGATTCTTGTTCACATCCCTCCCCTCAAGGCATAAGGACCAGTGAGTCATAACCTGCCACTTCAAATGTTCGTGGTACCTAAACCCTTGGGAGTAACAACATGAATTGTTTTTTTGTTTTAAATTACACTGTAAGGATTTGGTATTCTAGTATTTTCTTACTTTTAAAGCGTGTCCCACATGTATTTTATGAGCTCTGAAAATGGCAATTTTCAAAAATTTTCAAAATTCATGCAATTTTTTTAGTTTGAAGGATTTTCAGTAACAGCTCAAATTTTTTTCTGCACATACTACTCATACATGAGTTTAAAAGGGAAAAATACTGGCACTTTACATTGAATCCTTCATTGTGTTTTTAAAGTCTAAAAATCTTTAAAAAAAATTACTCAAACTAAAATGTAAGCCCCAAAATCTCTGCTTAGGCTTAATTTAAACCTTACTTCGGCTAAACAAAAAAAAAGTAAATTCTTTAAGCTTTCAAATGAGCCCTAGCTGACATAGTTCCTAATTTAAATAAACTTTATACAGATTTTAGAAAATAACATTGAAATGCCAGTTTTTGCTTGTCCGTGTTGGACACAGTAGGCTATATCAAAAAAGTAAACTTTTTTAAAAATATTATAAAAATAGTTTTGGAATCTAGATGACTGGTGCATATAACCTACCAAATTTCATCAAAATCAGAAATGGTGTGGCAAAGCCATTTGGTTGTTTTCACATGGAATGATCCAGATTTTATCAGTAAATTAGGGAGTGGTTCAGTTCTCTCATAAACACACTACTGGTGTCCATATCCTTGTTGTATTTGAAAGTAATATTCCTTAAGATTCTGTATCCACCATGCTATTTGACCTTTGGGGTTTTTGAAATTTAATAGTCAGTATAATGAAGTATAGTCTGCTCTTAGAATAAAATGTCTACCATAAGGGTAGAGGTGGAAGTGTAAAATTGCTTTCACCATGGCCAGAAGCTCCCTGCATGTAACACAGTAGTTTCTCTCAGGATTATGCAATACCTTACTGAAGTATTCTAGTCGTCTTTCATTCCCATATTGAACCAGAGATGACACAGCTCCAATGCCTACATACTAGCATCAGTATCTAAAATGAATGTACCCTCATTTTGCGGGATAAACAGGACTGGGGAAGATATCAAAAACTTTCCTTTAGCTTACTAAAAGCAACTTCACATTAAGTGGTCCAATGAAATTTCCTTTTTTCACCTCAGCCTATTCATGTATTGGCTTGGAATCTTGGCAAACCCAGGTACAAATTGATGGTAGTAGGCACATAATCCCAGAAAACTAGACACTTTGGTTTTGTCAGTTGATGCGGCAACTTGTTATGAATTTGGTCATCTTGGGGTCTATTTCATTTCCATAGGCAGACACTATAGGTCACAATAAATTTGTTTTTTTTCTTAACAGGTGACACTTCTTGGGAACTAGTTTCAAGTTGGACCTTGAGAACTAGTTTCAAGTTGGACTGTGGCCACTTTCTGGAATTCAGAGTCTAAGCATGATAGGTGCTCTTCAAAAGTCCTTCTTGTCACAACTATGTCCTCTAGGTAAACCTGAAAGATATCTAAAGGAAGGACTTTTACCGCCATCAGGCGTTCAAAGGTGGCAGGGTTATTACACAGTCCAAAAGGCATAACTTTGAACTGCCAGATTCCTTTACTTTGGACACAAAATGCTGTCTTCTCATGGTCCTCTGGGGCCACCTCGCACTGCCAGTACCCACTGCCAGTACCCACTCTTTATGTCCAAAGTAAAAAACCATTGTGAATCTGCGTGGCTGTTTAGTGTGTCGTTTATCATTGGGAGTGGATAACCGTTATTATTTGTCACATCATTAAGCTGGCAATAATCTACACAAAACCTCTGAGACCCATCTTTCTTCATAACAAGTACATGGACTAACTGGCTCTACCACATATAGCTCCTTTATTTCCTTCAGAATTCTTACAACTGCCTGATGTGAAGCTAGTGGCAGTCATTGTGGGGGCTGCTTTATGGGCCTGGCATCTCCTGTATCATTGCGGTGGCAGGTCACGGTCCACACCGGAAGGCATTTCTATTTCTGTGCAGTAATTCAGAGACAGCCTTCTCCTGTCACCAGTTAAGATTTTCTCTTGTTCTTACTATCAGTTCCTCCAGTACTTCTGGTCAACGACATTCAATTTGTTTCACTCCAGAAGCTTCTGGAACATTTGGAAATATCTGTGTGACTTTCTTGCAAACCCCTATAACGTCCCCTGTTCAAGACTTGCAGCACTATCTGACAAATTTATCATTCTAACTGGTAAATTGAGAGAATTTGAAGAGACTAAAGTCTTTGTTACGACGACACTCCATAGCAGGATGCCACCTCAATTACACCCAAACATCTGACAAATTTTCCTTGACGTAGGTCTGTGATGACAATTTTATTAGAAGCAGGTAGCACAGTGGGTTGATAACAGACTATTGGGCACATGATTGGCGAGGACTAATCGTGCAGTGTTGATATCACCACCAACTCTGTACTACCTAACCGTAGCACATCAAGTCGAGTATATAGAGCACCCCAGTCTACGTAGTACGTCAAGCCCCAAAAGACATTCATCTTTTATTACTGATATGAGGGTTATTTGTAAAGTAAGGTCCGATTTCTTATAAAACATAAACCATCACAGATTTTTTCAAAAAACTTTTTTTATTTAGTTCCTTTCATATTTTTCTATTTTCTACATAGTTTCCATATTTGTTTAAACATTTGTCATAACATTCTACAAGCTTTTGTATGCCTAAGTCATAGAGGTTTACCACCTGTGAGGATAACCAGTCTGTAACTGCTTCTTTACCTCGTCATCTGTGGTGAAGCGCTTGCCTACCTAAAGGCATTTGCCTTTAGATAGCAGAACAAGTGAAAATCGCTTGGCGCCAAGTCTGGACTGTACGGTGGGTGGTTAGTCTGTTCCCATCCAAAAGATCTGATCAGATTTTGGGTGTGAATGGCAGAATGGGGTCTGGCATTGTCATGCAGCAACAAAACTCCAGATGTCAGAAGGCCACGTCACTTATTTTGTATTGCACGTCAAAGTTAAGTCAGGGTAGCGCAGTAAGCGGCTGCATTGATTGTTGGCCCTTGCTGCATAAATTCGACTAACACGACTCCATGTCTATCCCAAAACACGGTTGCCATAACCTTGCGTGTTGAGATTGTCCGCTTGGCCTTGACTTTGACTGGTGATGTCGGGTGACGCCATTCCATTGACTGACGTTTAGACTATGGGGTCATGGGAGAAACCCACGTCTCATCCTGTGACAATCTTCTCTAAAAATTGATTACCTTTCTTTTGATATCGGTCCAAAAAATAAATAGCTCAAGCCATTCTTTTCATTTGGTGTTTCTCAGTAAGCAGCCTGGGAACCCAACTAGTGCACAATTTGTGAAATTGCAAATTTTCAGAGACAATTCTGTGCAAAGTTGTTCTACCCACATCCGGAAATTCCAATCCTAAAGTTGAAATTGTAAATCGCCTGTCTTCATGCATCTTTTCGTCCACGGCTGTGACCAAATCTTTTGTGATCACTGATGGTGGGCCTGATCGTGGTTCATCATGGACATTTTCCCACCCGTCCTTGAAAGCTCTCACCCACTTAAGCAATTTGCTGTCACTCATCGCATTGGGGCCATACACTTGACTTATCTGTCGATGAACTTCCGCTGCTGAAACGTTTCTTGCTGTCTAAAACCGAATGACTGACCGTATTTCACAGTCGGTGGGCTGACCAATTGTTTTAAACATTTTTAAATGACTCTGTAAACAGCACACTGCAACAATACCAATGCAAATGCCGTCGTTTGACAAGCAAGGCATGCCGGGAGTAGGTGCGGTGCGCATGCGCATTACAATGTTCGCGCGACATTTGATTAGCTACGGCAATTCGGACCTTACTTTCCGAGTAACCTTCGTGTGTATCCGAATAACCCTCGTGTGTGTATGTTTATGTATATATGTATATATGTATGTATGAGTATGTATGTATATATATATATATATATATATTTTGATTTAGGATGTCACCAAGCTTCATGTTCACTCTTCTTTTACTTTTTCTGGTGTGCTCTCACCCGTCACTGTAATCAAATAGCATTATTCTGTACTGTCATTGTGCGATTGGTAGGGGAAAGACCCGAGGGTGTCTGGTCTTACTACTGTTATGGTTGCCCCAGTGTCTATGACCATCTTACAAGGAATATCATTCAGGCTCTCCTACACCAATACAGCATTAAAATCCTGCCTCACCGAATGTTCATGTAAGAACATTGGGACCTTCCTTCCAGCAGTTACCGACATTCGCCCCCACAAGATCAGTGCCACAAGTTTTCAGAATGTGTTATGCTCTCACCTGTCTCGTTTTTCTGTTTTCCTCCTGCTGTTGTTGGGAGCAGTAGGCTCTCAGGTGCCCTGGCCTTTCACATGACAACACAGCCATTTAGGTGAGGAGTGGCGTAGCTCTGTAGCACAGACCCTGGAAATGATGTCCCTCATGGCTTTCTGTATCTCCATCAATGTCTTCTTAATGCAGTCGTCGTCATCTTCATTCAGCGTCACTGCCCATTCTGGACGTCGGGGTGTGGACATCTGTCTTTCTGCCTTCACCTCCAGTGCTCAGGCCAAGGCTTCTTGCATGGTGTGGGGTACAGCCAGACGTACCGCTTGCCATATCTCTGTGTTGGCGATAACATCTGTGAAAAAAGCAGACTGTTACGATGTTGCATGCCTCCTCAGGACATCCTTTAAGAGATAGGTGGGACAGCTGCACAATGTCTTGCCATAGCTCCTGCAGTGGCTCTCACGGTCGCTGGGTGCTGCTTCCCAGTTGAGCATGTCTGAGGTACCAGTCACCAAAATGTAGCTCCAAGGCCGACATCAGTGTGGGGTACTCCAGTCTATGTCGTTCCGGCAGAGATTGTAGTATACTCAGTGCAGGGCCTCTCAGTACAGCCACAAGGTAGTAAGCCTTCTTTTCGGCTGATCAGCCATTCATGGTGATGACTATTTCAAACTGGTGTTTGTACTCTCACCAAGAAGTCTGTCCATTGTAAGGGACAAGCTTAATTGTGACCCTGTTCCCCACTTCTAGCTGCCCAACATCAATGATGCAGAGCTGCCGGCTATTCTGCGAGATTGCTGACTTGCACTTGTTTCCCACTTTTCTTGGCTGCCAGTGTGGTGATAGTGGAGCTTCAATGCTGAAGAAATTCCTTTATTTCCTTCTTCATTGCACACATTTCGTTTTCAACATTGTCCGTCCTTCCGCCGACATTGTCCACAACTTCAGTTTCACTGTCCGTACTTTCATTTACATTGTCGATTTTCTTGCCCACACTCAATTCTCATATTCGCTAACTCACTGATGTCTTCCATTTTCCTATCTTCTAAATCACTTACATGAGTTATCTGGCTTATTACATTCTCGTTGACACTTTCAATTATACTACTTATTTGGTTGCTTACATCTTCTTTCAGGGTATGTACAATTCGGCTGACATTAACCATATGATTACCTAGTCCATCAATTATTGCTTGCAATGCTTCCAGTTCTGCAGATATTTTTCTAGTTAACATTTACAGTGAAGGTTTTACAAAGCAGTATTAATGTTTTGGCCTACAACTATAACAATTACCTAATTATATTTAATATCACTAATTACTATCCCATTGCCTAACTTAATTTACAATTGAATGCCTCCATCCGTCTGCTGACATAGAGGGGTGCATCCAAGTTCTTAATAAAAAATAAAAGCACTAAATTTTATTATTAATTTATTTCACACAGCTATTATTTGCAACATTAAATTATCTATCTCCTTTATTACTGCTATTTACAGTGAGTGCATTATTTAATGTCTATCTCAATTCTAATTAAATTCCTTATCAAAGTTTTGTTATTGTTTATTTTTATTGGTTACAGTCTCTTAATTCATACTCATTATTTACACATATTCAATCTGTCTATTTCCATCATTCCAAATGTCTGTCACTCACTCATCAAGTTCAATAGTCCTGCCTGCCAGACTGCCTCTCCACTGCACCGATGTTCACAGTCCGCAGATTTAATTCCTGCTGGTCATTTTCATCGCCACTCATAGCTTTGCTGGCTCATTGCTTCACTATTTTGCACACCTGTCGCTTAAGGTCACACAATCCTCCAAACACTCATCTGTCGGCTTGGAGGTCTGTCACGGCTTAAGTAGTTCTGCATGCCAGATCTAAATTTTGGTGATCTAGGAGGTCATGGTACATGTCCTCTACCTATCCACCGGTCACCATAGCATCTGTTTAGATATCATCTTGCATGTAGAAGGAAATGTGCTGGTTCACCATCGTGCATAAACCACATCCACTGACGTTGCTGCAATGGCACATCATTGAGCAACATTAGAAGATTGCCCCGCAGAAAGCCCAGGTACCGTTTGCTGTTTAGCCTCTGTGGTATAAGATGTTGTCCAATTAGACAGTCACCGTGTATTCCTACCCAAACATTGAACGAGAATGTTTGTTGATACCGTGCCTGTTTCACTGCATTAGGATTGACTACGGCCCACACATAACATGTGGAAATAAAATGCACTCACGGTTAAATCCAGTTTCGTCTGTAAACAACACTGTTAAAAAACTGGGGCTAGGACTTGCTGGTGTTGTATCTGCTGGCAGAAAGTCAATCTGGGAAGGAAGTCTTGTGTTCTTGAGACCTTGCATACGTTGGATATGGTGTGGGTACAGTAACTGGCGATGTAATATTCACCATACATTGCTTGCATTTATTCCCTCTTACATAGCCACCCTCCTAGTCAAAGTTCCTGGGTTTACATCTACACGTTTTAACACACGTTCTTCTACATCAGAAGCTATGGTGGTCCTTGGTGGTGTGCAAAGAATCCATTTTTTCTAAGGCGTTGATGGATCCTGATGAATGTTCGCCTGTCAGGATACCTTCTGTGTGGAAACCCTTCTGATACAGCTGCACAGCCTCCATTGGCTTTGCCGTACATGAAGCGAATATCTGCGTACTCTACATTGCTGTAATTATGGTCTGTGTTGGCACCACCTTCGCTTCGCACAAGTAAATCACGCTTCTGTACATTCTGTTACACAGACCTTTCATGCACAATGTATATAGCCACCACGTTCACAACACACTGCTTGTGTGTTATTTAGTACTAAAGCTAAAGCTCGCACAGTGAGAAAGGGGTCTAATAGCGGATGGGAGAGAGTGCGGTATAGTACAGGGCATGTCTGTTTCTGCTGTAAACAAAATATTTCCGCATTACATTATCCAAGAGCTCCGAGTTCACTGGCAGCCCAACCAGCACACAAATGCCATTATCTCGTAAACTTTTAAGTTCCAGACCCATGTTTACTGGACCTTTTCTGATTCTCTTCATTTGTAAGTCTCATCCCTAAATTTTTGACCATCACTTCTGAAACATCCTGTATATATAATTTAGTGAGTGAGAGTGAGTCTGAAAAAGGTTGACATACTCCACCTGCATGTTCCTTATGAAAGAAAAGTTAAAAACATATATGTGGAGCTGAAACACAGGTTTGTTGTAAATATTACATAAGGTATTTGAAATGTAACAGTGACATCCAAGATAATGTGGGGGCCATGGTGGCTGAGCGGTTAGATTGCACACCTCCCACCAAGGAAAACTGGGTTTAATCTCCGGCCGGATGCTGGTTGGTGGGATTTCTTGGGGATATCCTGTTACCCCCGCTCTTACATTCTGGCGCTGCTCCATTATCACCTCATTTCACCCTCATCAACTCCAAGACCTCGTTAAGAGCCGCCAAAATCTCTCAACTCAACTCGGGATAATGTGTAGTTGAAGAAATATCTGACACCACTGCAAAACCGATTGTTGCATAAATGTCTGTGATGCCAAAGCTTAATTGCTTTTCTATTGACGGATTATGAATGAGCATGTTAAAATGAATGAAAAAAGTTGTTTTGCTTCATTACTCTAAACCCCACCATTTGCACGGTATTCATGGGTAAAGGTTGAAACCATTACATTATTGCACCTGGCAGGCAAGCATGAATTCCTTGCAAATGATAGGGTGTAGAGCAATAATGCAAAACAATATATATATATATATATATTTATTAATTTTAGAGGTGTGTTTGCAGAGTTTGCAGATATTTGTTCAACTACATATTGTTCTGGATGTCATTGTTCCATTAAAAATACTTTCTGTAATATTTACAATAAATATGTGTTTCACCGTTACGAAGCATTGTGGACCATATGTCGTGCATACGTTTTATACTTATATTTTTATAAGGAATATGCAGGCAAAGTTGGTTGGTATTTTTCAGACTCATCCTGTGTGTATATATATTTATGTATATATGTATGCACATGTGTATATATGCATATATATGTGTGTATATGTATGCATATACACTGAAGAGCCAAAAAAACTGGTGCACGTGCCTAATATCGTATAGGGCCCCCGCGAGCACACAGAAGTGCCGCAAGACGAGGCATGAACTTGACTAATGTCTGAAGGTATGCAGGAGGCATTTCACACCATTAATCCTGCAGGGCAGTCCACAAATCCATAGGAGTGTGAGGCGGTGGAGATCTCTTCTAAACAGCATGTTGCAAGGCATCCTAGATATGCTCAATAATGTTCATGTCTGGTGATTTAGGTGGCCAATGGAACTGTCTAAAATCAGAAGAGTGTTCCTGGAGCCACTTTGTAGCAACTCTCAACGTGTGGGGTGTCGCATTGTCCTGCTGGAATTGTCCACGTCCTTTGGAATGCACAAACGACATGAATGGGTGCAGTTGATCGGACAGGATGCTTATGTATCTGTCACCTGTCAGTGTCTTATCTAGACGTATCAGGGGTCCCATTTCACGCCTACTGCACACGCACCATACCATGACAGAGCCTCCACCAGCTTGAACAGTCCCCTGTTGACATGTAGGGTCCATGGATTCATGAGGATGTCTCCATACCCGTACACGTCCATCTGTCCGATACAATTGGAAACAAGACTCATCAGACCAGGCAACATGCTTCCAGTCATTAACAGTCCAATGGCGGTGTTGGCGGGCCCAGGTGAGGCGTAAAGCTTTGTGTCCTGCAGTCAGCAATGGTACACGAGTGGGCCTTCGCCTCCGAAAGCCCATATCAATGATGGTCCTTGAATAGATCGCACGCTGGCACTTGTTGATGCCCCAGCATTGAAATCTGCATCAATTTCATAAAGGGTTGCACGTCTGTCAGGTTTAATGATTCTCGTCAGTCTTCGTTTGTCCCGTTCGTTCACAATGTTTTTCCGGCCGCAGCGATGTCGAACATTTGATGTTTTACCGGATTCCCGATATTCACGGTACACTCGTGAAATGGTTGTACGCGAAAATCCAAATTTTATCGCTACCTCGGAAATGCTATGTCCCATCTCTTGTGCGCCGACTATAAAAACACTTTCAAACTCACTTAAATCTTGATAATCTGCCATTGTAGCAGCAGTAATCAATCTAACAACTTTGCCAGATGCTTGTTGTCCTATATAGGCGCTGCCGACTGCATCACGTTACTCTGATTGGTTCCATACCTCTGTTATTTGCATACGCACGCCTATACCAGTTTTTTTGGTTCTCCAGTGTACATGTTTATGTGTATATATGTGTACATGGATATGTGTATATATGCATGTGTATATGAGTGTATGTGTATGTATTTATGTTTGTATATTTGTATGTATATATATGCATGTATAGGTATATACATGTGTGTATATACATGCATCTATATGTATATACATTTATATGTATGTATATATATACTGTAGAGCCAAAAAAACTGTTATAGGCATACGTATGCGAATGCCAGAGGTATGGAACTAATCAGAGTAACACGATGCGGTCGGCAGCTAGATCGGTTACTGCTGCTACAATGGCAGGTTATAAAGATTTAAGTGAGTTTGAACGTGGAGTCATAGTCTGCGCACGAGAGATGGGACATAGCATCTCCGAGGTAGCGATAACATGTGGATGTTTGCGTACGACCATTTCACGAGTACCGTGAATATCGGGAATCCGGTAAAACATCAGATGTTTGACATCGCTGCGGCCGGAAAAACATTGTGAACGAACGGGACAAACGAAGACTGACGAGAATCATTAAACATGACAGACATGCAACCCTTTCTCTAAATGGCGCAGATTGTATTTGTGGACTGCCCTGCAGGATTCATGGTGTGAATTGCCTCCTGCATACCTTCATACATTAGTCGAGTCCATGCCACGTCATCTTGTGGCACTTCTGCGAGCTGAGGGGGTGGCGGCCTATACGATATTAGGCAGGTGTACCAATTTTTTTTGGCACTTCAGTGTATGTTTGCATATGTATATAAATGTATACATATACAAACTTTGGCTGCAGGTTAATCATGAAAAAAGAAGTTGAAAACATATATTTGACCTAAGGTCTAAAATGAATTCCAAGGGAGCTACACATTTTTTGAAATTGTAACTGAAGAAATAGTTTGTTACACTGCCACTGTTATGTGCCTCTGTCTGGAATCTTTCCCTCCCTTTAATGCCTGGAACAGTGTGTTATTGGGTATTGTGCGTGCTGCATCTGGCAGGTATTAGTAAATATTATTGTGAAAGTAAAATACGAAGTACTGAAAAACTGTGAAGCTTAGGGTATTTACACAAGGCAGCATTTTTGCAAATTGTAACATAGGGATTAATAATCTATCTTTTAAATTCACATTATGATACCGCATCATGGAGGTTAGTTCAAAATAGGGGTAGTAACAGTGATTATTTACATGAAATATTTTGATGACAGCAACAGGTGTTTTGTTTGAATATCTTTGTTTAGTTAACCATTATCGAGAAAATCGGTGTTCCATCTTAAATATTATCTTTAATATGTGCAATAAACAGGTATTTCAGGTCGAATTTCAAAGTTGTGTACCACCCTTAGTATTAACTTTAGACCATAGGACGTATATACTTTCGCAACTTCTTTTTTCATGATTAACCTGCATCCAAAGTTTGTCAGTTGAATTTAGATACATTTTGTATATACATACATAGGATCATCAAAAAAGGTGTGTCTGTGATTTCACAATGAAATAACTAAGTCCGTATCTAAGTTAAATATTTGTACGCATACCAAAATATGCAGAAACTCGCCAGTTTTACAGCATAGAATGTTTCGATATGAGTTCCCTCTGTTGCACTGCACACATCTTAGGCGGTAGTCAATCTCCATCCAGTTGCGGTGAATCATGTCAGGAGTCACAGTCGCTGCATTGATTCTCTCCCTTAAATGTCGCAGATCCCGGTTTTTTTCAACGTAAACAATGTTTTTCTAATAACCCCAGAAAAAGTCCATAAGATTAGGATAAGAGCTTCTAGGTGGCCACAAAACATATCCATTTCTTCCAATCCAACGCCTGGGGAAATCTGTTATTAAGCACTTCACACATGTTCAGACTGTAATGAGGTGGTGCTCCATCTTGCTGTAAGATTACACTTATGCCCTGTTCCCTTTCAATGTCATCAATTTGAGGGAAAATGTAAAGTTTTAACATGTTCAGATATGTGGCACCCGTAACAGTTTTCTCAGTAAACATGAACGGGCCTACAACGCTACCATGCATTAGCCTAAACCACACATTTACCTTGGGCGAATCACAAACATACTTAAAAACCTCATTGGGTTGCTGAACCCCCCATATTCAGCAGTTATGAGGTTAACACAGTAGTTTATGTGGAAACATGCTTCATTTATCATTGTCTATTGCACTTGGCATCATTACAGCAAAGTCAGCTCGTTAAGGTTGGTGTGTCTCCTTAATTGCATGTTTAATTTGGATTTTGTAGTTGTGAAGCCTCAGATTTTTATGAAGCACATAGTGAATTGTTGTGTTAGGAAGACCAAGTTCGAAGCTGCGTCGTACAATGGACTTTTTAGGGCTACATAAACATGACAGTCTCTCATGCTCCACATTCTCTTTCGATGTGCGTGGTCGGCTTGATGATTTCCTAATATTCACACTTCCAGTTTCTTTAAACAGTTTATACCAACAAATAATTGTTTTATCTATAGGTGGATGTTCTCCATACGTGCGCCGAAAATGACGCTGCAATGCTACAATCAATATAAACTCTACATACCACAGCACACACTGCACTTTCTGCTGTACACTCACCATGATTACTGTGGCGCGACAGACTTTCGGCGTTGTGTCCATGCATGCTCCCAGCGTCTTCTAGGCCACAGCAATGACAAATGCCAAAATTCACACGGTTGGTGCATTTTTTTCTGGTTGGTTTCACAGAGATTGGTTGCCTATTGCTCATACAATTTGTATCTAAAATCACGGACACCTTTTTTGATGACCCTAAGTGTCTAATGCCTCTGTTTTTTGCAAAGAAGTTTTTCACTGTGGAATTGAGCTTACAAATTTAACCACGCCTAAACTTACATCTAAATACAGCACACACATCCATAGCTTATTTAGATTTCGAACCTGAAAGCTTATTGCCCAAAGCATTGCCTGAGCAACCTTGATGAGGGAAATCAAAATGCATGTTTTTTTAAAAAAAATTTTAAGAACACTTAGTGATGGTCAGGGAATTTTTTTTTTTCAGAAGTCATTTTCAGATGTGCTAAGTTAAACACAAAGAACAAACAGCATTCAGGGGTGCATTGTATCCCCAAATTTTGTTGGTGGAGTATAAAATAACATTTGTACTCCCTCCCCAAAATTATACATTCATGCCCTTTAGTACCTTAATAAGTTGTACAGCAATAATAGTCTTAATTCCAGCAAAATTTCACAATGTGATGCAGCAAAAAAATTGTGTATCTTGTGATAAACGTTTTTAAAAATGGGGACATCCCACTTGCACAGGTACAAGGATGTCCTTGTCTCACCACACATGCTCTATTGCCCTATTCCTCTTAAGTACTTTGTAATTGCATTTTCTTTGTGTTCATGGCAAATAAAGGTGATATGAGCAAACCCATCTCCCTGGGTGGGGAAAAAGATGTACAAATCCACGTATTCCAGGCCTTCTTGGCTTGGTGACAGCATTTGTGTGAGTAGTTGTATGCATGTGTAGTATTTAGTGATGATAGTAAAATGAAAGTTAAGACTTTTTGCCAAGTTAGTGATAAGAAAGATAGTGTGGGAAGAAGAGTGTAAAAACCAACAATGGTTGGTGAAATACTGCTTGTATTTTGTATGTTCATGTTGCATTTTCTCTTTAATCTGAATAGTTTTAAATCGTTCAGCTGTAGCCTGAGTCTGGAAAACATTTTAGGTATAGGCTGTTAACTGTAAAGTGAGCACTTTTGAGGCCCTAGTTACTTTTTTATTTCAGCCAATTTTTATCCTGTAACCACCTTTTTAAATAAATATTGCCATGTAAGTAATAAACATAGTGTGTATATTCCACCGCACTCTGAAATTAATGTCTAAGGCTAAAATAAAATCTATTTGTTGACTATTATTCCAAATGAGAGGACTTTCAAAAGTGCTCACTTTACTGTGAATAGCATATAACTGCCTGTATTTAAATAGTAATGTTGCATGTGCCCAGGAGTGACCAATGAGCCATAATGGAAGGAAGTAAGGTGGTACCATCTGACCATCAATAATTGACCATTTGTGTGCACAATGTCTACATAGAGGGACACATCACTTACCAGCATCGTATGCTGAATAACTTTGCACATTTCCTCTTAAACTTTCTGTGGTTACAGTTTCACTTCTTAAATAAATATCAAGTATATCCTTACATGGTTATCCAAGGTAATTTTACTGTCAAATGTAACAATCAAAATGTAAATATGGTTGAATAAAAGATACATTTGTCGAGCGCCATAGAAAGGAAACACATGTTACACGACAGGATGAGTGCCAAAATGTGTTGAAGAAAAATGTAATAAGGCCAATTATTGTTCTTGCCAAGTCTTTAACTCAATTCTTATCATAATATTCACATAAAAAAAACTGTTTTAACATATTTTATTGGAACCAATAAACTAGTTAGTTTTGTGTGTAACTTGATATTTAATGTTTAATGAACCTTGCCATAGATCCTTTTTTTTTTTTTTTCATTACCAGTTGCAAAATGATTTTGTGTAGGACTTAGAGAGTGAGCAACTTGTAGATGCTGTTTGTTTCATGCACGTTGTTTAAGGATGTTCTTTTGTATCTTCTTTTGTGTAGTATTTAAATTATGGCATTAAGAACACGTATATAGACTACCTTCATTTTTTAAATTAACTTGTACATTTTAATTTTTGAAAAGGAATTTGAGTGCTTTTTCAAAGATTTAAGTCATGTCTTCAATTGGTTCATGGATCTTCATTTTCAGCTAATGTAGCATGTGTGCAACAGTGTTTTTGTTGAGTAATATGGGCAAGACTGCAGTGATAAGCCACGTGAATGGCAAGAAACACCAGAGAACAATTTCAGCTCTCTCAGAATGTCCTTCATTTAGGCTAGGTAAATTAGGAAAAAAAGGGCCTTTAGCGGAAAGTTTAGGTATAGTCGTAATCATTGTCATTCTTTATGTTTTCTGGGTCTCTGAACACGAATCTGAGGTTTGATGACAGAATTTTTGCCTGGAACATTGTTTTTTTTTTTGCAAAAAACCTCAAAATTTTGGCACTTTTTTTGGTTTTATGCCTATATCTTGGGAAATATGGGTTTTTTTTCTAAAAGACCACTCTATACAAAATTAAAGTAGTCAAAATTGCCTACATGTTGTGTCTATAACATTTTTTTCTACGACCAACCGTTCCGCCGCTAGAGTGCTCCAAAAAATGGGCAAAATCCCAAAAAATCGCAAAAACCCCATATTTCGACTTTCTACGCCCGATGTTCATGGAAACAACTCATGTTATGATAGTTTTGACTATGTATGATATTGAACTTGATGAAATACACTTTAAAATAAATATGGGGTCTTCTGAAATACACTTGAAATAAATATTGGGTCCACTTGTTTTCAAAGAATTAACACATTAAAATGCTCATACCGTCTTTTGTTAATGTTTAGTGGCACAGACTGCAGGGTGCCTGGGGTTTAAGGGTAAATCACACAATGACTTCATCACGCCTTCATAGTCTGGAACAGGTTTATCCAACGGGACTTTACTTATACATTCCCGGCACTGTTGCGGGAATTTACACATCCTTGCTGCCGAGGATCTTCTCACACATTAGCGCCCTGCGAGTTCAAGGCCTGAAGGGCTGGTTTCAATGTTCAAAGTTCTGGCTACGTTTCTGATGCGGTAGGGGCATTAGGTGTCAGGACAGGTCACTGAGTGACGTCTGGGTTACTTATCTGCACATGTTGCGTGGTAGTTGTTCCGGCAGTTGATGGGTCTGGTGAGCTGGATGGCCCTGGTACAGGCCCTCTGTGGTTGGTTTGTTGCACGCAGCTGGCTTCCTCTTGAGCTGGCGCTCCTCGTTGGGGCTCACCACTCGCTCCCGTTCTCGGCGTAGGATAGTAACGGACTGTTTACTACCCCACCACGTCCCGGCGAGGGACCCCACGTGGGCGTGTGGGTCCCACCCATCCTTCGCGGATCCGGGTTGCACTGGACAATCCCACTAGCTCGACATGGCACTTCTCGNCCATCCTTCGCGGATCTGGGTTGCACTGGACAATCCCACTAGCTCAACATGACACTTCTCAGTGAAGTTCACCACTCGACTCCGCCTTCTCGGTGCGTTGCAACTGACTGGCTGGAAACTGACTGACTTAAGCGGTAACTGGCTGGCTAACTCGGGTCCCGACGTGGTCAAACTACTCGTCCGACGTAACTCTGGTAACTGGCTCTGACTCTGCCCTGCGTCTTGCGTCCCGATTTGGCTGACCCCTTAATGTCGCGACTTACTATCTGCGCATCCCGGGGTGGCAGTACTGAACTTCTACGCCACTTTCTGCTCATTACTTCGACTGATGGACGTGGCTGACCTCTCTGTGCTGTAATAATTAATTGTCTTACCGTGCCTACTGACGTACTGCTATACTGAGGTACTGTTGTGGCCAGGAGTCCGATCTCCCGGCCGCTCTGTGCGCGACTGCTTCCTTGAACTCCGCGCGGCAATAAAGAACTGACTGATTTTCCCACCTTCCCCGCAGGGGGCTTATATGCTCTCTAGCTTCCCCCCTTAATTGTCGGCACGTGTCGCCTTGTTGGGAGGAAGGGGTTAGGTGGTAGGAAGCAGAACAATGCCTTTCACAAAACGTGCCCTGGTTCCTGAAGGTTGGGAGGCGAGGGGAAGGTGGCACCTTGCCCCTAGCTTACGCGGCCAGCTATTTTTCCGCAGTGCGGATTTTTTCTGAATTTAGGTGAACTGCGTTTCTCTATCTCGTGATACCTCGGCGCTCAACAAATCTCACGGGCTTGCTAGGGGCGTAGGGGGGTGGGAAGGTGGCAGGGAGGCCTACGCGGCAGGACACGCAGCAAGACACGTGTAACTGCGATCCGTTCTGGCTGGCCACCTGCCTCGTGACACGTGTCAACTGGGAAACGCTCGCGAAGGGGGTCAGCGAGGCTTCTATTCCAAAAAGGCGTCGCATGTCAGAACTGTCTAAAATCAAATTGAAAGAAAGGAGACAAGTTCGTAAAAAAAAGTAAAAATCGTCTGGCCTGCTGCGTGCCACAAACTCATGGAAAGATGGTAAATTAATATTGGAATGAATGTTTGAGTGTTGGAATGTGGGGTTATGAGTCTTATCTCAGTAAGCCGTTGAAGACCCTTCTTTTTTTTGTGGCAGATGGTCGCTACCTGAGGAGGGCCCCTCCCCTCCAAGTACAGTTGTACTTGTCCCCGAGGACACCGACCAAGCCACCGGCTCGTCAGTTGATGTTCAGATATTCCACTGTTCGTATATGTGTCCGGTTTTACGAGTTCAATTTACTGTGCTAACGTGAATGTTGCGATGTCTGTGTGTTTTATCTGTGACTTGCCGCTAGAAGATGGAGGGACAATAGCAACAGTGAAAGAGAAAGAAGTTGCATCGTTTATTGAAGCCAGTAAAAGAAGGAAAGATGGGAAGGGCGGTAGTTTGAGGGTACAAACCTCTGTCAAAGTGCATGAAAAGTGTAGAAAATCATATACAGATGATCAATCCGTTGTTGCTTTCCTGAAAAAACGAGATGCCAGTACAGCTCAACGAACCCAATCAGCAGTCACTCATTTTTCATTCAGAACTAACTGTTTCATATGTGGATTGGAAATTACTACTGCATTTTTGGCTGCAGAATCCAAAAAACCTCCAAATGAGCGGGATGTTGTGTACCAGGTTCGTGACACAACTCAAAGCTTGAGAAACAGTATTATGAAGGATGCCCAAGACCCAAATGATGAATATGGACGGGCTATACTTCGCCGGATTGAGCATGTTCCCGACTTGGTTGCATACGATGCGCAATACCACAAAAGCTGTCGTACAAAACTGTCTGCTAAAGCAAGAAAACCGAAAGTAGTATCGACAAGGCGTGGTCCATTTGCACTTGAAATTGATGTTGCAATGGAATACATATACACATACCTTGAAAGCAGCAATGATGAATGCCAGTTCTTGTTAGATGAACTAATTGAACAGATAAAAGGAGACTATGTGCCAGATGCAAAAACAGTCAAGGCCCGACGTAAAGAGAAATATGGGGAGGATATAATGTTCACGACCAATAAGAAAAGAAGACTTGTTTGTTTTAAAAATATTGGGGAGAAGATACTGAACAGTGCATGGTATCAGCAGAAGTGTAAGTCTGAAACAGAAGAGAAGCTTCGTGTTGTGGAAGCAGCTGCAAAAATAATTTGCGAGGAAGTCAGATCGCAGGTTTTATGATGTCAGCGAGTACCCAGCTCCAGACAGTTTTCTGGAAGAGGTGGCGTCAGTCATTCCTGATACACTCAAACATTTTCTGCAGACTTTGATTGTGAAGAGAAAGAAGGGGGAACATACCGATAAAAGGGGGAAAAAAATGTCACGCAATTGCTCACAGTATTATCAGTGCTATAAGGTCTCACTCGTTTCTGTCAAATTTACAAATCTGAATTGGAGCATTTTTTTACAAAAAATTTGGGTCCCGGAAGTTGATAGATATTTTGAGTTCGTTGGGGTTTTGCTGTAGTTACTCAGAAGCAGTAAGATTTGAAATTTTATCAACCCTGCATTCGCAGGAAAAAGTAACAGAAGATGGATTTATTCAGTTCGTATACGACAATGCGGATTCTAATACTCGAACAATAGATGGATACAACACATTCCACGTCATGGGAGGAATTTTTACTGTTGCCCCAGCTTCTGCTGTACCTCCAGATGCAACAATTCAGAGAATGGCAAGGATACCAGCTGCAGATGTTGTTGGAAAATTTGGCCATGTTAATTTGAGTTTCGAGGCGAAAGAGGGTGGTGATGGACTGAAGGCAATAAAGATTGAAGACCTCTCCTACAAGTTTGGGACATCCCAGATCACCTATCTCTCAGCTGCTGAAATTCTTTGGCTGTTCAGCAAACACACAGATGTGTCCATAACACCGGGATGAAACGCGTTTATGGAACAAGCCACCCAGGGCCTCGCCTTTGAGAAAACGTACACTGCGTGCCTTCCTTTTATTAATGCTCCTCCTTCAGAGTATGACACCATCTACACTGCATTGCTGGAAGCAGCAGGGAAGTGCAGGGCTAACAAACAGACATCGTGTGTGGTCACATTTGACCAACCACTCTACTTAAAAGCACGGCACATTGTGGCTAATTGTGACGACCCCATTCTTCAACATGTGGTAATTGGGCCCAACAATTATTTTAAGTGTATTTCATCAAGTTCAATACCATAAATGGTCAAAATTATCATAACATGAGTTGTTTCCATGGACATTGGGCTTAGAAAGTCGAAATATGGGGTTTTTGCGATTTTTGGGAATTTTGCCCATTTTTTGGCGTGCTCTAGCGGCGGAACGATTGGTCATAAAAAAAAATGTTATAGACACAAAATGTAGGCTATTTAGTCTAATTTAATTTTGAATAGAGTGGTCTTTTCGAAAAAAAAAAAAAACCCATATTTCCCAAGATATAGGCATAAAACCAAAAAAAGTGCCAAAATTTTGAGGTTTTTTGCAAAAAAAAAACAATGGTCCGGGAAAACATTCTGTCAGAAAACCTCAGATTCGTGTTCAGCAACCCAAAAACATAAGGAATGACAACTATTACAACTATACCTAAACTTTCCCCTATTTTTCCTAATTTGCCTAGCCTATAAAGGTTCTTTTTGGCCAGCAGAAAAAGTGTTTCCAATAGTGTCAGCTTGTCAGCTTGCAGACACTATCAAATCGTAAACATTAACTGCTGATGAAACTGTGAGTAGGTTCGTACAAGAAAAGTCTTTGCCTGAAACAGCCAAAGAAATGTGTGGCTTAGATAGATTTGTTTTAAATGACAATTTCACTCCTGCAGAAATCATTTGGTGTGCCTTGACAGTAATACTGCATAACTCTGTGCGTAGTGCCGATAAAAATTCATCATTTGTAAAGATTATGTTTCCTGACTCCAGCAGTTCTCAGAAAATGCAAATGCATAGGATTGAAATATTGTATCGTGTAGTGTTTGGTTTAGCTTCACATTTCTATTGTGATCTGGTAAAAATGTGTTCCAGTGCTTCACATGTTGTTGTGGGATTTGACGAGTCCCTTAACCAACGGTGTCCACTCACAGGGAAAACAGGAAAAAATCAAGGAATTTCAAGTAACAGGGAAATGTTAGGGAATTTTTACCTCGGTCAGGTGAAATGTAAATGATTGCTACTCTGCAAAAGTTGTTACTTGTGTGAATACAGGATAATGTATATATAAGCATGCATTTTAAAATGTATAGTTTTAAGTTTGTGATTTAGCAATAAAACATCTTTGCCAAGTGACATAGGGCCTGTACGTACAAAATAAAGTATATGTATGTTTGTAATGGGCACTCAGTAGCTTGTATTGCGAAAAATATTGATGGGATGAATGAAATGTTGACCCTACTTTCTTGGTCTCTTGCAGTGCAATTTAATTCAACTTCACCAATAGTATATTTGTTCTGTGAGCATTGGAAAAATACTATTTGGGAAGGTTACAGTCTTGAAAATAGGTCAGGGGAAAATGGTGAGATTCTGCCTGGAAAACAGGGAAAAGTGAGGGAATTCCAAAATGGAGTTTCAGTGGTGACACTGTTTTACAAAGTGGCACAAAAGGATCAAAGGAATGTAGTGGTGAGTTTTTGGGATGACACACACAATTTTGTGATTATAAGATATTTCTCTTCAGTATTTCTTGGCGATAGTACTTCAGGAGACCTGTTGAATGCCCCCGACATCAACATTGAGTGAAATTGACATGAACAAAATTGTCCAATTTTTCCATGGATGGGTCAATGTGAATTTTAAACTCATTATGGATCTTTGAGACATGCTCTTAAGGGGGCCTGATGAAGCCATTCCTCACTGACTTCCATTCAGATGCACCCATCGCACCTTTGTTATTTGAGTAATTTAATTCACTGTTTCTAAGTATTGTTACAATTTTGGCTAAACCACGTTCATTAAGTGATGGAGATCTTAATTAAATAAGATTTAATTATAATCTCTTAATTTGTTTACAATAATTACAAAGAAAATACTTAAGTCTCAATATCTCACAATAAATTGATCTCTCTTGTTATTTACAATTAATAAATTCAATCAATATAATTTACAATTACCTCAAAGAAATTATTGTAATTAAATAACAAAATCAGTTATAATAGACGGTGTTTCAAAACCTAATGAATTACTTTATAAATTAGTTGTCAATATTTGATAGTTTTCAATATTTACAGTAAAGTCCGTAACACATGTTCATACAGTCCCATTTCAGTTTAGTCCAGGTCTTACCAGTCTGCAGTGTTCAAGAGATCTCAGAGTGCCCTCATGCACAGTGGCATTCACTCGTCGGGTATCACGCCCTCTTGTCCATTCACACCACAACACCTCGTCTGCTATCTCGCAATCTCCCACTGTCATCCGTCTTCTTCATCTATGTCTCTCGCCGCACTCAGCAAAAGACTTCTACCAACAGACTCTCAACCCTAGAGCCACTGCAATATTTGTAGGGTCGTAGGCCATCGCCTAGAAATTTCTCTAAATGCTGCGTTGTGCTGAGGGTCCTAGTTCCCAGAATATTCTTGTGCATCCACTTAAGTTGTCTGTTTCTCCAGCAGAGTGGAGGAGGGGCTGTAACGCCAGCCAGGTCCAGCTGTCAATCATTCCTGGCCACCTGGCGGCGGGACCGTGAGTAGGTCTGCTTGGGGAGAGGGGAGGGTCAAGGTGGGTCACCCCCTCTCACAGAGCCAGGCCGCACATGGAGCTGCGAGCGTCAGCGCGTAACAATATCATGACCAAATTTGTGAAAAAAGATATTCTTGGCTGTTCAACAAAAGCTACTGCTGTTGACTGTTGACTTAACAGATAAGAATATGCTGCGTGGTAAAAATGTTGATGTTGGCTATAGAATGGCTTGCAACTTGAACTTTTGCAATTCATGAATGACTGCAAAAAGAGTGTACAGAAATTCTATGAAAAAACGTTTGAGCACTCACCACTAAGGTATCCTTTGACGGAGGGAATTTCATGCCTAGACCCCACAGTTGTAACTAGACCAGCTGTGTCAAATAAACGCCTCAGGAAAACGATTAGCATTCTTGTTGAAAAGAACTTGGTGTCTGATTTGAAGTCTGATAAAATTGACTCTCAGAACACTGAAAACATTTTTTTGGGAAGATAAAAAACTAGACAGTTTCTGGATGAAACATTTGTCTTTTGTACCGGATTCTGTGGAGCTGGTTTTCTTTGTGAAAATTATTTTATTACTTTCTCATGGAAATGCATATGTGGAACAAGGTTTCTCCATCAACCGTGAGTGTTTACTTGAGAACCTCAAAGAGGAGTCCCTGATTGCTCAGCTGCAAGTGTATGATAGAATTGTTACAGTTGAGGGACTGGACACATTTGTATAAAATATTTCAAAGGACATAATTCATGCTGCATATAATTCACATGCACGGTAAAAGGAATCTATGGATCAATTTAAGAAAGCAAGTGAAACCAAGAAGACAAATGAAATGGCAAAGAAGAGGATGTAATAGTTGCAAGAGAACTAGCTGCCAAGAAACCAAAAATTATTGATGATGGAAGGAAGGAACTAGAGTTAATAGAAGAAGATTACCTCACTAGTTGATTAGGTATAATGAATTATAAGTGAATTTTTTAGCTGTAATTACTGCAGCATATAATCGTGCAATTTTTAAACAGGACAGTTTGAATGAGAAACTTATTGTAAAAATTATTAATTTTTTAATTTTTGCAAGATAGGTTACATTTTGTCAGTTATGTGTATTTCAATGTTGGACACCCTAAAGATTAGTTGTGCAATGTGTGTCTTTGTATTTTTGTAGGACAAATTCAGGATGCATGTTATTTTTCATATAGGAATCAGGGAATTTTTTTTGTCACAGTGAGTGGCCACTTTTTGTTTTCTTTTGTGAATGTTAGATGTTTGACTACAGCAGCAGGCAAAACAAATTCATCTTTTTAGAATTTGTTAGTTATGAACTAAGCACATTAGCCTGCTTAGCGTAAGAAGTAATATAACTGAGGTTTTTGAAAGTTTTTGAGGAAGGGAGTGAGTAATTCCACTGTAGTTTAATATACATGTATTTATTTCAGCTATATTTGTGTGCATGCATGTGTTTATATATATATATATATATATATATATATATATATATATATATATGTGTGTGTATATATATATATATTTTTTATTACTGTAACTTATATTATGTAGTGNTATATATTTTTTAATGAGGAATTGCCTCGCAAAGTTTGTCTGTATAGTTCATACCCACCCTGTATGTATGTGTATATGTATATACAGGGGATGGACAAAATAATATGAACACCTGACATATACACAATATTTATTTATTAATAAGGTGTTGGGTCACCATTTGCTTTTAGAACAGCTGCAATTCTTCGCGGAATAGATTCGTAGAGTGTCTGAATAGTTTCCAACGGAATGTTGTCTCATTCTTGTACCAAAACATCCGCCAATTGCTTCAATGATGTTAGAGATGGAAATCTGCTCCTCACTCTCTGCTCTAAAACTCCCCATAACGGTTCAATTATGTTGAGGTCTGGCCAGGGAAGATGTTTGATGATATTCTGATGCTCCTCAAACCAAGACTGAACCTTTTTGACTGTGTGTATGGGCGCATTATCATCTTGGAATATGGCATTGTTTGGCAGCAATATGCTGGTCATAGTAAGAACTTCATCATTGAGGATGTTGAGATATTCATTCACATTAATCTGGCCAATGATGTGAATGAGAGGACCAGTTGAATACCACGATATAGCAACCCAAATCATAACGGAACCTCCCCCATTCTTGACTGTAGGAAGCAGGTAGTCCAGATTGTAGGCTTCTTTTGGGGTTCTCCATACATAAACCCGGCCGTTTGTAGGAAACAATGTAAACGATGATTCATCGGACCATACTACATTCTTCCAATCATCAAGTGTCCAGGTTTTATGATTGTGGCACCACTTCTTTCGCAGCTTAGCGTTGGCTTCCGTTATAAAGGATTTCGCAATTGCAGCCCTTCCATGAATGTTAGCTTTGTGGACCTCCCGCCATACTGTTTTTGTGGAAACAGTATTACTCAAGTGAGTGTTGAGTTCTGCTGTCACTTTTGCCGCTGCAGTTTTATGTTGTATGGCCACAATTCTTTTTAATATTCGTCAATCTCTGTCAGTTAAGTTTGGGTTTTGCCCACTATTCCTCTTCGCCGATGATGTTTTACCATGTTTTGTGCATGCTGTCATTACTGTGGATACTGTCGCTCGTGAAACGTAAAAATATTCAGCTGTTTTCGTCACAGATGCTCTCGCTAACCGAGCACCAACGATTTGCCCTCTTTCGAAGTCTGAGAGATCACACATTTCACCGATCCCTTGTTTTAACCGTCGCAGAACAAAGCGTATAATACAATGCAATATAACTTCTAAGACTTGGCACGTAAACTGTGCAATACATACGCGTCTCATTATTTACACTGAAGCAGTGTTGCCAACATGCAAGAAAATGTACTATATTGCATGGTGTTCATATTATTTTGTCCATCCGCTGTGTGTGTGTTTAATACACACACACACACTTGTGTCTAAAAATCACCAACAAACTCCGGGAGGTGATTCCTTATGAAAATTAAGTAGAAAATATATAGGACACTTTTTACCTACATGCAATATTAAGGGAGGAATGACCCCTTGAAAATCAAATTTGAAAACTGTAATCTCCTGAAATATCTGAAACTAAGTGACATTAAATGACAATACTCAGAACATTGTTTTCTGTTATTGGGATCCTTAACCTACAGCAAACATGTGTTTATACCTTCCACTGTAATGAAAATAACAGGGGTAGTCACCCTCTTATTGTATGCAACTTTTATACCATCAGGATTTTAAAATGATTGATGCTGGACTATTGAGTGGTATCACTTATGTAACAAATATGGTCCTCTTGTTGCAAGTGCGTAGGACCCACCGTTTTCGTTCTAAACACACATGACGTTTCGATCCAGCGTTACAGTCCCTAACACGTAGGCCACACTACAAAAAAAAGTCAATGGTTGGCAACTGGGTCCACCATCACTTGTGCAGTGGACCCAGCCGCCAAGCAATGGAGCAGTGCCGGAATGCAAGGGCGAGGAAATGGGAGATGAGTAAGAAAACTTGCTGACTAGCGGCATTGTCCGGCACATTTTTCACACTCAAAAATCTGGAGTGACCCGGGCGGAAATTGAACCCGGTTCGCCGTGGTGGAAGGCGAGCAGTCTAACTGCTCAGCCACTGTGGTCCCTTCCAATAGGCTGAGACTGAGCGGCCAAGAAGTTCTGTGCTTGGTATAGTGTGTCTATAGTTAAATGTTTGTTACTTTATGTATTAGTTCAGGATACATAAATTGAATTTTTTTTAAATTTAGTTAGACATATGATAATTTTAAACAAGTGTGGGTTTTGTACAGAGTTATTTTTCTCATGAATTTAAGAGTATTTATGCAATATCTGTAAGTGCTCAAGGAAGAAAATCATTTTAAAATGTAGTGTTATGTAACAGAGCTACCTCAAAATAAAAAGAGTTACCGAATTGAACCAATACAACAAGAATTTTCTTATTTACACATTTCTCAAAAGGTGGGCAGTAGTTGTATATATGAGAAAACATATTTAATCAAGTACAGTCGTCTTTTTGGCTAAATTAGTTGTGATTCGTTGTCAGTGCACAAGAAAAGCATTTAAAATTCTCTTAGTGAAACAAGTCTCCAGTTTTCCTAGAGTTCCCCACTCGTAACTATGCAAGCACTGATTCCTGGAAATTCTTAATGCAGTGCTTGCTATGTCAGAATCCAGTCTTTGAAAAAGGAAAAATATAAGTTGTCTGAATTCAATTTAAGTAACATGGAATGTGATTCAGAACACAAACCAACTGATGCAGCCCCGCCATTCATGATGTGAATGAAGTTTATAAAGTGATTGGAGTGTCACCTTGCAAAATTCAAAAATTGAGTGGGGTAAAAAAATTAAAATGCTACAAAGAATAAATTAGTCAAAATTCAAAACACATAAGAAGAGATTAGAAGGTGTGATGTCAGTGTCACCAGCTCTGATACTGATGACAATGACAGCTGTTAAGAAAAGGTATACTGTGACTTGATAGGAAGACTCAAAGTAAAAATGCAAAAAGCAAAAAGTGTCTCGGGAAAGGTGAAGATTGTAAGTATTGTGCCAACAAGTTTGTCAATAAGGCGTACTGCAAATGATTTCAAAGTGAGTAAACACCTATTACGTAATACACGTTATCTCGTTTATAAATATGGCATTCTAACTGACCTTAAAAAAAGGAAGCCGAGAAGTGGAGAAGTATTATGCAATGTAAACATGTAACATTTTGCGATTCTTTCCCTAGAAAGCATCATTACATATCCAAAAATCAGTCACACTACCTAAAAATTAAAAAAAAATGTAACCTGGAGCCAAATGAGCGTATTATTCAATGTGATTTTTCAGAGAACTTGGCTTTCATAGTTGAGGATGAGATCCAGTCATACCACTGGGTGGATGCTTAGGCTACTGTGCACCCTTTTCTTTTGTATTTTAGAGGTGCAATTGATAAACAAGCAGAAATTGTTAGCAAGAGCTTCTTTACAGTAATAAGTGGCTGTCCCAATCATACAGCCAATGTAATCTGCATATTCCTCAAGCAAACAATAGAATATTTGAAGAACGCTGCTCCCCACATTCAAAAATGTTATTTACTTACAAGATGGAGCAGTAGGCCAATATAAGTATCTGCAAAATGTAATAAATTTGGGTCATCGCTTTGTTGACTTTGGCCTTTGAGTTGAATCACATTTTTTTGCCACTTCATATGGTAAGGGACTTTGTGATAGTGAGTGGTACATCTAAGAGGCTTGTTAAAGCAAGCATTCAAATAATAATGATGGCTACATTACAACAGCAGAGGAAATGTTTACCTTCTGCAAGTAAAACATACCAGGTATTAAGTATGTCTTTGTCTGCACATCAGAGATTGCTGAACAAACTGAAATCCTAGCTAAACAATTTGATTCGTCTATCACAGTAGAAGGGACTCGAGGTCTCCACAGGTTTTTCACTCCTCTGAATCAGAACACCCTCAGAGTCCATCAGACATCCTACTCTAGGAACTACACGAACATAAAAATTTTCAAAGTGAATGCAATGCAGATTATTATGTTTGAGTCTGTGAAAAAGAACAGTTGTATTGCAAGTATTTACGTTTAAAAATGGATGCTTGGAACTGTGAATGATGGTTCTGTTGCTGAACCAAGACTACTATGTAAATTTATTTACTCTTTTTGGACCAAGTATAAGTTTTAAATTATCACGAAATGACTTTGTGTGGATATAACTGAAGAAAAGTTTAAGGGTGTTACCGCCTGCAGAGTTAACACAAATCAGAAGAGCACACAATATGAAACCAGAAATGTATGCTGCAGTTTCAGAGATGTTAAAGAATAAAATGAAGTAGTATGAAAAAGTAATCACACAACAGTTCAAGTTGGAAATTTGTCATTAATTTATATTTTTCTACTAAAGTATAGTGTGTGTGAAAAAGAAAATGTGGACTTGGAAAACAAGAACTAATCAAATAATGTCCATTAAAAAAACACTACTGGAAAAGGTGAAATGGATCTTATAACACTTGTTTTTGATTGCAACAAAAGAAGTCGGAAGACAAGTGTTACTAAAATAAACTGACTTAAATTTTTTGCCAGTTGCTGTAGTGAAACATCTAACATTCACATAAATAATCAAAGTGCTATATCTTACCGAGGAGTTAACAAAACAAAATTATCAGGGTTTCAATAGCAAATTAGGAGATATTTCCCTGCCAAATCTGGTTATCCTATATGCTCCCTATTTTGAGCTTCCTTAAAAAATTTCCATAATTTAATGCATTTTTTTTTTTTTGCAAATTTTAACAATTTTGAATTTTTATGGTTTTAATATATGATGAAGGGAAATAAATAACTTAATTTTTTTTCTTGGTAAAACTTGAGCAACAGTACTGGTACTCAATAATATGAGGTGTTCAGAAGTCAATCCGACTGAGTGTTTTTTAGAAATTCAGGTTAACATGGTTGGCTTGCATCAGTGAATACTTTTCAGTGGCCAAGATGACTAATTCCACAGTTCAATGGTTTGCTGCTATAATGCGCAATCTGATCTGGCAACTGAACATTTTACCGGATTAACGCCATGTCTCCATGACAGCTGATGTTTATTGTACAACTGTTTATTGTTATTGTTGAACTGACTTTATAGTGATTGCGTGTGATGTTTACTTCCTTTGTGATGTTTACTTTCTTATTTCAATCAAGAAATAGTCTAAAATGAGTGAACATTGCAGTGAAAGTGACATTTTTGGCGACAACATGGACTCTGATCCAGACTACATTCCAGGTTCCGATTTATATCTATGTACTGTCGCTACTAAGCCACCTGAGTTATACAGGGTGGTGGCTAGTAGGTTACATAGTTAAATTACTTTGGTGCAGACTAAAGGCACCTGTGGTTGTTGCGTTAGGGGTAAACAAATACTTGTATTCTCAGTTATTTAACACACCAGTATTTTATTTGCCTGAAAGTAACATAGGTATTTACACACACTGGCGAGACTGAGCCCCCCTACAAGTTGTAGGCCTGAATGGCTGGTGGGCTGAATACTATGCGCCGGGGAAGGTTGTTGAAGGGAGATGTTTCTCTACTTATCTGTGACTGCGGCTTTTGGTGAATTGTCTTCGTTGGGAGCTGAGGCATGGTGAGTTGGGTGGCCCTTTATCAGGCCCTCGGACTGCCTCTTGTTGACGTGCTGTACTCAGCTAGCTTCTTCCTGAGGCTTTGACTGACTCTCTCGGAAGTCCGGGATTGGTTTCCCGGGACTTCGAGTGTGTCTGCGACCTCGGCTGGCGTTCCTTGTTGGAGAGCGCGTCTCCTCGTCGACGTCCGCAACGATCCGGCTCGCGTTTCTGACTTCCCCACCTCGGAAACTGCCACTACGTTTTCGGAAATGAACTTGTAAGTTCTCAGCACTTTTACTGGGTTTGTTTTGGAAATTTACACATGAAGTTTCGACTGTTCCTGGGTTCTCTCCCTGGTGACGTCACTATTGACTTACTAACTGACTGACTGACTGACTGCTTGCCTTGTCGCCATCCGGCGCACAAATTCTCGGGGAATGGCACCTCTCGGTATGGGGCTGCCACTCATTTCCGGGAATTTATTGTTATTCTCGGCACTGTTCCCGTCACCCGACTGACTACTCAAGTGTCTGCTTCGCCTCCCGTCTCGCCCGAACACTTATCGTCTCGTGGCTGTACCGCTGAATAACTCCCGTCTCGGCTGGCGATAATTGACTCTGCCGGGATCCGAACCCGGCCTCGTGATATGACTGCCTCTTGCACTAACTGCCTTCTCCGCCTCGCATCGTGGCTGCCGAACAACTCCTTCCCATCTCAGCGGAACAACTGATTCCCAACAACTGATCTCGAACAACTGACCCTCTGCCTTGGCTGCCTCGTGAATTTAACCCGTCTTCCGCTATATTCAAGTTAGCTGTCAGCAGTTTTTCGAGAGAGAGAGAGAGAGAGAGAGATAGGGAAATCCCCTGTGTACCTCGCACGTTTTTTGTGTAGGATTTCGTGTCTTGTCAGCTGCTTCTACGCTCCAACTGGAGTGGAGGGAGGGGGTGGTAGGCGTCTCGGGGATTCCTGTGAGCTGTGTCGGCATTAATTCTCGTGGGGGGCACCCCCTGATTCCTTCGTCGAGGGCTTATATCAGCTACTTTTCGGGACTTTTCCTGTTTTTCTCGACTTCGGTTCTTCCCCCCAGGATGTGAATACAGCGCAATGCCTATCCCATTTACCCATCACGCGTCAGTACTAATAATCCTTCCTTCCGATTAGGTCAAAACCTTAACAGATTAAGTAACGTAGGCTCTAATGAGGTTCAACTACTGAATAATAATGACATTTTAGTTGAGAAAAGCAGTGACTCATCTTTTTCAGATTTTGAGGTTAGGTCTAGCCCAGAGCCTATTAGAGGCCGTAAACGTAAAAGAAACCCTGATAGTTGGAAGAGTGCATGTCAGAAGAAAAAGACTTTCTGGTAAAGAGTATAAAACTAGATCAGGCCATACAGTAGCTGCAAAAATCTTTAGCGATAAAGAGTGCAAGTGTGCAAGAAAATGCAATTAAAAAATATCAACAGATGAAAGGGAAACTCTTTTTAAATCATTTTATAGTTTAACTACTCAGTGAGCAAAACATATTTCTCAATTGTTGTATCAAATCAAGAAGTATTAAGAGACGTCGACCTACTAATCAGTCTAAACCTCCAAGAAGTCACAGTTTTTCGTTTTGTCTCCGATTCAAGAATGATGATGTTGAGGTTTGTAAAACATACTTTAGGCAAACCTTTCAAGTGTCTGATGGCTGAATTTATAGTTGTAGCATTAAGAATGACGTAAGCTGTATTGTAGATAGAAGGGGAAAGTCAACCCCTGGAAATAAAGTTGACATATCAGATGTTGTAAATCACATCAAATCAATTCCTGTTTACTTCAGCTACTACACGCGATCACACAACCCTCACATAAAATATTTGAACCCTGACCTTACAATAAAAAAATTGTACGATTTACATGTCTTGTGGTGTGGTGAAAACCAAAAAAACTCAGGTTACAGAAAAAATGTACTACCATGTATTTTCAACTAACTTTAATCTGCATTTTAAACTGCCGCTTAAAGACACCTGTCAAGTGTGCGACGGTTTACAAAATAGACTTTTAGTGGCAAGCAAAGATGAAAGGAAAGTAATAGAAACTGAGGAGTAGCTGCATCTAAGAAAGGTCGAAAAGGCCAGAGAAAGTTTAAAAGAGGACAAGGATAGATGCTCTGACGATTACTACGTGTTAACTTTCGACCTCCAGAAGGCTTTGCCATTCCCAAAACTCTCAACGTTTGTAGCGTACTACAAACTAAACTTGTATGTTTATGATTTAGGGGTTCACGTGTGTAATAACAAAAAAAGCTTACATGTATGTATGGCCGGAAACTGTAGGTTCAAGAGGTTCGCAGGAAATTAGCTCTTGTATTATAAAACATCTGACTAGTCATGTTAATAATGCCAAACATATTTTCATGTACTCTGACTCACGCGGCAGCCAAAACTGCAACATAAAAATTGTTCTATTTCTTATGAAATACCTGCAAACTCAGAGTGGAAGCACTGAAACTATTGACTTAAAGTTCCTTGTGCCAGGACACAGTTACCTTCCGAACGATTCTGATTTTTCTTTTATTGAGAAAAGAGCAAAAACTAGTTCCAACATCTTTTCTCCAAGAGATTGGTACAATATTATTCTTGACTACAGGAAAAGAAACAAGTATTTCCTCACAGAAAAAACCCTAGAAAAATCTATCACCAACAGGAAAAAAAAAATGTCAGTGGTGAACCAGTTAACTGGTTGAAAATGAGATGGACCAGGATTGAGAAGGCCGAACCATTTGCTATCAAATATAAAATTAATTTCTTACCAGAGATGCCATTTGGAAAAATAAATACAAAAAAGAAAAAGGAAAACGGATGGCCTTTAGAAAGCCTTGCTAATGTTCCACAAGATCTTCTTTTTCCCATATAAAGACAGATTACCATGGCAAAAAAGGATATTATGGACCTCTTGAAGTATATACCTCCTGTTCATCAGCAGTATTATAAAGACTTTTGACTTCTGAACACCTCATATATATGGCACATTGTCTAATTCTCTTCAAGAGAAAAAAAAATGCTTAACTTCCAATTTTAGCCATAACTTTAACATCAATTGCACCTATTTTTGTAATAGCCCAAGTATTTTTCAATAGTTTTTGAATTTTTGTATTCCTTTTACTGGTTCTGGGAATATAAGGAATTTTCAAAACCTCTCATTCAGTGGAATTTCAAAATTTTTGATTAGTTAACATCCTAGTATAAAATAACTATGAAAACAAAAGTAAAAATGGTTTTCAGTTACGTTTGTTTAAGGGTTTCCATTTAAAAAATTTAAAAAAATACTTGAAAGGGGTTGAGTAACCATGACTTGATGAAATTCTGTGGAATGACCCAGCTGTTTCCTTAATTGTGAAGCCACAATGGTGTAATAGTCAGACTACTTGCCCCCCGCCTAGGCGAACCACATTTGATTTCCGGCGGGGTCGCTCTTGGATTTTCGCATGCGAGAATCGTGCCGGACAATGTTGTTGGTCAGCTAGTTTTCTCACAGGGATCTCCAGTTTCCCTCATCCATCCATTCCAGCACTGCTCCATACTCACCTCACTTAACCCTCAAAGGCTCTCAAGACCTCAATGTTAAGAGCCTCCCAAATCTCTCCACTTAAACTGTATTATGCTGTAAGCAAGATACCACATACTATATTGTTACACGCTGACTGACACACGAGGCACGAGCAGTATGCACGGACTCTGCTCTGTGGGAGATGACCCACCTTGACCTCCCCCCACCAGGCAGACACACTCGCGGTCCCTTCACCAGGCGACCGGGAATGATTGACAGCTGACCTGGCTGGCATCACAGTCCCTCTTTCCCCCTGCTGGAGAAGCCGACAACTTAAGAGGATGCGCAAGAATATTCTGGGAATTAGGACCCTCGGCGCAACATGTCATTGGAATAAATTTCTGAGCGATCGCTGATGACACCATAAATGCAGTGCAGCTTGACGGTTGCAGTCTTTTGGTAGAAGTCTTTTGCTGAGTGTGGTAACCGGGCAAAGTCTAGTGCGGTAAGAGACATAGGTGAAGTGGGCAGACGATGACGGGAGATTGCGAGATGATGGCAGATGAGGTGTTTGTGGTGTGAACTGACGAGAGGGCGTGACACCAGATGAGTGAAGGCTACTGTGCGTGAGTGCACTCAGAGAACGCTAAAACATTGCGGACTGGTGGGATCTGGACCAAACTGAGGTGGGACTGTGTGAACGTGTGTTACTGACTTTATTGTAAATATTGGAATTGTCAAATATGGACATATAATTTATAAAGTAATTCATTAGGTTTGATGCACTGGCTATTAAACTGTTTTTAGTTATTTAATTACATTAATTTCTTTGAGGTAATTGTAAATTGTACTGATTGAATTTATTGATTATAACTAGCAAGAGATATCAATTTATTGTATGATATTGAGACAAGAGTATTTTCTTTGTAATTATTGTAAATAAATTAAAAAATTATAATTAATTCTTTTATTTAAGACCTCCATCCCTTAACGACTTTTGAGAAATTGCAACACTGGTGTCAAAAGTAGGATGGAGGCAATTTATTATAAAAATAAATTGTAATTTAGATTATAGTAGGTTTGTAGGATAAAATTTTTAATATTATAATAGTTTTAGTTAAAGGCTCAGGAATCACTAAGAATATTGTGGATGCTAACTAGGAAAATGTCAGCAGACATGGAATCACTCCGCTTGTTAATGGATTAAGTGGCCAGTTAAGCAATGTCAAGGTATCTGTAAATAGTCAAATAAATATTGTAAATGATAATATAAATATTGAAATTACTAGTGTTAGTGAATTAGTAGATAATAAAATAGGAAATGTTAGAGATAAAGTGAATGAAAATGTGTATAGAAAAATAGATATTGTGAATGAGAATGTAGACCAAAAGTTAGAAGGTGTAAGCGAGTTAGTGAACAATAAAACAGACTGTGTGGACAAGAAAATTGATGGTGTGAGCGAGAGAATGGACAGTGTCAATGAAAGGATGGACAGTGTTGATGAAAGGTTTGACAGTGTCGAGTGTAAGGTGGACCAGGAGGTGAGCGCCCTCAAGAAGGAATAGCAAGAGTTCTTACAGCAGCAAAGGAGGAGCCAAGATTAACTGTCACCGAGCCGATGAGTTCGGGCAATGGGGAGAAAGTAGTGGTTGCCATCAATGCAGCCATCGCAGGAGAGGCCCAGCAGTTTTGCAGTGTGGGTATGCCTCAGCCAGAGGTAGGTAAAGGCATCACAATAAAGTCCGCTGCTTACAAGACAGATACCTTGGCACGAATACCGGCACCAGTTCTAGACTGTTGCTGCTCTGAATGGCTGGACTGCGGGCGTACTACCTAGTGGCTGTACTAAGGGGACCGAGCATACTGCAGTCCCTGCCAGAATGACTTCGACTGGAGTATTCTACCAATGAGCTGCCCAGTAGTGTGTAATGAATCAACTGTGCTCCCTTCTAGCAAAATTGTTATTCCAGGCAGATGCCAGGGAAAATTTGTCAGGCAGTTGGGCATAATTGAACCAGTCCACAAAGGTGGCATTTTACCAGATGGTGTCATTGTAGCAAGGATTTAGATTTCTTCAAAATCGGACAGTTTGCATGTTAGGATGATTAATTTATCTTATATTTATGCTATCCGTCTTAAGGAGCAGGCCACAATAGGGGTTTGCTAGCAGGTCTCACAGGTACTTCCAAATGTTCCAGAAGCTATGATGCCACAAAATACCGAATGTCCTCTACCATATGCTCTGGGGGAACTGCTGACAAGAACAGGATAAAACCTCAACTGGCGACAAGAGAAGGCTGTCTCAGAATTACTATAGAAAAATAGAGGTGCTTTCTCCTGTGAGCCCAATGACTTTGGCAGAACAAATGTTGCATGCCATTACATCGACACAGGGGATGCCAGGCCCGTAAAGCAACCACCAAAGCGACTTCTGCTAGCTTTACATGAGGTGGTTGATAGTATTCTGAAAGAGATGAGGGATTTAGATGTAATAAAGCCATCGGTCAGTCCATGGTCTTCTCCCATTGTGCTTGTTAAAAAGAAATATGGCTCTATAAGATTTTGTGTCTAGTACCACAAACTTAATATTGTAACCAAGAAAGATTATTACCCACTCCCAAGGATACTCTCACTGACTTTTGAGAAATTGCAACAATATATACATATTTGTATAATTTATATGATTAAAATTGAAAATTCGATGGAGGATATACATGGATTTCCACAAACCTTTGAAAGTTCACTCAAGTCTTAATTTATGTACAACACACCACATTTCCATACATGCTCTAATAAAATGTCAAAATATAATTCTGGATAAAACATGGTGCACATACTCTCACTTAAATAACACCAATGTGCATGATAGACAGTTATATGTGATTTTAAAAAATTGGGTCTCTTCTGTCAGTCTCACGTTGATTATGTCATCTCTGACTTTTTACGTTAAGGTGATACTGTTATTGATCTATCATTGAGCTTTCATGTATCAGAGTAATGTCATCTGAAATGGTGCTTATATTATTACAAAAGAAACTGCACTCTATGATACATATTAATTTGCTGTTGTATTGCCTTGTTCTGAGGTAATATTATTATGAAACCATTATGTAAAATGGGATGCTACAATGGTACCAACAAATACTTTTATAGAAATAAACACTAGACTAAAAAATTAATCAATTGACAGGTACGCATAGTGTACAGAATTATTTCTCCTCGGTGTATCATAATTTACACAGTATTTATTTATACTCACATTGATGTGGTCATAACACAGTGGAATTCATTTGTAGTAATTTATAGCACCTGACTCGCCATACAGAGAAAAGCAGAAGTGAGAACAAGTATAGCCATCTCAAAATAATTTTTAATTATGATGTACATGTTTAGATAGCTTTTTCCACACAAAAATGTGAGTTAATATTCGGTTTATTATATAGGCTTTTTGTTTAAGATTATATGCACGTTTTTAAAATATCTAAATTCTTTATATCAAGAATAAGATCCTATTCTTTTATTGAGTTAGTGAGGCTTGCTGTATTATAAGCTGAAGTTAACTATGGCCTTTTAACCCTAGCAGTTAACTGCTGGGGTTGAATTGAGATTACTTGCACAAACATTAAATTCATTGTTCCCTTTAAGTTGACAGTATGGAGGGTGGGCAAAGGTAGAGGAATGTGTTACTTCACCTTACCTCGTTCCATCAAGGGTGTGATCAGGTTTGTATGGAATGGAAGTCTTATGAAGAATTAATAGAACTAAAATTAAGTTTCCAAATTTATTTATAACTCTACAAAACAACCTATATAGTTATTTCTTCACAGTATACAATAATTCTCTAGGTTACATTCCTGTTTTACGAACTAATAAACTCCTACTGAATAACCAATTAATTGAATAAATTTAATAAATAATTGATCCTAACAGAAACAGTATAGTCTATTTATCTAAATCAGTTCGGTAGCACCAGTGTGTCAGTTTCTCGTGATCTCTCATATCCACTCTGAAACCTGGGTCAACCACAAACACTGCTGCACTTCTGCAAGAATGCCCATGACTCCACGTAGTTGCTTCAACTCACAAGTAACTGCTGTCACCGCTCGCTGAACCTGCTGGAACACTCATCAGGTACTATCTGGATAATTTCACAAATATGCAAGTGCCAGATGAATAAATACAGTGTACAGAGGTTTCTTAGCAGAAGGAGGCAATCTGTGACTTTCTGGAAGGTGTTCGTCGCAGCCATGAGTAAGTTGTTGTTCACAGGCATGTCGTATCTCCCACCCTCCACTACATCATCCACTGCTGGACACTGTACCTGTATTGAAGGAGACAAAAGGGACGTGACACAATTCCTGTTCCTTCCTTTTGTTTATACAAAGGAAAGAAAAGTCATTGACATTCTTTTGACCTCTCTAGGCAGACATGTTTGCCAACCAAAAATGAAAACATTTACAAGTGTTTCTACTTGTAACAAGAGCAATCACTATTGTTTTTGTGAGCCTGACCCCTTAATATAAAACATGGTGGTGCATTATAATGAATATGTTGTTATATATACCCTATACTCGTTATGGATGGGTTCTACTGTATATTTATAAATTATGAGCATTAGACTATGAATTTGAAATTCTGCAAAGTAATCCATTTTTCTAACAATTTTGTTCAAGTAAATGGCTGACTATAATCAGCCCATAGTGCTCTCTACAAAGGAACTTAAATACGTGGCTCTTTAAGTACCATAAGATTTCTCATTTCATATAAAACAAGTGACGCACGCATTGCCTAGCATGTAATTTGTAGAGGTCACAAATTTTGCATAGTATAATAAAAGAGAGCACAGAAAATATTCTGGTTGGCAAGTAATTTGAATACCAATATATGCCCGAAAAACATAATGGCGTTTTTCTATATATTCTTAAATTATGATGAAAATATTAAACCAATTTAAGACTCATGCTCACATTCCTGTTTAATATATTCATGAATCTTGATTCAAGTCAAGGCTTATCACATATAATTTGGCTTTAGATGTGTTTTTAAAAAAATTACATAAATTTAATAAATGTTTATAACGACAAGACTGCAAGCTGGCTGTACAAATAAGCGAGTCTGAAAAAAGCTTCAATCCAGCAAACTTCATGTGACAAATGTAATTTGAAAATCTTGCTGCAAATTAGCCTTGGCAAGTTGCCAGTTAAATCAAGCCATCAGCAAGTTTACCACTAGCAATATTTGAAATGTCGCATGAATCAAACTTGTATCACAAGTGATATGACAAGCTTGGTCAGAAAAGACAAAAATAAAGTCAAATGCAGACTTTTCATAAGCTTACATTCTGTCTGGGTAACAATAGCATTGTAGTTTCTCAGTACTGTATTTGCTTGTTATTAACTATTTAATGGGTTGTGCCGTAATGAATTTAAATTATATTTAATCTTTCTTCAGTAACTGGATCATTAATAACTAGTGTTGTTTTCAACTTGAAAACAATTAACTCATTTGCGAAATACTTAAGGCCCTGTCTTATCCACCATGTTAAATTCACCTTTTGTGCCATAATTCCCTTTTTATTAAAACAGCATATTTTATATTACAGCAAGTTTACATTTTACAATTGCTTTCAAATTAGGTCACTAAATGTTATCCATGTGTTACCTTGTCATTGTGAAATGACAAGAATCAAATGATAAATTAAAAGTAAAAGCTATACTAATAATTGCATCATAATTACTTGATAACAGATGTTGAGAATTTAATGTTTGTTCTACTTACTGTGTACACTATATTGCCAAAGAGGTATACTGTAGTTTCAAAATAAGTGTCTGTAAACTACTGATGTATGCTAGAAACCATTAATTAATTCAACATGGTGTGCGAGGCCAAGCCTTAAACAAATTGCACAGAAAATAACAAATTTGTAAGTTCAGAAGCTGCAACTGATAGGTGTCCCCTTGTAAAAGCAGACTTTCAAGATTTTGCTTCCATTAGTATAGTTGAATAGAAACTAGAAAAGGTGACCTTTCCAATGTCTGAAAACTTATTCGTTTGGTGCAGTTTAAAACCTAAAAGTGGCCTCTTTGGGAAGGTGATCTTTTAGAATTTTTTAGACACCGCTAGAGTAGAAGAGAAACTTGAAAGGCAATCTTTCCAATTTTTGAACTTACATTTGTCCTCGCGCAATAAATATCCTCTAAGTTGCTCCTTCGGAAAGACAGCCTTTCCAGTCTTGGTGTTGGAAACGCTCATGCACAAAATCCTGAAAGGTACTCCTAATGGATTGATGCTCCAAAATGGCTGCCACTGAATTACCCAAAACAAAGCATCAATGCATCAAAAGTTCATCAGTTTCATACCAGGTGGCACTTTGTCAGGCGGTGTTTACAGGTCTTAGTAGAATAACAGTCTATATAGAAAAAAAAGTTCCCAGATTATTGAAAGTATTGGCAATGGGAAAGCTTTCCCCTTGGAAAGGCATCCTTTCTGCTATAGTAGTTTATTATGCTTGCACACAAAATCCTGAAAGTTGCCCCTTACTGGAAATGTATCTCTAAATGGCTGCAAGATCAGTGCAGTATTGATTTCTGTCAATAGTTATTTCGTCAACTTAATAGTATTTAGAAGCACAGTGGCATGTGTATCATCCAGGATTTCTAAAAAGGGCTACTTGTCAGTAGTGATATTAACATGATGCAGGACGGCGTCCTGCCCTCCGGACTGTTTGCCTTGCAGTGCGTCTACCGCATCAACCGCACTAGTGTAGCTGCAGTGCACGGCGAGTATCAATACGGGTACAGTGCATGTGTCTAAAAGTGCAGAGCAGTGCAACCGCGTACCCCCTCCCCTCCCCGGAGGGATGGGTGTGGATGCATAATGGCAGAACCAGCGTATATAATTTGTAGGGCAATTTGAAAGTAAAGAACGAGACACTAATAGTGTAAACGTTCAGACACGCCACTACTAGCATTTCAAGGTTTTTATTTTGTAATTCTCAAATTCACGTATTTTTCACCACTGTTGTTTCACCCTCATTTCATGCCATTTAAGTGTAGCTTGTAACTGTTTTTATTCAGGGAATGTTGATGTATTTATTTTGTTAATTTATCATGGAAGTGTTCATGTCCTTTTAATTGTTGCAAGTTACAGGCAGCAGAAAGTAGTGCAGGGTGAGCCGCATGCCGCCATAGTTTGCGCCACATGTGTTCGCCAGATTGTTGCCATTGAGTGTCTCAAGGGGTTGGCATGCACCGCGTCACGCTCTGGGTACCTTCACGTTTTCGCACCTATCACCTTTAGCTGCGATAGTCTAATGTAACATACCGGAACCTGTTCTTTCTGCACCTGGAGATGCCACCCCTTCTTCCACGGGAATAGCATCGTCCGGGGAAGCTTAATGTACCAATTATTCACTCTAATGCACAAATGTGTATTTTTCGCAGTTTTGCCTATCTGGCGGGCTGCAGGCCAGAGTCCGTATAAAGTGTTCACCTAAAGTGATGTAAGTGTTTCTGTGCAAGAGTAATTAAATGCAAGTTTTCAGACTTTGTGTATTTTATTTCAAGCACTGCCTTTGGGCGTTTCGGGGTACGGGTCCCCTATAACCCCCCTTCACCCAGTTTCTCTTAAATTACTTAACAGCTAGTATGCTCAACTCAGAGCTTTTACAGTTTAATGTCTGTGGGTAAGCCTGAATAGGCCCATAGTATTTTCCATGCAAGTATCAGGAGCGAGGGGCTCTTCCAACATTTCACCGTGGGACTTCATACGTCCGGGCTAACGACCCGCCGTACTTTGAGATCATCACCAGCAGCAACAATTGGCACCGCCTGCCAATGGTGTCTGGCACCTAGTCTGGTATCCAAATCCACAAACCACCTAACAATGTTTTCACCCTCCCTCAAAACTTCCCTTAACCCAACACCACCCAGCCAACAGGTGTTAAACAAGTAACACTGTAAAAGTTTTTAAATTGTATGTTTTATATGTAAAACATCACCATTGAAATTCAAGAGTACTATAAAGGGATATTTTCTGCAATTAGCAAGTTGCTCTTTTTGGTATTTAGTCTTGCACATCAAAAGATTTCCTTTAATATTTTATTGTTAATTTAATAATTATTTTAGACCTCAAAATACCTGGTTCAGTAACTTGATGAATGAAATCATCAAATATTTTGTAAATGCATGTATATAATAGTTCAAAAGAAGCTTCACATGCATTGTTGTAGTTGTTATACAATGTGTTTTTAAGCACTTTCCTAACTATATCTTGGTTGTTCACGACAAACGTTTTTTGTACACTACTTTCAAATTATTATTTGCAACAATAATTTTTATTAGTAGTTACAGAATTAAAAAATGTTGGCCTTTCTACATGTACAAGATATTTGGCATCCATTTGACTAAAATTTTATTCCAGTGTACATCTGTAACCATTTTTTCATTGCATATTTGTAACCTACCATTTTGGTCATACTACTTCCTTAATATATGCACACTTACACACTCTTTTACCTATTACCTATTATTACCTGATAGATGTTTTGTCCAATAATCAATGATTTCTCATAGAAAAGTCGAGTAAACATGCGATATCTTGTTTTGCACAATTAACCTAACTACTGAATGAGATAGAGCAATGGTCAAAAGTGACAATAGCAAGTTCAATTTGCAGATACATTGCTGTGGTGCGAGCAAGTGGGCAAAGTCAAACATTCAGAGGTTTGTTTGCATGAAAGCATCTATGGCGAGGGTACACCGGGCATCAGTAATCACTTTTTATGAACGAACCTTGTCAAAGGTAACACAAATAAGTCCCACTTTTCATGCACTATGTACATGAATCTGTGACATCAGATGCAAGTTTCTCAAGTTGCTATTTCAAAAACTTCTCAGAAAGTTGTACACAAAGCAAATTTTTTGCACAGGATGCCTTAGTTTACACACCTTAGTCCATGCATACAGTTAATACGAAAATCATCATCACTATTGTAACAAATTGGAAGGGGAATAGCTGTTAAGACACTAAATCAACACTGGCGATGTTCAAAGCATATTTTACATATTCTGATGATCTTGTTGATATATCCACTTTACTTGACACATGACCAAGGTGCAACTTTATTACGTCCACCTACTGATGTTGCGATACATAGCCACATTAAAAACCTACCTACAAGAAAATCCCCAGGCATTAATGGCTCTTGTTATGGATTTTATATTAACATCTGGAATATCATAGGCCATACTTTTTGTGGAATAATATGTGTGATTTTTAACACCAGCAAGCTGAACCCCTCTCAACAACAATGCATTATAGTCTTGATTCCTAAGTCATTTATCATTTCAGCAATAAAAGACTACAGTCCCAGCACTCTCCTGTGCATAAACTACACAATCATAGCTAAAGTTCTGGCAAACTGAATTAAATCACTTTTACCGTATATTAATTGGCCAGAACAATGTTGTTCATTAGAAAACAAAGCAATTATGAATGGTTTAGCTGTCTTGCAAGCCATACAGCTCCTTTATCCAATTAAAATAATCCTGTTTCGCTACTTAACATTGATCTCGGAAAAGCATCTGATAAGGCCAAGTGAACATTTTTGTATTATGACATGAGAAGATTGGGTTTCCCCGAAGTCTTCATAAACATACTTGCCAGATTTGTGCAGAACTCCTATTGAGAGTGCTTGTCAATGATATACTCAGTTCTCCATTTCTCATATTGCAATCAGCCATACAAGGCTCTCCCTTATCAATGGTAATATTGTAATTTATATTGAACCACTGATTCAACAGTTAAGTCTTCATCTCTGTAGCATACCACTCTGTATGCATAATTCTAATGTAAAGGCTTATGCAGGTGATGTGTTAGGCATTATTTGAAGCTGCTTCTATTGCAAAAACTAACCCTATAAAAACTAAAATGCTTCAGCTTTGTACACGTTCCACAAATGTTTTTCGGTCTACTCCTTCTGTGAGCATCAATGAGTTTTTAATTCTTGGCTTCCAGTTTCGCCCAGATGCTATTGGATCATTTCACTATAGCTGGGATTTGATGATCTGTAAGATTCATGGAAACATTTTGCTATAACAGTTCTAGAACATTAACATCAACAAATGATTAATACTGATTAACCCCAATATTGCAATTTTATCCAAACTGTGGTATTTGGCACACATTTTCCTACTGCTTCAGAGGTGAAATGGGCTATCAACGACTTAGGTTGGTTGGTGTCTTTAAAAAATGTTAACTGTTTCATATTGATCAGAGGCAAATGTGTTGCCTACCACTGGGCTGGGGTGCTATAGGTTTGATTAGGTTTAGTTTCACATGATGTCAAATGCACTGCCTTGTTTCAGAAGTTTGCTATTTGTACCTTCTTGTCATAAAGAAACTTGGCATATTCAGCACTTTATAAAGCAAAGTGGCAAGGATGGGACGATTATATTTACACATTTACTTGTGCATTGCAACAAGTGTTGTGGGATGCATTCAGGAAGAAACGATAGTGACAACCAAGTCTCTTCTTGCCATATATAGACCAGATATTCTGTTCGTTCTGTTGGTGGAAAAACAAAGATCCGTAATTAATTTTTGTGCCATTTTAAAATACGTCACAACTATTTTACTGTTGCTTCACTGCTAGTGTACAATTTTTTTAAACAATTTTGAAACCTCATTTTATTATTTTATTCAGTAAAAATTATTGAAAGTAATATTTAATTGTTTTATACCTTTGGTATTTAATTAATGCAATTATTAATTCTTTTATCATTTGAGCATCTATCATTTTATTAATTAAGGTCTATTTCTCCGGTATGATATAACTGTTCATGCCAAATATTTTATTTATTTATTTATTTATGGAAGCATATGTAATGTGTTGTTGTATTTCAGTTTATTTAATCATTGTTCGTCAATATTTTACCATCTACGTATTTTTCTCATTGCTTTGATTTCAATTAGGTTTTGGTCTGTACTTTGAAAACTACGTTTTTAATCCTGTGATGCCTGCAGACCCGTGTTTCATGAGAGATTATTTCTCTATCAACCGGATATGCAATGCTGCGGTGCAAATTCTTTGTCACAGTTTGAGGCTACCCCTTCCATTCACTTCCTTGCAGCTGCAGTTCTCGCAAATTTTTGTTGGCATATCCCTGCCACTTGGCACGTGATTTCACATAAAAATGCTCTTTTTTTCATGTGTTACGTTCCCCCACCTATGTGCGCTTGTACGCAATTCACCTCTTCTGGACAGCATGCAACATCTACCGGCTACATTTTAATCTTTTTGTTGCTCTTTTGTGTGACATTACTACGTGCTTCACAGCTTTGATTCTGGCACTTCTGATTCAGCAGGGAAACAAGATGGCACGTGGCCACTGTGTTCCTATCTGTGTTCTTTGTGACTTAGTTCCTATGTGAAGTGGTAGTCTAACCATAATGTAGTCCTTCAGTGCTAATAATGCCGTAGTTAGGTTGTGCATTTGGATTTATTTTGGAATTTTGGTGATCCAGACTACATGACTTTCTCAGTTTATTTTCCCTCATTGAGAGGGTCTAGGTAATTCAAGTAATCCTGGTTACTGAAAAATCTCCCAAGTTTTGGGTTTGCGGCAAAGTCCTGCCTTAACTTCACAACTACTAGTCATGATTGAATGCCATAGTTGTTGGGCTTTTCGTCTGCTCTCATAGCTATTCCTTGTCTCCGAAGGCAGTTCTGTTTTCGTGCAAGTGTTTGATGGACTCAAGCTAAGTGGATAAATTTTTTATAAACTATCTTCACGTACATGTGACAAATGATCTTCGGCGGTTTTCGTATTGGCTATTAAATTTGTTGTTAATAACTTTTTTTTTTAAATTTAATATGAATTATTAGCTTTAGATGTTAAGGATGCATCCCAGGGGCCATACGCTTTGTTTTTCTTAATAATAATATTTTGAAGTTACCATAAATTAATGTTTCTGCACTTTATTTGTTATATATCCTGTTTTGTGGACATCTAAAAGAATATCTTTCAAATATAAAGTAATATTGTGATTTGTGGTTGAAGTGCAGTTAATAATGTTTCACTATCATTTTTGTTGAAATAACTTTCTAATATAAAGTAATATTGCGATTTGTGTTTGAAGTGCAGTTAATAATGTTACATTGCTGAGAAGTTTCACTAAGACTTTGAAAGTACTATGTTATTGATGCATTCCAGTTTTACTGGATTTGTCTATTTGTTGGTAAATTTTCTTTTGGAAAAAACTATCATTCAGTTCTTATGTATTTTTTTCATAACTTGATATGAAAAGAATAAACATAAACAAAAGATTTAGTAATACACAACCACAGGTCACGTATTTTTATTCATAGACAATTAAGCCTGCCTCTGGGCCTATATGGTGTTTAATCATACAAGTAAGTCTTGTATTTTAATTTTTTATTCATTCTCTCTCTTTTGTGCCATATATGGTCACCCAGCATGATAATGTATTAGCGTTTCCTAGTTGGCTTTGATGAGCATATTTTAGTGTTTCCTTTTATATTTGTTTGTACTGGATTCTTTGGTAATTCGGTTTCTTTATTATACCACTTTGTTTGCTATGGTTTTTGTGGCATTTTGTTTGTTGTTTGTGCCATTGACTCGGGACATTTCTGTGTTTGTTGGAAGTCAATATTATATTTTATTAGTTTCTTATCTTTTGGTTGTACATGGGCACAAAACTGGTAGCATCTACGGGGTTATTTTCCATGAAGTTTCACCAATGTTACATAACCAGATCAGCCAACCATCAAACCATTAAGAGCTGATTTCACCACACAAGTTTTACTTACTAAGGCGAGTTTAAGCCCGACTTAACTAGGATTACTGGTTCACTGCATTTCACCACTGTCAAAACATGATTAACTTTAAATTGCCCAAGTTTAAGCGCCCATTTTTGGCAGTTTAATTTCATAAACTCCGCTTACAATATAAACATGGCCACCTAAAAATATTATGATACTTTGGAGATTATGGGGAAAAATTCGGCAGATGCCTTCGTTGCGATCACAATATTAATTTCAGTTACTGGGATGTGGTTTTCTTTGCTATTTGTTACATGAATAAAATATTAATTTCTGTTGCTGCAATGTGGTTTTCTTTGCTATTTGTTACATGGATACAATATTAATTTCTGTTGCTGCGGTGTGGTTTTCTTTGTTTTTTGTTATATGAATACATACTAAAAATGTAGTTACATTGGCTATGCGAAATAAACATGTCAAAAGCACTTTTTGTATTGTCCGTCTCGTATAACTTGGCAAGATTATGACAGTCAGTGAGTGGCAATTAGATGTAATCGAAACAAAGTGCCATTTACATAATCCTTTATCAGCTGATGCACAAACAAACAAACAAAAGTTAATACTATGTTGGCTATTCTGAGTGCACTGCTGATGCACATCAGACAAGCAGAAAATACGCGATAAGAAAGAGTTCCTAGATGAATTAATTTATTTTATTTTACATGGTCACAAAACAGCAATAGTTAGAGTTATAAACTAAACTTCATGATTAAGTAGTAATGTATAGGTGTTTAAAATGAAATGCACAATAATAGGATCCGTATCTAAATGAAACGCAACTTCAAAACCTTGAGAGTTCTTTTCACGTCATCGTATCCCCACTCTCCATCCATGCTTTCCATACATGCTTGATATTAATTCCAAAAGCATACAGAAATATTGCATGGTATTGTTGAATTATTTTTTCTAATAATTTGATGAAATATATTTTTAATTTGTGTTGTTTCAAGCCAGTAATAGAAGAAAAGTCAACTTTTAAAATGATAGGTTCAAGAGGTAGGCCAAACGTACTGCTATCTGTTGAGTAAAGCTTTAGGCTCACAACTCTCCCTGCCATGCCATGCGCGCCATCTGTCCACTCTTTCCCGAAGCATTACCAGCCACAAAAGAAATAGTTTTGTATGTAAAATTTTCCGCGTGCTCTGCATAATTTTTAAAGTAACCTATATTTCGTGTACAGCAATTTTTATTACTAGTAATGTCTATTAGACTGGTAAATGTTCGTCTAGGTCCAATAATCGCCATGTTGTTCTCCCGCAAACCCATTTCATTGTTTCTGTGTTGTTACTATATTGTATTAAGAAAACTAATAAAGTGGGACACGCATTAATAGTTTTTAAGCAATTCTTACGTTACTCCACGCCACATATTTCCAACTCGAACTATTTAGTATCAGTAATAGCAGAATTACCACTTTGCAAAAGTCGTAGGTAGGTTGTTGGCTAATAAAAGTGTGTTGTCGATCAAGTTTCCCGAATTACTTCTAGTTCCAGTTGTATTAACTATGATGTCCAAAGTGTGATAAGAACTACAACTACCATCTCGCAAATGTTAACCCAAATTCGCTGTCTCAGACAAATTAAAAAAGAGTTTGCAAATATTAAATTTTTTGCAAGGTTTTATATTTTTACTTTTATAATCTACAATTTATTTTAGACAGATGTTAGTCTAAAATACCTTAAAATTTGTTAAGTGTTACAGTACAATGGCAAGTGGATTAGCTGACAGCGTGTTGATAAAATATACAGCCTCCACTAGATGCACCAGCTGATGGCGAAATGGTACATAAACAAAAAGTAAACATTGGTCCTACTTTCGTCGAACTGTCAAAATCTTGCCAAGTTACGCGAGACATTTAAATGTAATTTGTATTTTATCGGTGCTTTAAGCAAAGTACAATGTATTAGCGCATTTGACAAAGAACCATAGTTTTATTGTTTGTTGCGGTGATTTGCTATCTTATCTGCACATGGCAGTTATAACAATTTGATAATTACGCTGATTTGGATTTCGTTACATATTTTCCCTTCACAGAAAGTACACTGAAGAAATGATACTGTATATTTTGTTGGTTGAGTTAATTCACGCAGCAATTATTGCTCAAATTTGCGATTTCTCATTCACTGACAATATTTGTTCTTTATATTCTACAACATCAAAGTGTTCACGTGCTCTTTTAGTCACTGTTTAATATTTCATAAAAGTTACGTATTTATTCCCCTTCTTACTGGCAGATAATTTATTTTCTGTGATGATTCCAAAGACAACACAACTTAAAGTCCATAGATTGGCGGGCAAACCCTTGTCACCGCCTCCTAGATGCACTATTTCCCTCAAATATTGGGCCCTAAACTTAGATTTACTACACTGGTTTAATTACCTGCTATATGTGCTTAGTGAAACGCACCAACCTTAAACTCGGTAAATTAAGAGTTAAAATTTTGTCGCGTGCCGGTTTAGGGATTATAGCACGACATTGGCTCACATCCATCACACTCTCACACCACCCCCCGCCTAGCGCACTTTGCTGGCGCCTTCATGGCGGCACGTGGAACCACAGGCAGGTGGAAAATTTCAGGACACGTGGAGCTGAAGCGAAGGCCTCCCCCCCCCCGCACCCCCTTCATCTTCGTACGTCTCTAGCCGCCGGGAGATCTGTTGAGAGTGCAGGGCTTTCTTGAGTCATCAGCAAATAATCCGGTGTAGTTCGCCTGAACGCAGTAAATACGCACCACGGAAGTATCGCTGACGACAGTAGGTATTATCCCCCCCCCCAAA
>NQII01000002.1:1711142-1756652 GCA_002778355.1 Clitarchus hookeri
GGGGGGGGGGGTTAGGGCCAAGGTAACCCACATTCAACATGGTGCCTACATTTTTACAGTGGATGGGGGATTTGGGGAAAGGGTTGGTAAGGAGAGTGGGTGGGGAAGGAGATGTACAATTATTGTTAAGGCCACCGTCTACCTGGAACTTTTTACCACATTTAGGCCGAGAAGCGCGGGAGCGATAAGGGCGACATTGCCACGCGCATCAAGTACGCTATCGTCGCTAAGCGCAAGGCTCTGAACTGGCGTGCAGTGTTCTCGTTGTCCTGCGTGCACCTATGGGACTTTCAGCGGTGACCATATTATTTTATTAGTGGGAAGTCTTTAGGAAGGTTCAGTGCAGGCCCCTATAGTAGTTTTGTATGAATATGATGCGTGCATTTTGAACTAAGGAGGTACGAACACAAACAACATTGTTAATGTTATGACACATTTAACCTTTCATTAATGTGTTAGTTAGTTAGAATGACAAACTCTCCATATTGTTACAAAACATAAAAAAAAATTTTTTAATACATTTACCTCCTTAGCAAATGTGGGAAGAAATTTTTCACGCAGCACAAAAATGTCAATATTCACTCGGGGCTGCCCCAAACTAAATGTTTAAATAAGGCGTGTTCCAAAATTGACTGGGTGCATTCACGGTGACAATGTCTGATGAAAACGCCATAGAGTTGCAACAGTAGAAAATTGATTATTTTTCTTATTTACATTTTGTTATAGTAAAAATGATGAGCATTGGAACAGTGATTAAAACTGGTGCAGTTACCTTATGTTAAATATGTGACAAATCACTATCCAAGTCAATGTTTGTAGTGCCACAACAACAAATTGAAGCTGATCGTTGTTATTTTTGTTTGATGTAGCTGAATTACATGGCTGTTTTGAATTATTGATGTACTTCAAATTAAAGTAACAGAACCTAGTTACAATTGTGTAAAATGACAACCTTTTTTAACTAGTCATTAAACATCTAAATGCTTCTGCCCGGTAAAAACAGCTGAGGTAAAATAGGGTACGCAAAGCAAAGTAAGGGTAAGAACAGGTAGCTGCGTTCACGCATGTTAGAGTGAGACAGAATATCAGGGGCCATCGTAAACCCAACCACCCGCTTTCCGTAATTAGTATGTTACGCTAAGTAGTTTTTTGATGCACGCTGTTTCCGTTCTATCGACCTTGGCTGTGTTACACCATACAAATACTGCTTTCTGTGAGATTTTGGCTTAGTGACTTTAGACTCTGTTTGTGTTAACCAATTTGGACGTGTTTTGGAAACTCAATTGAAAATGCTGCTTCAGTACACACCGGCGCAATATGCTAACATGCACTACATTTACTGTGAATGTCTGGGTAATGCCAATGCTGCAGCCCAACATTACTGTGAAAGGTACCCAAACAAGAAGTGGTATTCCGACCATAGGGTATTCATTAATGTACATTGTTGTTATACAGAAGGCGTGATCCCTGGAACAGATGGATAATCAAGAACAGGAAGAACTAGTTTGGATGTCAAGAGATTGTGGAGCAAATCGATAATGAGGCAGGTACTTCCATACATGCCATAGAAAGGACGACAGGAATTCCAAAATAAACGGTCCAGAGCATTTTGAAAAAGCAGGGGTATTACCCTTATTACTGTTGAAGAGTACAGGCATTACTTCCACGAGACTGCGCTCCCAGAGTACTTTATTGCCAAAGAATGCTGGAAAGACATGAAGCAGATCCAGATTTTCTTAACAAAATGTTGTGAACCTACGAAAGTACTTTTAAAAAAGATGGATTCGTAATTATTCACTATATTCATTGTTTGAGTATTAAAAACCCACATGTAATGCAGGAAGATGGGTCCCAATACCAGTTCAAAATAAATTTGTGGACTGGAATAATAAACGGCCACATGATCGGGCCATTTTAATTTCCAGCAGTGTTAACTGGCAGGTTATACTTGGGTTATCTAAGAAATGACCTGCGCAGCCCATTAGACGATGTCCCTTTGGCTACATGACAAAATACGTGGCTGCAAAATGATGGGTGCCCAGCAGCTCATTATGCTCGACCTGTGAGGTATTTAAATGAAGAATATCTTAGTAGATGGATTGGACACCTTGGACCCATTGCGTTGCTCGCCCCCTCACCTGACCTGAATCCCCTCGATTTTGTTTAATGGGGATACCTTGAAGACAAGTTTTATGTCACCCCAGTAAATAGCCTTCAAGAACTCCGCCAAATAATTCGTGCCACAGCAGCAGAGGCAAATAAAGAAAGAATGACTCAAAATGTCACACGCACATTCGTACACAGATGTTCCGTGTGCACTCGAGCTGCCAATAGTCAGTTTGAGCTTTTGTTGTAATAATTTAATAGTTTTTGTTTTAACATTAATTGCAGCTGTTTTTTAATACTGTATGTTATATACATTTTGCTTTGTGTTATTAAACTGCTCTTGTTGCTTTAATTTGAAGAAAATCCGTAATTAAAAACAGTTTCCATACCAACAAAAAATATGCTATACACATTTATTTTCATGATTCGTAACAGTTGGAGTTTAATGTTTTCATTTATTTAACAGCTGTGTTATTCAGCTCCATCAAAAATGGAAAACATCAACGATCAACCTCAATTTGTTGTCGTGGCACTAAAAACATTGACTTGGGTAGTGTTTTGTCACACATTTTACATAAGGGACCATATTTAGACAATTATGACACTTTTATACATATTTTATTTTGTCATCTGGCCAGCCATGACCTGGTCTGTAACCCTCTTTCAGCTTGATGTTGATTTTTGGTACATGGTGTCTACATATATATATAAATTATTTTTATATATATTTAAATTGAAAATATAACTTTTCATTTTCTAGTTAATCAATTAAAATATTTAGATGTTGGTAAACATTTAACAAAAATCTAATTGAAAAGAGAAATAAGATGGTAAATCACTGAAAATAGCATTATCAATACCTGTGATAAAAAATATAATTATAAAAAAAAAAAAAAAAAAAGGAAGTGATTTAAAAACAGACGGATGCAGCGAAAAAGGAAAGTTTCTTTTTCGTTGCCTGTAGCAAATTCATAGAAAAATAATTGAAATTCTTTTATCAAATATCAAAATAAAAAATTTGGTGAGAATTATAAATAGGTACATTTTAGAGATGTGTATATGATTGATGAATTACCAAATAAAATTCAGGAAAATTAATGTGTGTTTGTAAATTTAGATATTTCATCAATATGATATTTATTATAATTTGGTGGAAATATACCTTAAGAGTTAAATAATTATTTTAAAAATTATGAAGTTTATTATAATGATGATAGAAAACAGAATTTATTTTTTGTTATCTGTGTTAATTTATGTTTAATACCACTAGATCTAGTTTCAAAAGGTCATACATTTTCTGATATAATTTCTTTATTATTAAAAGACAGATTTATTCAGAAAGCCATTAATCAGTTGTTGGGATAAATATTTTTTAATTGTTGATAAAATAAGAAAAAATGTGTTGCCAATATAAATTTTAATCAATACGTTAAAATAAAATTTTTAACAATTTAGAAGAAAAACTTAAAAATCAGAATAAATTAAATAAAAATTTTTATAATTTAAACGAGTTTATTATTTTTGTTGCTATTAAAACTAGTTGACGTAAATTTCATTCTAGCATTTCAATCTTTTCTCATAAACCTAGTTTGACTAAATATGTATATTATGTGAGAACTTTACTTAAAAAAGAATTAAAATATCAGCTGGCCGGTAAAAATTTACTGGATGGAATATTATATAAAAAATTACTATATCAATAAAAACTTACCGATTCTAAAATAATTCCCATGAAATGTGGTACTTAAAGACACTCAGTGTTTGATATGAATTTATAGAAATTTTTATCATACAAAACCTAAAATTTAATAATTGGGATACCTATTTTGAATTGTATGTAATAGTGTAACATTTTTTTCTTTGTGTTCTGATTACATAGTTATCATAATTAATTTCAATATTATAAAAGTTTGTTTTACATTATGATTTTGAGTTTGAGGAACAATATTTGATCTCGTGTTACTAATTCTTTGATCTCTTATCATTCATTCATAAACTTAATTTATGTTTTCTAATAAATAAATTTGAACATTTTTGTCATTTATTGTTTTTGTTGCATCTTTAATAGAGTCTTGTAAAAGATCAGTTTCATAATTTATTTTATTTATTACTTTTATTGCTTTATTAACAGTGTTTCCTAAATCATGTAAATGATGATATTACATTTTATTGATTTCTTGTAAATTATTATTTTGTATTTCTAAATATTAAATTTGATTATGTTTATATTCACCAGTTTTTCTAAATTACCCATTTTTTAGCATCTTGATTTTAGAATATACTAGCTGACCTGGCGGACTTCGTACCGCCTAACAGTCAATGAATGTGGTGTTAACTTTTAGTTTAGCTTTATTTAGGATTTTATTAACGTAAAATAAAATTAATACTCAAAATTTATTAAGTTCAATAGTTTATTAGGAATATATATATATATTATATAGAAAATAAAAAATCAATAAAAGTACAAAAACCAAGTATTTCAATGGCGTGTCAGCTGTATTTTGCTGCATGGGTTGTACTCGCGTTAATTTTCTTCAGTGAAGCACCTTGTGATATACGACATTTTTCGTTTTGTTTTCAGGCGCAAGAACAAATAAAGCCGATGGTTTGCCGACGCGTGAACACGCCACGTATAATTGACCATGAGAAAAACATGCATTTTCTAGATTCAGACCACAAACACTCAAGGATTGGCCTTGAGATTTGTTAATCGTCATGGCGAATGCAAGACGAATCGGAAATTGAAGTCGTTTAAACTCAAAGGGCATATCGGTTGGGATCATAGGAATCCTCGGAATGAGAACTTCCTCATCTTTGAATTTTCCTTTGAGTATCGTCGCGTGAATCACATTATTCATCATTTTTCTTATCACCAAACGTTCCATTGCACAGTTTTGGTTGGTTTAGATTTCGAAGCATTATTACTACCGAGCCAACCTTCAGTTGTAAATTGTGCGGTGGTAAGCCAGGCACGTCCAAGGAGTTTAAAAATTCAGTTGGATAGTTGGTGGCTTCGTCTTCGTTTATTACACAGTCAATAGATTTAAATGAATGCAGATTACCAACGATTTTATTCTGAATTACTATATTTAAGTCATCCATATCTTTGTTCTTAGCCGCCAAAATTGCTCTCTCACTCAACCATTTGTTATTTTTGTGATTAGCAATGATGTTCGGTAACCCTTTCTTGATGAGCTCGTCTTTCGATGAGATGAAATTTCAAAAATTTTGGAGTAAATGAAATCAATCCACTCGATTCGTCGACAGGAACACGGCCATTACCGATAGTCAACAATTGCTTGGAGAAATCTCCAGCAGATGGATCGTTCAGCAATGCAACTCTCATGTTTGCTGCCAGCTGAAGTTTCTTCACATAGCGCCACAGATTTGATGATTTGAGGCAAGCGTTTATTTCATCGGCAGCAGTCGATCTTGGAATGAATGGCAGTGTTTGGCGGAAGTCGCCAGACAGTAAAATCATTGCGCCTCCAAAACATCTTGAGTCATTGCGCAGATCTTTCAATGTTCGGTCAAGTGCTTCTAATGCGCGTTTGTGCGCCATTGTGCATTCGTCCCAGATGATGATTTTAAATGCTACTAAAACCTTGGCCATTGCGGAGCGTTTCGCAATGTTACATGTCGGTTGTTCAGTAGTTTGAAGGTTTAACGGCAGTTTAAACGCTGAATAAGCCGTATGGCATCCTTCTAACAATGTGGCCGCTATTCCAGAAGAAGCAACTGCTACCGCAATGTCGGATCTCGCTCGAACAGTGGCCAAAATCAATGACATGAGGAATGTCTTCCCAGTTCCACCGGGGGCATCCAGGAAAAATAAGGCACCATTTCCCTCATCAGTTGCCTTGATTAATGTATCGTACACTTCCTTCTGTTGGGGGTTCAACAGGGGCACATTTGTTTGAACTGATTGGTCTAATTCATGTCGATCATATTCACGTTCTCGTTCTAATTCTCGATTAAATGCGTCATTCATTCCTCGATCTGGCGCTGGCATTCCTAACCTGACTAACAAACTGCCGCACATGTGGTAAAACATGTCTTCGATCAAGAGCAAAGCCTGGTTATGCATCTCATCATTCACCTCAAGATCGGGAGTTCTTGAACTGATACGAATTCTATGTAAAAATATTTGTATTTGTTCCACAGGTCACGTGGATTCGATGGGAAGCATGTCAAAATGATGATAGCAAATAATGTGCATATCTGACTTGGAGTTGCAGAAATAATTGCTTCAGCGATTGTCGTGTCCCAATGAGTATCGTTTTCAAGCAAATTGAGCTCTTGACATGCAGCACGAAATGTTGGGCACACTATACCATTAACAGTTCGTAGTGATTCAAATGATGTTGGCCCACGAACATTCACCAGCAACAACCGCAAATAGAAGCATTCATCATTCTTCGGATTAACTGTGTAAATACGACCAAGAGCATCAGTAGAACGCACATCCGGATGACTAGGAACCTCATGGCCTTGCTTCCGACGTTTTAATTTCTTCGATGAAGCGTTCCAAGTGTAATAATGTGGCATCTCTGAGTCCAGCCGTTCTCGAGTTATAAATGGTGTAACTAACCCGACTTTGTTTTATATGTATATATATATAGATGTTTTTCCATGTTAGCATTCCTAATTTATTTTAGAGGCAATACTTGAACTTCAGTTAATGTCATGTCAAAAATGTCATCCATATAAAATGTATAAGAAAATTAATTTACGTTATAATGATTTTTTCCGTGAACTTTTACAATGTTTAAATAACCTATATGTTATTCCGGGCACAGACAAATCCAAAAAATCTAAAATCATTTAAATCGGTCCAGCCGTTCTCGAGTTATAAATGGTGTAACTAACCAGACTTTGTTTTATATATATAGATTAGAGAATATAATCCTGATTTGTTAATATAAATAGTTCTTTTTTCATTGTATATGTGTGTTAGACCGCTGTGGGATAACAGTCATATACAGGATAAATAATCTAAAACTTGCACAGCAAATACAGGATGAGTATAAAAGAATACCCCATCTTTGAAGGTCTATAATATCAAAACCAAACAACATACAACCTTGATTGACAAATCAAATGAACCGCGGAATCGTGAAGTTTGTTTACCATGCATTCATAATTGTTCAATGTGACCACCATGAGCGGCCCGAACTACATCTACGCGATAATAAAACTCGTTCCATGCTCTTGTCAGCATGTCCGGTGTTACAGTTTGGATGGCGTTCGTAACTCTCGGTTTGAGGTGGTGAGGGGAAGCAGAGTGGTGGTTTCCTCAGTTATAAGAGGCGGCAGAGGATTTCATTTTCCAGCAGGATGATGCGCCACCCCATTGGCACCTAGCTGTTCGAGGATACCTGAATGAGACGTTGCCGCAACGCTGGATTGGTCGAGGAGCAGCTGGCAACCAGGCTCATCATCACTGGCCCCCAAGAATCTCAGATCTTACCCCATGCATTTTTTTCTATGGGGAAACTTAGAGGATCAAGTGTTTCGTCCACCATTGCCGGCTAACATTTTGAGAATCATGTTAACTTTTGTACATGGGCATTAATACATGATACACCAGATTTTCATGTATTTTGTTTAGTGTTGATGCAATATTTACAAATCATGGTCAAGTCAACCTCTGAAACATGCACTATTGGTCAGTAAACAATCCCTATTGGCTTCGTCAAGTGGAATGTCAGAGTCCAAGATGTGTAAATGTGTGGTGTAACTTCCACAGATGCTAGAAACCTTCCACTGCAGACTAGGAGGATCTTGTTGTGGTATCAACATGATGGTTGACCAGCGCCTAGTGCAAGATGTACATCATCTTGTCTTCACCGATTGTTTCAAAATCGTTGGATTGGACGAACGGGACCTTTATTTTGGCCTGCCCATTCACCAGATCTGCCCCCTTTAGATTGCTTTGTGTGTGGAAAATGCTAAAAGACTCTGTCTACAAGGACATATGACTACACAGAAGATATGAAACAACGTATTACAGCTGCTCGTTCTGAAATTTCTTCTGAATTGCTGCATGTGCAACAATCTTTACATGACAGACTGGAAGCTTGTATTGTAGCTAGTGGTCTTCATTTTGAACGCAACCCGTGGACAGTTTTCTCTTTCTTCTTCAGAATTCACAGAATTTGTTCATTCACTTTTGTATTTCTCAAGAGAGTGCTGATACATGGTACAGTAAAATCATATAAACGTGCAAGATTTTACAAGTGTTTTCTTGCATATTCAGAAGAAAACCATACACACACTAAAATAGAAAAGTAAACATACGAACATCATAGTCTAGTAAATTACCAAGCAGTTAAATGGAGCAGACAACTGTAATTATTTAAAATGTTCATATTACGTTAGCATGTAAATTACTTACACTAGAAACCTGAAAAAAACACCATTGAAATTCAAATTTTCTTTAGTTTTATTTTTTTTAATGTGAATAGGCATTGTTCCATTAAAAAAATATGTAACTTTGTTCAAAAAATACATGCTCTAATAATTATTTAAATCTGTGTCTGGGGTGCAATTATGAGCCCATGTCTAAACTTCAATTCTCTAAAACAAACACATCAATAGCACCCTCCATTTCAGACATATTTGCGGTGCGAGTTTTAGGTGATTTGCATGGTAGTTGCGTAAGTATTCTTATCATCTTCAACATCATTTACTTTTATTGCTTGTTCAGTGTTAGCATATTCTAAAATCTCATTTATACCTTTCCTTTAAACCATGAATTATTTTTTTCATATAAAATAAATACAGTAAGGTCTCTGTTTACCGGATCTCTAATCAGCGTACTTCGTACTTATTGGACAAAATCTGAAGCTATGATTATTTTTATCACAGAGTCCACTTGCTGCCTTAGGGCATGAAAAGCATTGTTCAGTGGCGAGATATGCGCACATGTGAACAGCTGTTTTAGTCAGAGGTGTGGAAGTTATTTTTAGAATTGTGTTGCAGGCATCTTAATTGACACATGTAACATTTCCTTGTAGCTTGATGAGACTGTAGTGTGCATAACCTTTGAATACACCCCACCTAATATGCCTGTTTCTGTTTACTGCAGCAATTTCGTATGTTTTTCAAAACACATTCCTATCAATTGTTACATTTTCATATAATTTTTAAAACTTAGATGTTGCCTGTAGTGATGCATTTTATTCTTATTTTATTTTGATTACTACGAACTTAAGGTAATAAACGTGTGCAAGTGTTTCAGTCTGTGGAGGTTTAACATGACTTTGCTGATTTACAGTTACTGGGAAGTTCTTTCATGAAAGAATGGTGTATAAAAATAAAGCAAACAACCCTTAATAGGTCTATCCTGCAAATAAATTTACGTGTTTTTTGTCGTTTATTGCCTTTCCCAGGAAGATGTTCATTTTCAACAGAACCGTACATAACTACACCTAAATCATAACATGTTTTAAATGTGAATTTATTTTTAAAGTATATTCTTCTATTTCTCTGGGAAATTATGAAGTACGTATGGGGATTTTATTCTACAATGTAAATTATTTTCATCTTCGTGTCTACTTGTAGCTTGTAGCATGTGAAATGAGTTGTTACTGTACACTTGCGAGATAAGCACGTGCACTTGAAAGGCAGGTGGTAGGAAGTTATTTTTAGAATCATGCATTGGCGTGGTTACAGGAGTTGCTCTCATGCAACTTCCTTCCACCTGCCTTTCAAGTGCATTCTCTTATCTCATCAGTGTACAGTATCAACTCATTTCACATGCTACAAGCGATTAGTAGACTCAAAGATAAAAACAATTTACATTGTAGAATAAAATCACAGTACGTACTTCTTCATAATTTAGCGAAGTGTGGCACAGCCCGGCAAGTGGCTGATTGTATCACTATTCATATCTCGTACGTAATATATGCTTATTATCGTATTCTTGCTGCTAAAGGATGACCAGGACCTGTACTTTTCTGAGAAAAAACGTTCAAGTTGTATATAGGTAAATATGGAATTTCACTGCCACATACACATGTGCACAACAGGGTAAGGGAGGGTATGCCGCCTTTTTCTGTTTACAGATTATCATCTAAGCCCGAGGAAGTTTTAAAAAAATAGAAAAGAAATGCACAGAAGTGGAAATGTTTACAGGTCATGGGGACGTAAAAAAAAGTCCCAGTGCAAGTAAATGTGCTTGCCACAAATACTACTCAGCAGAGACCCAGAAAATATGTGATGCTGTTCCTTCCTGTAGCACTACTTACATATAAAATTTTACAGGAATAGGTTGAGTGGTCCTTGAGATACGGCAAAAAGCCTTCATTTTTCATGTGACAATCTTCATAAAAAATGGAGGACAAAAATGTTACGTATTAGCATATTCAATTATTGTCATAGTTACTGCAAGTATGCAAAGTTGAGTTAAAATCGGTTTCATAGTTTCGTAGATATAGCACACTAAGTGAAAATGTTTTTATAGCCGCCATGGTGAAAATACATTTCTGGTACGCTTAAAACATATTAATTATACAGTACAATTTCTTTGCCAAATTTGCTAGGAATTGGTCATGTGTTTCCTGAGATATGACAAAAAAATTTAATCTAATAATGTGGCGCTATCTTACAAAATGGTGAACAAAAGTGTCTCCATTTAGATGTTTAATAGATTATATGCAGGATGTTCCAAAATTTGTATTGCAATGCTCTAGGGCTGGTAGTACATGTTAAATGGAACAACTTTTGCATATAAACACGGGTTCAGAAACAATTACAGTAAACTCCTGATATTCCGGGCTATTGACTGGCTAAGGGTTTATAGATAACCGATTTTACGGTTAAAGCGATGGGGGAAAAAATGTTTATTTTAGGCTTACATACTGTACACATAGGTTATGTAAACAAATAATATAGTCATACAAGAATTAAATTTTTTGCCAGCCAGTGTGTAGCATTATAAATGATATTAACATCATCTCGTACACAAAATTCTGTAATAGCTGATGCATGAACGATTCTAATAAAATTTCACTTTGGCTATTTGGACAGCCTACATTAGCACAACAGACATAGGAGAAATATGCGGGCAGGAAGATCGTAGACAAAATGTCTATGTATTTTATTTTATATCATTATAAAACAGCTTTTATTAGTGTAACAAATTAAACTTTGTTCTAGAATAATGTGTAGGTGTAGCTAGTACTAGCTGCTAACGTCGCCACGTGCATGCTTCATATTAGTTGAAGAGGCCAGACATCTATCACATAGTATTTTAAAAATATTTTTACATTAATTTGACGTAATATATTTTAAACCAGAGTTGTTTGGAGCCCACACGAGATGAAAAATTCCCTTTTAAAAGGACATGCTCGATACACTTATATATCACAGCAGCGAAATAGGTGACCTTGCTGCCATCTGTTGGCCAGTGTGCACAGCTTGCTTTGGAAGCCTCGCCCCCCATGAAATGACACGTATTTCATGAGTAAAGTACAAACATGAGAATGAATTCTCAGTTGTATATTTTCAGCAAGTTCTGTAAATATTTTAACGTAACATATTTCCGTGTGAAGCTATTCTGCTTGGTAATAATTTGGATTTGGTCTGCAGTCACCAAGCCTTTCTGATGCTGACTCGCCATTTTTGTGTTGACTCACTTCCCACTACAGCAACAAAGCAAAAATAAATGTTATTTATTAAAACCACACGTGGTGTGTTGTTTGCGTAGGAGTTATTGTTGCAGCAAATGATATTTGGTCATCCAGTCGTACTCGGTGCCACGGTTAATTTATAAAAAGCCTCTGCATGTACGAACAATTGTAAACTACAAGATCTCGCCTTTCTGACGAGCAGATGGCAGTTTTAATCTTGTAATACTTTATTATAATGAATGAAAATGTGCTATCTGACAATTTCCCTGAATTCCTAATACTTCCAAGTTTCACATATATTCACTGTTAAAAACGTGTGTAAATATCGAACACTTTTAATATTAAAATTAATCAGTACCGCATCACTTGACTGCAACCTGGTATTAACAGCATGTGCATGGGTTATTAATATCAGTGGCGCGCGACTGGCAGCAGCTGTTCAATTTTTGAACTGGGGGCTCCACGGTTAAGCCGCCCCCGGTAAATCGGAAATTTGACTGTATTTGAATTCATGAGAGAGAACAACATAATTCTAATGGATAATGAAGTATTCGTAGATGTGTGGTTATCTTTAAAATATACCGGGAAGTCACTACAACACTACTGTTATTAAAGTTAAGTGGCTGAATTAATAACAATTGGATGCATGGTGATGTTTGCCCATTGACAGTAAGATATAGAAAACGAAGTAATGACATCTATCAGGTAACTACACTTGTACATACCATTGAGTGAGAAATGTAGAGATGATAATAATAATATTAATAAAATGGCTTTATTTTTGTGGTGAAGTTAAGGTATTATCACCTTTTCTTACACTTAACCACTTTACATAATAAAACATAACTCTTATTTTTTGAAAGAAAAAAAAAATTAAACGAAACTTAATATATACTATGAAACTAGAAAATAGCTTATATGAAATATATGAAAAGAAAATACATAAAATAAAAATAAGCTGAATAGTGAACTTATACAATTTCTTTTTGGACGTATGTTTTTATGTTTTTATGATGCATCATTAGCATCAGAAACATCACTACCGTGGCATGAAGCAGAAAGCAAATAAGTTACAGGTATTACAAAAGAGGAACCTCCACAATAAATAATGTTTATATCAGACCCATATTTCACGTTCATTTAAATATTTATAGCATAACCAAACGGTTCAGGCATAATTTTTTAATTTGTGATTAAAATATGCAATTCCAGAGTTTGTTTGCGGTTACGAAGAAAGATGAAGCGAAAAATGTTTAGTGTTTTGGTATTAGAAGCTTTTGTTGAACGAAAGAACGAGTGTTTGAAGTATTGGGCGGTACAGAAACAAGACAAAAGGTATCGAGGACACTCTTGTTAAAAAAAATTTTTAACAAGCAGATTTTGTGCAGTGATTGTTGATTTTTTTAATGAAGTCATGAGAGAGTAGGTCTGCATTTGGTGATATGGTCTTTCTTTTTAAGATTAAAAATAAGACGTACACAGTTGTTTTGTATTCGCTGAAGTCTCTGAGCAAGATCTTCATGCAGGTCACTGAAAACTATATCAGCATAATCAAGGCGTGAAATTATTAATGATTCTGTTAAAGTTTTCATCAATTCCGCAGGTAAAATTTTTTTTAAGCCTTCTTAATGAGTGTAAAGTGATGTTTGTTTGTCTACAGATGTAAGTGGCATGTTCTCTCTGTGTTAAAGTTTCACTTAATATTACACCTAGGTCTTTTTACGGACTTTGATAGCGGATTCGGCTCACCATCAAGTATTATATTAGGAGCGCTAGTAACCTTTGGTGATATGAGTAGTTTCTTGGATCCAATAATAATGCTCCGAGATTTCTTAGGGTTTAATAGTAGCCCGTACTTTATTGACCATTCTAAGATGTTTGACAATTCATGGTTAATTGTCTCAATTGATGACGTAATATTACTGGGCTGAGCTGGCAGGTAGATTTGGAAGTTGTCTACGTAAAGATGGTATTTACAATTTTTTAGCAACTGAGGGAGGTCATTAATAAAAATATAAAATATTAGGGGTCCCAGAACAGAGCCCTGGAGAACTTCAATTTTAACAGTGCACCAAGTGGATTGTTGTTCTCTGCAGACAACTCTCAGATAATGGCAACACAAGTAACTTTTAATCCATTCTAACAATATTTTGGAGAAATTAAAATATGATTTTAGCTTTGCAAGTAATAGCTCATTGTCAACGGAATCAAAAGCTTTGCTAAAATCTAACAGTGTCAAAATTGTTAGCAAACGGTTATCCATGTTATGTTTAATGTTATCATTGACCTGAAGAAGAGCCGTACATGTGCTAAAGCCCTTTCTGAAACCAGACTGATGGTCGACCATCAGGTTATTTTCAATAATGTACCTTGTGTGCAATATATTCAAGGGCTTTGAAAATTGTGGGAAGAATACTTACGGGTCTATAATCACTGGCACATTGAGGATTATTTGTCTTCGGGATGGGTATTACTAAAGCAGATTTCCACTGAGTTTGAAATGAAATATTCTAGTTATTGTTTCTAAGATAAACAGCAAGGCTAGGTTTATCATGTCAATTCAAACTCTGTCATAACCTTTGGCCTTGGTTATAATTCGTCTGATAGCATTTAGAACGTCAACAGGCGTGACGACATTAAAGTAAAAACATTCTTCTACACAGTGGATGTGAGCTTTAATAAGAGACTATGTTTAGTTTTTAATTTCACAATTAATACGGGTACATGGAGTTGTGAAATGAGCATTAAGTTCGTCAGTACTTGATTGATTTTTTGGTTATAGTTTTTAGTGTCTTTAAACTTTACACCTATATTTTCAATACTGCTCCATAAATTCCGCTGGCATGGATTTGGTTGTATCAAGCGGCTAGTGTACACAATTTTAGCTGTTCTAATGGTTTGGGTTCACCGGTTTCTGAGTAAACTGTATTTTGAAGTTATATGTGTTTTTTTTTTTGCCATGGTGTTTCTCCATATAAATGGTTTTAAATTGGTGGTAGGCTTTTTAACAACCTTACTAGTTTTTCATCTGTGTTTTAATTATTATAAAACCAGTTTAGGTTGAACTATCTTAATTCAATACAAACCACAATGTTTAGTACTAAACTATTACGGTTACTGTGATTTTTCAACTATACCCATTGATTACACAGGCCAACAATAAAAAAACTTGTTTTTTGGTGTGCTGAGCCCGAAAATAATAATAAAAAAGTCATAACACCCACCATTTTTTCACATTTGGATATACAAAACATGAGAAATTCATTTTTATCTAATATCTGTGCATTTTTATATACTCTATATATTTTTTTTATATACATTTATATACATTTTTATATATTTGATATACATTATTAATATACTAAAACATACAGTAAATCTAAATTAAATTAGGTTGGCAGTGGTGGCACCACGGCTGTTTGTTTTCTTTCAGTCAACACAACCTCACACAGGCTGAGTTAAATGATTTGGTAAGAGATTTGGGTTTGACTAAAGAGAAAGCTGAATTGCTTGGCTCTAGGCTAAAATAAAAACATTTGTTGGCACCTGGAGCATCTATTTATCAATATAGAACATGAAATCAACAGTTCGCTAAGTTTTTTTAAGCAAGAACTGGATTTCGTGTACTGCCATGATATTGGTGGTCTAATGAATGAATTTAGAATTGAGTACAACAATGAAGAATGGAGGCTTTTTTATAGACTCCTTAAAAGCTGTTCTTTTACACAGTGGTAATACTTATGCTTCACTGCCTGTTGCTCATTCAGTCCATATGAAGGAAACTTACGAATATCTAGACATTATTTTAAAGGAAATTAACTATCCTGCTCACGATTGGATGATATGTGTAGATTTGAAAGTTGTTTGCATGCTCCTAGGCCAACAAAAGGGATTTACTAAATTTCCATGTTTTATATGTGAGTGGGACAGCAGAGCAAGGGATTGACACTGGTCCACAAAACATTGGCCTGCAAGAAAAACCTTAACACCTGGAAAGAAGAACATTTTGCATAAAACTTTAATAGATCCAAAAAAAATTCTTCTACCACCTCTTCGCATTAATTTAGGTTTAATGAAACAGTTTGTAAAATCATTGCCTAAAGATGGTGAAAGTTGTAAGTATTTACGTGAAACGTTTCCTCATTTATCAGGAGCCAAACTGAAAGAAGGTGTTTTCGTTGGGCCTGACATTCGTAAAATGATGTTCGATTCCAACTTTGAAACAAAAATGACTACAAAGGAAAATGAGGCTTGTATATCATTTAAGCAAGTTGTGACTAAGTTTTTGGGCAATGTTAAAGATCCAAACTATGAGCTTATTGTAGCTAAAATGATAGACAAGTTCAAAAATCTGGGATGCCTGATGAGCCTTAAAGTCCACTTCTTACACAACCATCTTGACTTTTTCCCTGACAACTTGGGTGATGTGAGTGAAGAGCAGGGGGAGCGGTTTCACCAGGACATCAAAGTGATGGAGAAACGTTACCAGGGACGGTGGAATGTTAGCATGATGGGTGATTAGTGTTGGTCACTTCACCGAGAACAACAAAATGCATCACATCGGAGAAAAAGCTACATAAGAAGTTTCAAAGAGAAGAGAGAAAGGAAATCCCAAAAAATAAACACTTAAAATGTATGTAATGAATTTTTTTTAAATACAATCACATACATTACAATTTTTTATACAAATGCATATTGTGAGAGAACTGCGGGTGATACAAAAAAACTGATGCTAGATTCGGTTTCAGCGCCCAAAAATACACAAGATTCAGCTGCATTCATTAAAAAAATTTTCACAAAATATTTTTTTTGTTGGCCTGTGTTATCCTTGTACTGTAAGTGTTGGTGCTTCCAGTTAAAGTATTTTTTATTTCAGCTTTGTAAGGTATAATTTTTTGCAATGTTCCATTACTTTTTTGTAGATTGTCATCTGTATGTGTAGGCAGTTCAGGCACAATTTGGGAATGTTGTGTTTAGTCCATTTATCAAGCCAAATTGAGTAAAACCTGTAATTGTGTAGACTTTAGTATTGGTATTCAATATATTGTAGATATTTGACAGTGTCTCAAATTTGTGGGTTAGTGTACATAGTGATGTTGACCATTTGTTTTGTTGATAGCGTCTGTGAAGCTGTTAGTATGTGGATTGTAGACCATGTTCTGAAGTTTTTTAACCTACTTTCATTGGAAAGATAGGCTTAATTAGCAAACATTCTGTATATATGCTAGCCCCCTTTTTAAACTTTTTAACCACTGAACAGATTGCAATAAGATGTAGTAAGAATATGATGAAAATAATGATTGTTTATATGTACACTTAAATAAAAGCACCACTTCAGCATTTATAAGACGCTAAAAGGGAAAACTTTTCTGTGCATGAGCATGTCGTCAACCCAAAATATTTAGAGAACACTTCAGATACACTTTTTCAAAGAATAATAAGCAATGAGAAGAGATGCGCAAACTTACCGTGATGCCATCGTGAAGTCCATCTTAGTTGTCTTCGTAGAGATGGATACTACTTGCGTAGGTATTCCCCTTTGAAATGGTGAAGATAGGTTCAAGCATCTTTACACACAGTTTTATCTGAACACACATAACATTTTGCCTGCTGAGACCAAATGAGGTCGCTTAAATATGTCATAGAACACAAAACAGAGGTCATTATGTACAGCACTAAAACACATGCAGAACATCAATGCATTCGGAGACGATATAGTTCATATACTAGCAGACATAACTGTAATTTCCTGTGCATACTTCTGCCATTCTGGCAACTCCATCCTTCCCTGGATGCAGTCTGTTACTCTGGCTAAACATCAGTCCAGGGGTGGTATATACTATTCACACACAAGAACCAGCTCTCCCATGTTAACTCTTCGTTGTAGAGTTTTCCACTTCCCACAAGGTTGTAATTGTTGCAGGTATTCACTTTACCATTTTTTCCAGAACTGGTTAACAAGCCAACACACCATTTTCCATCTTCTGAACAAACAGAGCGTACTTGGGTCTATGAGTCAGGAAGTATTCAGGTGTTAAGTGCAACTTCATATGGGTCAGATGACAGAGTCAGAGGCCTTGAGTTCAGGACAGCCGCAGCTTGAGTACACAGGATCATTGGTTCTCTAAGAGCAGGATGTGGCTGCCAATGACTAGCTGGAGGTAATAATTTGCTGACTTTACTGCTGCTTCCCACACTCCTTGATAAGGACTTGCAGTAAAGAAAAAATGAAAATTGACTTGAGTGGTATACAGCAAAGTATTCCAAAGGTGAAGATTTCAAGAGCTGCCTGAAAGAGTTACATAGCTGCATCAAAGCACCCACAAAAATTCCCCACAAGCAGAATACAAGTTGGTACACTGACCTCTGCGAGAAACAAGACGAATGAGGGTGGCGATAAAACTATTAGATGTTAGGTCAGTAACAAGCTCTATGTGGATGACTTTAATGGGGAAACAGACAAATATAAATAAGTTTACTTTCTGGGTAGCACCATGGCATAGTTTGTTGAGCCGTAAGGTGATGGGTCCTGCATAGTCAACTCCTCTCAAAAACCAAAGCTTTGAAGGTAGACTTTCCATCAGTGACAGTGTGTTCACTGGTTGACAACGGAAACAATGCATGCACACCAAAGACTCTGGATTAGACCAACATATGTGATGAAAGAATCCAGAATTTCTGGGACAAGAGAGACTGCAGGAGTTGAGGTTCAGTGTGCAGGTACTTCACGTGGTGGTGGTCTACTAAAGTTCCAACAGCTTCATAGTCTTTTGGAGTATGATGGAATGTTTAAAGGAAAATCCAATGTTGGCATTTGACAATCGACCGCCTGCCCTGAGCATACCATGATGATCCAAAAAGGGGGCCAAGTGCTGTAAACGTGTAGAACAAGATTTCCCTTCCGTGACTCGCACAAAGTCATCTTGAAAACATACATGCTGAATGTATTTGCACACAAGTCGAACAGCTTGCTTCAGTTACACCGAGGTCAGGACTCCGCTCCTACAGGTTTTTTTTCGAATGTGCTTGGTGAAGCACATTATGTATGCCATGATACAAAGAATTTTGGGCCATAATGAAATTTGTTGCAAGATAGCCAACTCTTCTGGAGCTTCATGTGTATTTATCAGAACAAGATATGTTGTTGATTTGAGTTATGGAATACTGTATGTGGATTGATTTTAAAGCAGACACTGACCACTGGTCAGATGGGTTAACTAGCCATTGAGGGCCATGCAACCAAATGCCCTGTGAAAGAAATTCTTGGGGAAACGTGCTCCGAGTGACACAATCATATGAATTGTACTTGGAACTTCCATGTTTCCCCAATTTGGGAGTAACCAGGTCCTGGAGTTTAGAAACCCTATTTGCAACAAACATCTTCAACAATTATGGCTGTGTTTTAAACCATCCAAGAGCAACACTTGAGTTAGTCCAAGAATGAACAGCAGTGACATTCAAGTACTGTGTCAGAAAAGAATGGCAGTAGTGAATCAGTTTTGCAAGCAGGTGGGCACCATAAAGCACTAGTAAATGGAGAAAGACTTGTTTCAGTGGTGCTACTTGTAATTTGGTCATTACAAGATGTGCACACACTCTCCCCTTAGTATCCATACTCCTCAAATATCAGCATCTGCATTAGCACGCTTGGAAGTATCCGAGACCTTGTACCATCTGCTTGTCAAGTTGGGGGGTAGGTACTGTTCCATGTAACCTGACTTGGTGTAATCATGCATGAATTCTATGTAGTGTTTTTGTGTCAGATTGAGAGGCAAGCGTCATTTTTAAAGGACAAAATCAACATTCAGCACTTCCATGGGAATTTTCTAGAGGCAACGCTTGAGGTCTGAAAGGAAGACAAACTGTGTACCTCCCCGATTTGTCTTTAGTGTAAGTGGCCATGAAGTATGTTTCACGATAGTCAACATCGGGTTCTTTTGCAGTGACATGAGGAGGTTCTTCTATCTCACAAAACTGTTTCAGTACAGAATCCAGAGAATCCGCCATGCCTACAAACATGACGACCAACCCTGCTGATCAGGGTTCACACAGGACTGGGGATACTCTCCCAACAACATCCATCTAAATTTTGTTTCCAATACAATGGGCCTGTGTTCACCAAGCTCCAAACACCCACTCAGACAGACACATGCATAAACGTCTGCACCTAGCAATATATTAACAGGGGCAGGTTAGTTGAAATGAGGGTCTGCTAATGCAAGGGTGCCCAGTTATATGTGAACAGAGGAATCCACTGTTGCCTGTGGCAAATTACTGGTGATTTAAGCAATACAAAGTGAGAATGAGTAAAAGTACATTGAGGTTCCAACTATGACTGTATTTTGCAGTTGATTGTACCTTTCAATTTACCAGCACCATGAAAAAGACCAGAAACCTTTTCCTTATTGTTATGCGCTGGTAACAAAAGTAACCTTGGGGAGCTTCGGAAATGAAGAATGCCTGGGCTGCACTATCAAGGAAGCAACACATCACATAAAGGCTATTGTCAACTCCAGAAACATTGATGAGGTCTATAGAAAACAGAATTTAGGTGGGATCATGGGCAGATACACCCATAAATTGTTCAGTGGGAGCATTAATATTGGTAGAACACTCTGTTTGAGAGTCTGACACATTATTGGGTTCGGCATTTATGTGGAGCAGAGTATTATGCTTCTGTTTGCATAAAAAATAACTGTAAGATGATGTACAGGATGTTACTGCATGTGCTGTCTGTAGGCAGTTGAAACATAATTTCTTAATATGAACAATTTTTGTCAGTTGGTGAAGCATTGGCAAACTAGGGGCACTTGTAGAGTGAGTGGTTTGTTGACAAATTACACATGTTCTAGTCAGTTAGGTTCTGAGTTGGGAGCAAACACTGACTTTAATTGCCAAGTCAGAATATTGGCCTTTTTTTAAAATTTACCTTTGTGAGAATCTTGAGGTCTGTTACTACTAGTAACACCGCTAATCTTTGTTCTTACATCCATGGCACAATCCATGTTGGGTCCCCTTGTAAGAAATCAATTAATTAGCTCTGTAACCTTAGGTAATGTGTCTGCGCTAGCCTTATGTGAGTTTTTGAACTTGGTGCGCAGCCCTGCATCCAGTTTCCGCATTAAAACAGTTTTTAATACTGGATTTTCTTTGGTTATATTGTAGCTTAATGTCTGCAATGCCCAAGCATTCTTATAAAAGGTATTTTAAAAATGCCTGGTAATTTACAAAGTTGACAGGATGATCAAGCATCCTGTTTACATAGTTTATATTGAGCTTTCTTACATTCTGGTGACATGATGTCAGCAGTTCCCAAGCAACTGGGTAGTTTTCAGCTGTAATAGGAAGATTTTTTTCAAGATGCAAAGCCTCTCCTTTCAAGACATCCCATTAAGTATTAGAATTTTTCCACATCTACTAAAGACTGATTTTCGGGAACTGTGGCCTGGTACCAGAAATGTGGGCTGAAAAATTTTCTGAATTGGAAAATTTTCTAATGTGTTTTTCTGGAAAATTTTCTAATTTGAGGATGACACTATTTCATTAAAATTATTTGGGATGATCAAGTGAATAGAGGGATTCACTTTACTATAATATTTGGTTAACAAACGCTTCAACTAAAAAATGGGAAATTAAATTAAAATACAAATTCAGGGGGAATTTCCTGCAAAAGAGATCAGTGAGAAAATGATATGAGGAATTCCGTGCCTGTGCCTCCATATAATAAGGGGTTCACGTTGCTAAACAATGAGAAATTGATATAGGGATTTCCCCTGTGTAGAGGATTTACCTTGCTATGTAAACAGGTATGCTCTATAGTTGTGAGTTAGTTACAGCTCAAATGTTACTGTGAGTGAGCCTCAAGATTCGAAGTACACATTATGTTTATCTGAATAAGTAAATGTAACATGTGATTGTAAGTAATGCCTAATGTAAAAAAAAAAACTAGTGTGTGGTGCCATTATATTGAAGTTTGTGAGGGAAACACAAAGAAGATAATAGGAAAATGTAAATATTGTGGACAAACTTACGCAAACAATGTAAAAAGAATTAAAAGACATTTGATAACATGTAAAAATTGTTGGAGCAACTATTTCTGGGAGAAGTAATTTGCATCAGGAACAAATGTAAGTATATTTATTATTTATATTTCAAATATTGGCTGTTTACAGTAAGAAGTAAAAGATTTTTCTGAAGTATTATTTTAATAAATTCTCTGAAACTGAGCATTCAATTATGCTCTTTTAGTCAGATGGCAAATTATGTTTATTTCATGTTTTTTAATCAAATTTAGGTATATAAAATTTAGTTCCGCGATACCATGAATTCTTAAGGAATTGTAAAATCAAGAATCTAAAATTTAAGAATCGAGCCATTAATAACCTGTTACCTTCGGTGTGGTTGAGTATTGCATTTATTTGAGTACTAAAAGCAATTTTTAATACTATTTTGGGCCTCTAAATAGACTGCGTAGAAATTGTCAATAAAATTCCCTTTAATGATGTACATAACCTATACATTTCTCACAAAAAATATGCAATATTAAATTACGTACATTATCATAATGTTTGTTACCATATTTATTTGGCAATATTTTATTGCAACATCACCACTTGCCATTAAAATATAGTAATTCATTTATTTAAGTGTCAAAAAATGTGCCATTAGAATAAACTTGTGTGAAATAATGACAGTGAAATGAAAATTTTCACCGGCTTAACATTTTATCGAATAATTGAAAAGTGTTGTTACATTTTCCTTTCCCAGGATTCTTTTTTCCAGTTTTATTTAATGTAGAACCAGTCCAATTTAAAATCACATCGTTAGCACATCAACAAGCCATTAAAGCATTTTAAGCAGCCATATTTGTTTGAGTTACCAGGACCAACTTGGACAACTGCACAGCTAAAAACACTCATCTACAAATTCTCCCTTTAGTTTTATAGAGATGAGAAGGTGTTACTAAAAAAAATTTACTATATGTTTAGAAATATATATTATCATCTTAAAATACATTTCTTCTAAACTTAACCAGTTTGGAAATGGAAAGTATTTATTTGTTACTGACCCATGTTAAAATTATGCAGTGTAATGCAAAGCTAAGAGTGCATCTTGTCGCCAGATTTCCAAATCAAGCAAGATTTGTAGGTTGGTTCCATTTGGCCTCTCTTTTTACTCTTCAGTAGTCGTGAGAGTTGAGGTCAAAATTACCTGCGTAAAAAAGAGTTAACACCTTCAAAGCGAATGGAACGCTTTAGGTGTTTCAGTGTATAAAAACGAATATCGCACACGCCTTGTAGCTGACACGTTAATTTTTGTGATAGCTTGTGTTCACAAATTTTTTCCCCCAACATATTCTATTTTAAAATGCATTTTATCATCCATTACATAAATTCAGTGCATTATCTCTTCAAAGATAAGTTGAAAGGTTAAAGACGCTCTCATTTTGTAAACAATAAAGATGGCGAGCCAGTGAAGCCCGCCAAAATCTACCTAGCAGACGACTTGCCCTCGCAACTCCTGCTTGAGAGGAGAAGCTAATTGGGCATAATCTAAGTGACCCAGGGGCATTTTGACCTGACGAATGTAATGACCGCCGCCATACTGCTTCCGGTGAATAGAATACGAAAGAGACGAAAGGTCAAATGAGCTGCGAATGAAACAAACGTTGTATTACTGCTAGTGGAGCTAGTAGCATTTTGATTGCGGGCATGGCATTAATTTGATCCTGTTCAAATTAGTACGCAATTAGTGTTGCCGGGTTAGATATAGTGTTTAGAGAATATTCTGAGAAGTTCCCCCCCTCCCCCCCGAAACCTTCAGATTTATACATTTTCTGTTTTATTTGTTTTTCTACATTAAATAAGTTAAATAATTAATTTTGAAATAACGATTTATTGCATAAGATGCTTATTATGCCACTTCTGAGCATTTTTTATTAGATTACTATTAATATGTTCCCAATGATTGTGCATCCATAAACTAGTAGTAATATTAATAAGGCCACTAATGCAGTTTTGGCAAGTTCATTTTAATATATTGTGCAGGGACTTATACTGCAACTGAAATTGAGAATGGTATTAGAATCGGTATTGGGAAAGGAGATAAAGTGGTATCGTGACATCACTAATAAAATTATATCAATTTATTATACTAGTAACTTATAGAGAGACAAGAAGGCACCCCTACATCCCCTTTCTACCATTCACGAACAGCAACTTACAAAATAACAGTTGAATCTCACTAAACTTAATGTCGGGAACAGGCAGTATAGTACCGTAAGCAGGAGTCACTTTGTGGCAAATGTGGGGTGGCTTTGTTACACATATAATAGTATTTAAATACACCCCTTTTTCAGTTGGATGCTTCAGATATTCTGTGGTACCAATTTAATCACTGATCATTTAGAACAACCTCTTTGAAATAAAAAAAAAATCTGAGTAATAGTAAAAACCTCAGTGTCACAAAGTCACCCACTCTGTCATAAAGTGACCCTCACTTACGGTATAGCTCAATTAGCCTACTATAAGATTGTTTTTATTTTGCTGCAGGTAATGGAGGAAAGTAAAGAAGTAGATTCATCAAATACGAGCACTGAAGATGTGGCAGCAGGTTTAGTCGAAGGAGAGGCAAATGCAATGCCATCTTCATCAAGGTTAACGCAACATTCATCCGCTTCATGTTGCAGTTCAAAACAGTCCTTGATTTTAACAAAATTTCTGGATAAAATGTTAACAGAAGAACTGGGAAAAGCAGAGCAGACATTAGCACGTGCTATATTTGCAAGTGGTTCTCCTCTTTCCGTAACTGAAAATAAGTATTGGAAGGATCACTACAACAAATTCGCCCATCATTCAAATAACCATCATGTTATCGCTTATCACATTCCCTTTTAGATCTGAGTACGATAGGGTTCAAGAATTAGTTATTCAAAAGTTTGACCAAGCACAATCACTGACATTGATCTCAGATGGATGGACTGATGTACAAGGAAATCCTTGATGACAAGTTCTTATAACAGACAATGCAAGCAACATGAAAGCTGCTTGGCAACTTTTGAAAGGAAAGTAGCCTCACTTAGTAATATTTGGCTGTCTGGCACATGGGCTAAATCTTCTGGCAAAGGACGTTATGAGTTTAAGAATAATTCAGACAATATTGTCAAACTGCAAGGCAATTATAAAAGTATTCCACAATCATTATGTGGCACTTAAGAGAATACAGAAAGAGAAGTAAGGAAAGGAGAGTTCACTTTTTGCCATGGGAAACTAGATAGTGTTCAGCTACTAGGTGCTTAGATAGTTTGCTACGAACAAAACAAAGTCTGCAATGTACATCTATAGATGACATTGTGACAGTATCACATATTATTCCTACAAACATTCATAACCAGATTGTTGACAATGATGTGTTCTGGATGCAAGTTCAATCAGCATATAACCTAAAAAACTTGAAGGAAACACATCTACTCTTTCATATGTTACCAAGATATTAAAGGAACTTAATGAAGATGTACTTCAGCTGGTACATTCTTCACCTCTCGCCAAGAAAGAAGAAAAGGTAAAAACTATTTTGAACCATAGATTTGAGTTTTGGTCTCATCCAATTCACTTAGCGGCACATCTTTAGGATCCTAAATATTGTGGGCAACATTTGTCAGAAAATGAATTATTTACTGTACTTCATACAATCATGGACGTTGCAAAAACATCCCAAATATTATGAAGTAGCTGTGATGGCAGACTTGGCAGAATACCATGCCAAACATAATTTGTGGAGTCAAGACATAATTTGGCAGGCAGCAGAGAACCTCTCTCCATTTACATGGTGGAAGTGATATTGCACAACTCGACAGTTATCCAAAAGTGGTACAAGGATTCTTAGTATTCCACCAACAACTGCCTCATGTGAACACAACTGGAAGGCATTCAACATAATTAAAATCACAAAGAGGAATAGGTTAACAAGTGAATGCACTGCCAAGCTAGTTTCTGTTTCTCAGAATCTCTTTTTGTTATCACTGCAAGAGAATCCATCAAATCCAAGTAAACCAGAATCTTGTGGTACGAGTAGCAGCAGTTCTATGGACATTGACACAACCAACAGTGACAGCAAAAGTGAAGACTAACTACATTTTTTGCACAATTGCAATGTACTGTGTTGTGTTATGTCATTTCAATTGCTAAAAATTATTAATCCAAGTATGTAATGTAGTCTGCCAGGAATTACACAATTAGTCTAGGAATTTTTTTGACTGTATTTAGTGCCTTTTCAAGTATATTGTCGTTCAGGAATTATAACATTATTATTTAAAGTCCACTTTTTTTTTATGTTTTGTATGTTTAATTAAATCTCATAAATCAATCATCTCATAAACCATGATTGATTTATGATTTGCTTAGTTGAAAAATTTAGATTACAGTTAAAATATAGAACTTCAGATTTGTTTATGAAATATGTGTATACTGTACACTTGTTCCACCAAAACCTCAATCTGTTTTGAGTTACAAAAATTTGTGTAAAATTTGTAGAAAAATTTTCTGATCCAAAACTTTTTGGAAAACCCACGTCCCTGCCTGGTACAATTGCCCAACCATTGGCGATTCTTCAAATTTACTTTCAAATGAGGGTAAATTAATCTTTGGAAACCTTTCACTTGAAGATTATGCGGTAACAGCAGCAGCTGGGGGTGCATGCACAACATGTCTGGAGAGAAATGAGGTTATGGCACATAGATTGTCAGATACTTGGGTGAAGAAATTCTCATGTTTGGTTGTGAGAATACTCTCCACAAAATCATTGGGGAGCAGGTCCAATTGAAGAAACCCATTATGCAGAGGTGAGAGTTCCATCAACTGTCTCAAGATGTTCATCAAAAGCATTTAGCTCATGAACAAATTCAAGAGCCGTTAATAGTGCGTGTTCTCTGAGCTAGACAGTAAACAATGAACCTCAGCATAAAGGATCAATAAAACTGAAAAATAGGTAATGTGCCGTTATTTTCCCGGCGAAACAAAAGTTTTCTCAAAGCTATTGATGACACATGAAGGCAGAAAAAGAAATACAGTAAAACTAAAGAGACAGTAGATACAATTTCCCATGTGGCCACTATAAAACTAGGCACAAGATCGTAATAACCAACACGGCACACATTAAACATAACTATTAAATTGGTTGAAACATTAAATGAGGCATGGAGAGAGAGGGGAATTTCTTTGTTTCATCCGAGGATGGATAAGACTTTAGGGGATTCTACGCTAGTGTCGGAAATTTCATCACATCATGGTTTTATCTTGATTGCACAGTACACACAAAATGAGAGCAAAACATGTTGATTAATTATTCTGAGTGCACATAAGGCACTGATACCAGTCCATAGGACCAAAATTGTTTAGGGAACACATAGATGCACACTTTTAAAGAATAATAATCATGAGCAGAGATGCGCAAACTTATTGCACCACCATCTTGAAGTCCAATAGTCAGTCGTCTTCTTTGTGGAGATGAATAATGTTTGTGTAGGTATCCCTCCATGAAATGATGAAAGTAGGTCCCAGTCTATTTATACAGAGTTTTTTCTAAGAACATGTAACACAAAGATGTAACAGTCCTCTTGAACTGTGTTTCTTTCATTATGACAAATGGTAATAACTCATATACAATTATCACTCATCCCATTTCTCCATACGTGATTATGTCCTTATATTGCATGTACAGTTATTAAAAGTGTTCATAATATGTAATCACGTACACACGTAAAATATATACAGAGAACAGTAATTACAAAATAATATGAGTCCATTCATTATTATAACCAGATACACTTATATAATTAAAACAAATATGTACTGCATATTTCTGCAGGAAAGCCTAGTTACAGAGGAACTTCCATCTGTTCATCTCCTCTGTAGCCTTACAGTAGTGTCACATCTTGACTTGTTTTCAGTAATGCATTTAATTGTAATAAAAGTTATGATACCAACATTCTGGACTCTGAAACCTAACTTTCTTCTAAATTTTTCAGAACTGTGCAAAGTGGAAGATATATACCAACATACAGCGTGTTCTCATGTGTTACGATGATTGAGAGGTGAGTCCATATGAAAAATCAGTTAGAAAATATATATGTATGACTTCTGGCGTTAAGTGATTATTATTAATGGTGTTATAACCCTTGAAAATGGGAAAATAACAAGCATTTAGTTAAAAATTTCAGCAATATTATTATAGTTAAATATCAAAGAAAACAAATTTGCACAATGTGTATCAACAAACAAAGATCATGAACCTCTGAATAGTTAGTTATAAATATTTTTGAAAACAGCTTGTTTATTATTTAATAGTTTTTAAGTATCCAGGAGAAATTTAAGTTCAGTTAGTATATGAATATAAGAATAAGATATAATTTGCTTTTATTAATTTATTCTTTATTTAATACAAATGCATTGTGTCCAAACCAACAAATTTTTTAATACGCATATGTCAAAAGTTAAAAATTGGTTTAAAGATCAATAAAATATTGACGTAAAAGAAATTACATTTGAGGTAAAAACATTTTCTTTGCTATTGGATTATCAATGTCAAAAATGCTTATGCAAGGGTAAGATTTATTTCAGGCTAAAAAAAGCTTTAACAATAATCTTACTTACTAATTGCTAGATAAATTAGTTCAGGTGCCAAATACACAGCCCCCCCNGCCCCTTGCGGTTGTATGTTTAGCATAGGCCTTAATCTGTCCCCGCTCACATTGCAATAAATCTTGAGTATTTACTAAAATTAGATGATGGAATATTAATCACTATGTCCTAGTGTACAAAAGGAATTTATTTATTGTACTACTATAACTTTTTCAGTTTGCAAGAAAACGGTCCCCACAATTAATAGAGGCTGTACGATACCTTTAAGTAGGCAGACTGAGTGGTTTGTGTGCCTGGGTGTCATTTCTTCAGGATCACATGTGTTTCAGTTGTGGTTGTTTATTACATGATACACCATTACTACATCTATTAGATTATCAAAGACACTTAACAATAGGTGCTTGAAGTGACGTCCACCTACATTGATTCATGCATAGCAACACTGTAGCATTGACTGTTGCACTGTATGGAACAAGGTGGAATTGGTTTGGATTATATCACAGATAGCTATTATTGTTGCCACAATGTCATCTACCATGTCGACTGGCATCTTGTAGACCAGGCTCTTCTCATGGCCTTACAAGAAGTTGAATGGTGTTAGATAAGGGAGCGAGCAGGTCAAGTAACAGGTTCTCCCTCTTCCCATCCACCTACTTGGAAAGTGCTGAACAATGTAGTCACACACACCATAAGTATTGTGGGTTGGTGTCCTATTACAGGATGTCCATCCACAAGGAAAACAGCAACTAGGTCTGGAAAATGTCAAAATTTTCATGTTGGTCAGGGAAAATGTAAATAATTGCTACTCTGCAAAAATTGTTTGTTGTGTGAATGTGAATACAGGATAATGTAAACAAATTACAAGCATATCTGTTTTAAGATTTAAATATTTAATTTTGTGAACTGGCAATTATACATATTTACAGAGTGACGTAGGGACTTTATGTATATAATAGGCACTCTTGTGAAGTCAATAGCATGTATCGCAAGAAATATTGATGGGCTGAAAAAATGTTAGCCCTGCTTGCTTGGTCTGTTGCAGTGTAATTTAATTTAACTTCTCTGATATCATATTTTATTCTGTCAGTGGTGAAAACTATGATATTAGAAAGTTTCAGTATTCCTGAAAATTGATAAGGGAAAATGGTAAGATTCTGCCTGGAAAACAGGGAAAAGTCAGGGAATTCCAAAGAGGAATTTCAGTGGACACTGTAACATGATGAAGCCACATTTGACCACGTACCAGAAGTGATACATCCTCCATCATCTTGGAAAATATGTGTTCCAAAAACTGTTAGTACTCATAACCATCAAAACGTGCTGGTAAGAGGTATGGTCCTACCAAATAAACATTGACCATACCTGTCAACAAGTTCATAGAAAACCACTCTTGGTGTTATGTCATGATTGTGATGTGTGGATTTTCATCAGCCCACACGTGGCTGCTGTACATACCATAATGGTTGAAACATGTGTTATCTGTAAAGAGTATAGACTTGCAAAACTCCAGATCATGATTTTTTTGCTGCAGAAACAATTTTTTCTGGGGAGAAAGTCACAGGCGGCCCATTGCCTGGACCTTTAATTTGTTGTACATGTGTGGTGCTGCTCCTTCAATATATCCCACACATTACTGGGTAGGAACCCACCTCATGAACAATAGGGCTGACACTGGTAGATGGTTATTCTTCCCTTCCTCCAACCTTTGCTTATGCTTTCTTCTCCGCACACCACAGTATTGATAGTTTGGTAGGATACTGCCAATTTCCCACAAGTGCAGGTCAATCCTTGTGAAATTGGTGTGTGCTGGATGTCTGGTAGGGCACGTTTTCTGGTAAAATTGTGTAGCTGATCTGCTATGGTACTTGGCTTCAACCATGAATCAAATTCATGTCCAAAAATTTTACAGGCTTGTACTTGTCCGTGTTGACTACGGAACAGTGTAGTATAAGAGTTAACCCTACCTTTGGAGTCCATGACCCATATCCCCCAGGTGAAAGTTACAGTACCATGTTGTAGGAAAACTTTGTGCAAGCTGTGCATCAATTCTACCCAGATGATAGTTTTTTCCAGCATGATGGTGCATCACCACTTTACCATTGAGATGTATGGTTGCTCCTGAAGTAAACATTTGTTTGGCGGTGGATATGCTAATGAGGAAGTGTTTAGTATTCACCCAGATCTCCACATGTAATGCAGTTATTTCTATTTCTGAGGATCTCTTGAGAATACTGTGTACGCCCCAAAACCACTGACACTGGATGTCACGAGAGATGCAATTTTGAGTGCCTGTAAATCCACTCCCATGGAAACTGTAGCTACTGTTTGCTGTTCTGTTCTTCAACATTGCAGACAATATCTTACTGCTGATTATGGACATTTTGAATATTTCTAACTATTATTAACATTCGCACACCCAACGTTGTCCTTATAGCATCAAATACCAGCAGTTCCATGAGCTTGTCCGTAATAGTTTCTCTGTTATTCTTGTCCAATGGTAATAAACATTAATTTGGTACATCCAATGTTATAGAAGAAAGTAGGTCATAAGTTATTTCAGAACTTCTTTTTGAATTTTGAACTCTGTGAGCAAAGTGGGCATTATCTCAAAGGAAGTGCCTCAGTCTGATAATAGGTATTTTTGGACAACCAAAATCGAGGATTACAGCTTAAATAAATTGTGCATAAGTTTTAGCATCTGTCAGAGGTTATTACATATTGAGTTGCATATTCAGCCATTACCAAGATGTATTTTTTTTTTCTTGCTTTGTGACCAGTAAGGGATTTTTGGCATTGATTGACCTCATGTATGTGTGTTACCTCTCATTGATGCCAAAAAATAAGTTTAAAGAGACTGTTGCATAAATTTCAGCAAGAGCAAAGTGCATTTTCAGATGTCTTGCAGGAAAATCAACGGTTTTATTAAAAATATATATCAATCAATTTTAATATTCAGGCGTTTTTAGAATAGTGATAACACAGGTGCATATGTGTAGTCTCTCTTTAACACCAAAAAAGAATTTTAAACAGAAAGCTGTAAATAACTTTAAGCAGTAAACAATCTTCAATGCACTGAAAATTCAACTAGGCATTCCGTGACATCTGCTTTTAATTTCACCCAGTTCGACAACTCTGCTTTTAAGATGTTCACATACAACCACAAAGAGGAGCAGGGAGGGCATTTAACAGGCATTGTAGACTGTCGTTTTGCTCCATAAATTGTAAACACTGAGAGTGGAACTACGCACGTATCGTATACAGAACATACTTTATTTCTAGAGTGCGGACCACTTTATACACGCTTGGTCCTTTCCACACGTGTCTCCTTTCCACACGTGTCTCCAGCAGCTTAAAGGTGAAGGGTTGGTAGGTAATTGCTGCAATTTACACCATCATCTCCAACCTGGGGTTCGACAAGACTGGGTGTTGCAAACCCTGCAGTCAAGTCCTCCTCTCTATCTGGGTCGTGTGGCTCTAGTGGAGCATCTGCACCTGGCTCAACGCGGTCATCGTCTGGGTCACTTGCCACGTGCAGGTCGTCGCTGTGAATTTTCTACGTCCTGATGCCCCCGAGCTGTACGAGGTAGAATGGAGTATGTGCGCTGCCAACATTAATCCCTGGGCCTGTCCAACGGGGGCCAGCACCACTCAAAACTGTCTACCCTGCTGACAAGGGGTGTGCACGTGCGTACATGCGCTACTTGGGCTGAAGCTTGATGGTGGAGGAAGGGGGAGTCATGGGCGTGTGGCTCGTGAAGTAGGCTGCTTTGCTCCATCGCTGTGACGGGTCTCCTTGTCCACCCCGCTGCAGAAACACCCTAAAGGAGGTGTGGTCGTGGCATGCATGGCTTTGGAGCATGCCATTGATTGACCGGTAGTAATCCAGGTGCCTGGATTTGCATGCCATCTGCTTATTCTGTGCGAACTTGTCTGTCGACTGTACTCTAAGTACCTTGTGCCAGACTTTGTCGAAGATCTGGTCCGCGCCCGCTTGTGCCATCACGCATGTTGCCTCCGGAGACTGGTCGAATGGCTAGCCACGACCGGGCAGGGGAAGGACATTAGCCCGAGTGGTGTCATTGTATGCCTGATGGTCGGGGTTGAGATGGCGGAGGAACTCGTCCGCTAGCTCGTTATACTTGTCAGACACATGCTCAACTACACAGTTCAGTGATTGGAGGGCCAGGGCCCACCTTGTGAATTTCGACTTCCGGCCCTGCACCCTCTCCAACTAGAGCAGGCACTAGATGTCCTATCCTCACGATACACTCGCCATGCATGTAGAAGTGGCTGAAGTTGTCGGGGCAGGTGAGCAGGTGGCATTTGCGAAACCTACGCTTCATTAAATGCCCACTGGCCTAAATCCATCCAGCCTTACTGATACTTTTGTGACAGGTTAGTCAGTGGTGCTGTGACTGTGGTGAAGTCTAGTATGTAATTACGGAGCCAGTTCACAAGCCCAACAAACCATTGCAGCTGTTTGCATGTCTGGGGAAAGGGCATCCCGGCGATCAGCTGTAATTGTTCCGGGGATGGTCAGTTTCCTCACGCGTCCACAACGCGCCCTAGGTATGCGAGTTTTATCATGGTGACATGGGAACTTGGGGGCACACGTGAGGCCATGGGTCTTGAGTCTCTCAATCATGAGCGCAAGGTGGCAGGCATGCTCCTTCTATGACTGCAGCCTTATCACCACTTTGTCAAGGTACGCAGCAGTGAACAGGTTGATATACCCATCCATCACCCGTGTCATGAGCGCCTGGAAGGTCGCAGGGGCATCCTGCAGTTCGAAAGGCATGGGGAGAAACTGGAACTTCCGGCCGTCCGGCATGGTGAACACGGTCTTGGGTCTGTCCGCAAGTCTGACGGGATTTGCCGATAGCCAGATTTAAGGTGTAACAAGGAGAAGAGTTTGGCCTGTCCCAACCCTGCCAGTGTGTCCATGATGTTTAGCAATGTTGGGAGAACGTTCACACTTATATTGTTAACAAGTTTGAAATTGACACAGAACCAAAGCGTAAATCTTTTTTGTCTACCATGACTACTTGCCAGTTGTATGTGCTCCCACTAGGCTTTATATACACCGTCCCTAAGCATATCTGTGACCTGATCTAAAATAGCTTGTCATGTGGGGCCGTCTCAGTTGATGGAATGGATCTCATAAAAGCGGGCGCGTCTGGCATGGTTGGGATCTCATGCTGATTGATAGTGGTTTGCTGCAACAAGTCTGACACCGCAAACACATGGGGGTGTTTGTTCAACACAGACAGGGACATTGCTACATGCTTGAGCGGAACCCCATGACTAAATTCGTTCAGCGACACAGGTTCCCGGGGGTGGGGGGTGAACTTGATACTGTAGGCAGTACGTTAGCCGGCAGTGCCGACATGGAATTCCTCCTTCCTTACCTCAATGTTGGCATTTTGCTCGCGCAGCCAAGGTTGACCGAGGATTACGTTCTCCCACAACTCCTTTACCACAAGGGCAATGGCGGTGGCTGCCTGGTCTCGTACCTGGACGGCAATTGTGGTCCATCCTCGCTGGCGGGCCTCGGGTGTCGGGGCGGAGCAGCCCTGGTTCCGCCGTCAGCTGGTGGGCCAGCACAAGGTGGGCAGCGATCGAAGTTGTGTGTCACTGCTCTGTGTATCGGGGCTGCCCTCAGTTGCCAGTCGATGTCCACCGGGCTGCACAGCAGGCACCCACCACTTGTCAAGGTGTGCCCCAGGATGGGGGTGTTGTTGGCACCTGCATCATCATGGAAGGATAGTAACTGGTCATCTCTGGGGGGGAGGGGGGTTACCCAGCGTCCCCTCGTGCACGCGGCGGAAGCGGCAAGTCTGACCTTGGTACTGCTGTCTCTGAACTGGTGTGCTTGTCGAAGTATACCTCACCACAAACGAAGAATCCGCAGGTGAAGGTTGAGCGTAAGTGACCTGCTGGCACAGTTCTTGCACCTAACGTGGTGACACCTCACACAGCATGCCGCTTTGCTGGTCGGGTGAATGCACACCAGCGTGGAACACTGGCTACGTGGTTCGGAGGCCTGATCCATGTCCAGTCCGTTATCCTCTTTAATGCCCGCGCCTCTTCACATCTTGCTGTCTGTGCTTGCAAAATGGTTTTCTGGCACTTGGCGTGGGCATATGCACATGGCGCACACGCATGGGCGTGTGCCCTTCCCTGTGATCATATTATGGTTTCGCCAGAAACCAACAGGTGTTACAGTTAACGTTACTCTGTGTGCGGCCAGGGTGCTGGTGCGCCTGTAAAGGGTAAGGGGAGAGAGCGAAATAAACAGGGTACACATGCACATGACATACCTTAATTTCTCACACAGTTCACTGTACTCATGTTTCATGGCTTTGCTTGAAGACAGCCACAGGTTGCTAGGCACCACATTGCTAATGGTGTTAACTGGTTAGGCAGCAGATGAAGGTGATAATGTAATTATACTGTTCTCAGGGCCCCATACTGATTTTGGGCACTGCCACATGGTGAGCACAGACTATCTCAGTTGGTGGCGTAGCCATGTGGCTTGCATCAACACCAACACATACTTTTCTATCTCCTTTGTTGACCACGGAGCATGCCGAATGCAAGTACAGGGAGGATGACTACTTCAACTTAGTAAATAAGCGTGACCACCTGGGCGTCAAAGCCAGAGCCATCCAGTTTTTATTATAAAGTAAAAATACATTAAATTTCCCAGGGTGCTACTACTCAAACTCAAAAGCAAATTAACCAGTACATCATTTAACACAGCGGCATAAAGAAAACACTTGCACAAGACCTCACCTGAATCAGCATGATGTTACACTTAGTTACATTATAACAGAAGCTCCTAGGTGAAGATAATTAATTCTGGGCCCCCTGAATCAATGGAAGAGCCAAGTCCAGCTGCGGGGGTAAAATAAAAGGTTTAAGACATTAATAAGCAGACAGAATGACTAGATCGGAGATAGCATAGATGAGGCCCCCGCAGGCCATGCTGCACGCATCCATCCTGATTGAGCTCCAACGAGAGACTGCTGAATGACCATCGGAAGCGAGGACACTAGCCAGTGCCGGAAGTGCAGGCACCCTCAGGCTACGTGCATGGATACGAAGCATTAGGGTATGATGAGTACAAGAACGTGCACAGGAGTGCAAAGCAAAATTAATAGAGCAATACTTACTCATTAAAATACAGAATGTCTTAACTTTGATGTTGCACACTGTTCTACATGTAGACACTAAATACACACAAGATCTACTCTCTAAATGCAACTTCTGTGAAGCAGGGTGAGGTATAAAGTGGGATAAAACAGTCAACAGAATGCTAAAAGCAGATGGCCACCATCTTGAAAATACAAAATGTATTTTGTAACATAAATATACAGTGTAATAGTATCTTATGTAATCTTTTAAATGACACTAAAAACTCCACAACAGGTGACTTCTTAAAAACTTTACTGCTAGTTGCATAAACCTCTGAAATCTGTGAAATTTTCTTGCAGTGTATGAAAAATGGCTGCCATCATCCACTTGTAGGTAAAAATCTAAATTAATAATTTTCTTTCTCCTTGAGAATAGAGTGACATAGGAACAAATTTTTATTTATCAAAACCAAAAAATTGTGAAGCTTTCATTTTTTTTAAATTTGGTGATTTCACATGGAATGACCTTATAATTTTGATGTAATCAATGAGGATACAGTGTGTTGTTCCATACCTACAGGAAGGAAAGTCTGTCAGAGGCATTTAACCCGGCGTTTGTCGCGCCGTGAGCATTTCCCTCACACTTCCCAAAAAAGGTGTATAGTGAACTTCATTTTTTTTTATTTTCCTCTGATATTTTTTCTATTTGTTCTTTATGTATAAATACAATTTAATAAATTATTATTTGAAAAAAACATTCCCATGTCACCAACATAAAAATGATTTTGTACACAAAAGCGGGAATGTGAGGGAAATGCTCACGGCGCAACCACTCGCGTCAAAAAAAACTTTATGCCACCAATAATAATTTTGAAAGAACTTCAAAAAGTAACAGGGATGATAGGTAGTATAACGTTGAGCTTCCTACTAATTAAAATACAGCATGGGAGTGTTTATAAAAATCTTGTGCAGAAATTGACTTTAATAGAAGGTAGTGCTGCATATGTAGAAGTTCTTGAGGAATGGAGGAAAGATGAAATAATATAAGTTTAAATTTGAGCCAAAATGAATGTGTTGCCTACCACATGGACTTATGATGAACAAACAAAGTACAACAAATATGAAGCATGTTAGATGCATCTCGTAAAGTTCCTCACATTTCCTCTCATATTGACTATTTAGAAGAAGAGTCAATCTGATAAGAGGATATACTGTTCCTCCTGTTATGGTTTAGAATAAAACCTGTTGGAGTTTTTGCAAACAGTAAAAAAGCCTTGCTAGTCAGTCTTTGTGAGAGAAATAGGGATTTTATATTCTTCCTGTTAAAGGATAAAGATAGCCGGGTAATTGTCTTTAGGCACATACAAGTTGCATTCAGTGTTGCTTCCAGTTCATTGTTAAGGGTTGTACTGGAGTACTGTTTATCTATTGTTTTGCAGTATTGTCAATGTGGCCAGAATTCCTATTAAAACAAAACTGTGACAAGACTACAGTAAAGTGCATGTATGGACCGTTGTGTAGCAAGTTTTTAGTAATAATGAGCTCCACATATTCATGGAAGAGTCCAAGGACATTTTCGAAGAAGCAAAATTTGAACTCAAAAAACGGAAGCACACAAACCCTGCTGTTTGTTCGATCATATTGAAGTAACTCCAATTTTAGGTCTTGTATAAAGCAGAGGAGTTTCTGTAAATTCAGCAAATATGAAAATTGTGTTCAAGCCTATAACAGAAAGAAAAATCCTTTCAGTTGCACAAACTATTTGATCCCTTAGTTTTACAGTGACTCTAACATTGATCTAAAATTGTTTTTTTGTAATGCAAGCCAATATGCTTAACACAGTGGTTGTGTTCTTAGTTGTTGCACCACCCTCTAGTGTTGAATTCACTTTATTGCAGCAAAGTCTAGAGCTGTACCCACTAAGAAAATGATCCCATAGCTTGAATTTTGGCAGCAGCTGTTACTATCAAACTGTCATCAAGACAGTAGGTAACATGAGCAATTCATTAGAGTTTTTTTATTATTATTATTTGTGGAGTGATTCTACAACTGTCGGATAAACAAGAAGTTACTGATAACTAATAAGCCTACTTTCCTCTACATCAGTGCAAATAAATTTTAGTTAAATTCTTTAAAGCTTAGATAGCAGGTAGGCATTGACATCTCTTTGACAGCAATATCATTAGAGATGAAACCAGAAACATGTGAAATCTGAACAAAGTGACACAAGAATTCCCCCCTTTAAGGAGCAAGTCCGCAAGTGTCGTCAAGTGCCAGAGTGTTGAGATAGTGGATGTGTGATTATATTAAAGTTTATTTATAGTTAACTTGTATTTAACATCACTGCAAAATTGTTAATGGAACCACAAAAAATTCTATAACCAAGTGTTTTTAGAATGTTATGGAACAGTTTCCCTTACCCATTCTAGCAAAATAAATAATTTTTTTTTTTTGTTTACATTGTGCCTGTAATATTAATTTTTCTCACGGAGGCAAGAACATTTTTAAATTTCATGAAGGCACTCTGAAACACAAAAGGAGTGCTGAGTGTGAAGAAAAAGCAAACAAGATAAGTTGGTTTTACAGCAAAATGAACAGTAACGGTTTTAAAAGAGAGGAGACAAAAAAACATGGCTGTGGGCGTACAAAAACTACAGCGATAATTGGTGAAATGGCAATGAAACAGCAAACTAGTTTAGTTGGGATATTGCAGAACAGATAGTTTTTCATTGCAAGCAATGGGTGTAATGATGACTTTAAACTGTATCCAGTTGTAATCTACTACACTGAGGAAAATTTGGATGTTAAAAGTGATTTGTTGTGAATAATTGCTTTAGATGGTGCAACAACTGGCAAAAATATTGGACAAATGCTGTTTAAAACTTTAGAGAGGTATAACATACCAGTTACAAATTGTGTTTCATTGGGCTCGAACAATGCATCTGTAATGGTAGGATGTAAAAATTGTGTCGCAGCTATACTTAAACAGCAACATGAATGCCTTGTTGTGCTTGGTTATGCTTGTCAATTGCTGCATTTAGCTGCAGAAAAAGGTTCAACACAACTTTGTATAATTGTAGACAAAATCCTTGTGTACATTTTATACTACCTTGAGAAGAGTGCAAAACGGAAAGATTGGCTCAGAGAACTTCAAATGCTGTATGATGACAAAACAAAAAAGTTTTGAAGCATATGTGCACTTTATGGTTTTCTCTTGGCGTTTGCCTGAGTAGACTAATGTATTTGTGGCTACCATTAGTGAGATTTTATAAGGAAGAAGTGGAAATTAAACTTCAGTCACCTGCTACTTCGTTAAATTTGTTCAAAATTCCCAAACAGTTGCCATCCAAGTCTGCTGACAAGCCTTCATCTGCTAGTACAAGTTCAGCAATTTGCCGTAGTAAATCATCTCAGGAGGAACAGTCTGAACATCTTAAACCTAAATTAGGCAGCCACTTAAAGAGAACATCAGTTTCAGAAGAGTCTTCTTTCAAGACAACAAAAACAACACCTGTCTGTACAACAGAAAAGACTCTGCAGGTGTTGTCACATCAGGAGTGAGTATTTATGTTTCTGACTGCAGATATAAACAAAGCCATTTGCGGTTTTCTGTTACATGTCTCACCAGTGTTTGAAAAGGTCAATGTTGTTTTACAGTTAAAAGTTCCACATATACCTGTACTGAGGAACATGTTACGTGATGTTCTCAAGGAATTGCTTCTTAAATTTGTGAAACCTTCAGTAATTAGGACAGTGCCTGTTCTTGACATCAAGTATAATGTTGCTACAAACCAGAAAGCTGATAATTATCTCATGGTTGGTAGTAGTGCAGCCAAATTAGTGGATGGATGGAAACCTACAGATAAAATCAAGTTCTATGCATCAGTCAGAAATTTTTTTAAATTGTCTCTTGATTACATAGTTTTCAAGTTTCCCTTAGATAATGATATAGTGAAGCATGCAGAAGTAGCTGATTTAAAGAATTTTGAAAGTGCTTAATTTTCATCTGTAAAACATTATGTCGACAAATTTCCTTCAATGCTTCTCAGGAAAGAAAAAAAAAACATTGGAAGAATCACTTGACCGGCTTCAAGATCAGTTCTGTTCACTGTAGGTAGATATGGATCTTTCAGTGGATTCTGCAGAAAGCGTAGATAGTCAGTGGTCAGCAGTTAACAAAATTGAAAGCAGTTGTTGGGGTCTGAAGTATGACAGAATTACATGTGTCATTGTCAATATTAGTAATATCCCACAGCAGTTCAGAATGTGAAATGGTGTTCAGTTCTGTAAAAAAAAAAACTGCTTTTAGGTTTTTGATGCCAGACCAAGTTCGTAACAGCATAATGTTGGTTAAATCTGGTGGTTGAAAGTGCCTTGAACAAGATTTTGATATCAGTTTTGCACCTGAAAGTTGCAAAATCTGATACGAGTACTTCATTGCAGAATAACACTTATAAGAAGATAAGATTGTAAATATTTATGTTTTGTGGGTCTTGTTTATTTTTAAGGAACAAATTTTTTTAAATTAATAAGGTAAGAAATTATAGCTACATTCTAAATTTTGACCAAAGTGTTGTGATATGGATGTTTTGTATGCTTGGTACCCATTATATGCAGAAATTATTGATGTCTGGGAAATTGTACTATTTTTAGTTTTCAAAACTTGGCAGCTATGTTAATTTTCACGAAAGGTAGACCACTTAAGTTTACACAAGAAAATAATTAAAAAAGAATAACTGTGCCACAGTTCACATTTTATCAAAATAAATTGCAATTAACTACTTTTAAAGCTACAGAACAAAAGTAATTGGGTGAAAATGAATAATACAATACCATATCCTAGAAGAGCACTTTTCGTGTCAGCCAGAAGGAAAATCAAGACTTTTTACCATTTTCATCTTGTTATTGTATATTTGGCCATCTGCATTTTTTTAAAACTTGTGTTGTCCTTGGTGTTTTGTGTTGTTGGTTGTCTGACTGGATCACTTTGTTGTTTTTTGATGTGAATACGTCTTTAAATCCAGAAAATCTAATGATAACAAAATGGGGGGATACAGTTTGGCATTTAAGCTCCTAATCTATCGTATTAAACCAAAAATTCAGTCATACCACTTAATTCCCAAAGGATCAAAGAATTGGTTATGTTGAGTGAGGACTGCGAAGCCTCACACACTGCGGGGGTGGAGGCACCGCCATTTGGAATTCGTTTCGGCGCTTCTCGTAATTTCTGCGTAGTATAACTTTTGACGCAGAGTAGTTACGACGCTCGTTTAAGTTTTAATCAACAGCTCTCGTTGAGATCAATCGATTGAGTGTTTAAAATATTTGTGTGGCGTAGTTATTGTGAAATTGTATAAGTTTAAAGTAAAAAAAATTGAAAACTTAACACAATGTCAACCTATGCTCGTCAAAAAGTCAAGTCAAAATACAAAAATCATATACTTGGAAAGAGCATCTCAAGAGTAATCCAGTGATACCCATGAAACCCCATATGATCAAGTGAAGCGGTGCCGGGAACATAAAAACGTAGACGTATTCATGCAAAACAAACTGCCGTGTTCCTGACACAGCCACACCCCATGTTTTTGTTTCATTCACTGTCAGACTGAATCATTGTAATTTTATATCTAGTTATATGTCTATTTATTTTGACTTACTGCAATGTGTGTTTTGCTTACTGTTTTGCTGTTTTTGTATTGTCATAGTTATGCGGTCTTCGTTGTTTCTGTTTTGCTTATCTAATTGGATTATTGTCTCTTGTTCCATATATATGTTTATTTTTATTCTTACATTTTTATGGCATTTGTGTTTCTCATCCATATGTGTTATTCGTTTTTTGATTACTTTTTACATGGTCATTGTAGGCAATGGAGATACAATCAAAATTTGAATTCAGTTGCAAAGTTTCCACAGCATGGAGAAATGTGCAAGTTTGAAGCTTCTGTGCTCGGGGGCAGTCGATATAACATAGGCCAGAAGACCTGCTCCAGATGCAAAGCAAGGGCCTCTGCCTTCTGCTAAAAGACTTGGCTGATGCCATATTGTGTTTTTAAGGGAAGGACAGTGTCTCATTTATTTATAAAAACCTTGGTTGTTAACCAAAGGCTATAGTTTAGAATTTTAAGTTGGGATAGTTTCTTATTACACTGGCCGGCCTTCCAAATGTGGGTTACAGTGTCTGTAGTGTCTATTTGCTCTCAAAATTCATTAACAAGAGTTTAAGTGTGCAGGTTTCAGTGCACAAATAACACATGTCAAGTTTACATTTTGGCTTGATTGCTTGATTTGCCTCTGCAATTTTTCTTTTTTTTCCCTGCTCTGGGTGCGGCTTGCACCTCAGTGCTGGCAATGTGTACTGAAACAATCTTCTAAAGAGGGGCTAGGGGCAGTGAATGGATGCACAGATCTTCTCCCTATCTACACCTAATATCCCCTTACAAAACCTTCTACTTGACCTGAAACACGCTAAGCTAGACTGGCTTCCTAGGAGAATAAAATTATCCAACTATAAGCAGCTAACTGGTTACCCATGGTTCTGAAAAGAACCAGTGTACTACCTGTAAATATTACGCACAACTATAATGTAGTGTGCAAGCTTCCTTTTAAGTGTTCACGCTTCTGAATATTCCCTTAACTGCTTCTTTTTAATTATTGCTTACTTCTTCCTGTGGAGCTGCTCTATTCAACCTCACACCAGGCATCTCAAGGCGAAGTCTCTCACTATTGTATCCAACATTAACACATAGTTGTTGCAATACTTATCAGCTCATGGTGTAAGGTATCATGGTACCTCAAGCTGAGGCCTATTCTCACGTATGTTGTAATTACATTTTTGTTTCATATCATATTTTCAGGGTATTTCGTAACATATTTAGTTATGGTCAGAATACCTGAACAGCGTAAATGTTCTAAGACCACTTCAGGAATCATCAGCTCTAGACAAGCTGTGTGGTTTTGGCTGTTAGGCAACCCACAGCATAACGATTTTCCAATCACGCTACATTTGAACTGTGGCAAGCAATTTATTTTCTTCCATTGAAGCCTTGTTCTGGTCACACCTTCCTCAAATTACCCGGCCAGAATATAGTGCATTTCACTGACTTAAACAATGTGTCTCGGAACTCATGAAGTGGATTCAAAAGTCTAACAAGTAATTTAAGAAGCATTAATTGCCGAGAACGTGAATAAAAATAGTAAATGCCAGTGACATATGGCCCTTTTCAATGATAAATTAACAAGTTCTTGCTTAAAAAATCACAATGTTCCTATACTATTTTGTATGAAACTAAAAGTAATTTTTTCAGGAACTTACCTTCTATTCATTTGCGCTTAAATTCGATGGAAAACCAAAAGTGCAGTTAATAATTATTTAAATGCTCATGGTTTAATTACTTATTGGGTTAGCCATGGCTGCAAACAAATATATTTCAGTAAATTAATTTTACTATTATGTGTGTTTATGAAACCCATGTAATTTAAGCACATAAAATGATGAGTTTGTCCTGACCACGGGAAGAATGAAGTATCTTCTTTTGTCCTGTGGGAAACAGGTAATCAATATGTTCAGTTAAGTTAGCCACGTAGCAGTAAACTATCTAACAAGATTAGCCTTCACCATGATTTATTATTACAGTATTATGTCACGAGGCAACAATTTTCACATAACTTTCTAGTCAATTTTATTATCAATCAACTTATACCATAAGTTCTATACATGCTATATTTCCACTTAAGGACTACTCTATATTATAGTCACTCAAATTGATCATATGAAGGGCTACTTGTATATTACTTATGCATGTCGAAACAGAATGCAATGTCAGATGACATGCACAGACTGTATAAATTAAAAATGTATCTCTTATGATTAGACATTTAACAATGCCCTATATTGGAACAAAATAAATATTTACAAGTCTGTGTTTATACGAAGATGTAATTAGTTTAGTGTGTTTGTAACATTTCCTGTGATTGTGAATTTGATCATTTTATAAAATATTTCGATTTTATGCGATAATATAAGTAACTTTAAAAATACATCTCGAATGGCAAATTACTTGTGAGCAGAAAAACAATCACAGATTTACATCTTATTGTGTATAAATGCATGTCATTAGGTAAGTAGCAGTATTTGTTTGATTGAAAGGTAAGGTTGTTTACAGAGGAGAATGCACTTTCCATGTGAAGCTATAAACAAGTTGGCAGTCTGTTGGTAAAGGGCTTTGTTTGGCCAAAACTTTACACAATTCTACAAGCTCAACCATAACAACGAAACACTGCGTGTAGGTGTGTAATTTTACTTATACCAGTTGCAAGAGAATTTTTACAGTGGAGAACAATTTCACAACTATTTCAGGTTCAAGACAGCTATTGACACTTGTGCAGGAATCAGCAACAACGTATCACGACAATGTCATTACTCATCTTTTTTATATTGTTTATTATTTCAAGAAGGTGATTTTTACTCATTAAATAATAAAACAATTCATTCAATATTTTTCTTTGTAAATAGCATTTTCAAAAAATTAAGTATTGAATTTAATTTGTTTTTGCATTAAAATCTAGAAAAGGTATTACACTTTTGAAATTTTATTTATGAATGTTTCTACTCAGTCTTCATTAATGTGTTGATAATCTTCGAATGTTTATTTTGTATGACGTCAATACCTTCAAATTCTTTATGATAATACTATAGCTTCTAAATGTTTATATGGGTTAAGTAATATAATGCACATTGTGGCTCATCATGATGTTAGAATAACTGGCCAACTTTTATTACGTAACTGCCCTGGTATTTCCTCGTATGGAAATGTGAAATCTTCCACAATGCAGACTATTGGGATCAAATCTATGAACTTTTGCAAGTAACTCTGAAGTCTAATCTAATTGATACAGTCATATTGCAAATGAAAGATATTACTGGGCATAAGCATGAACTGTATTTGTATAAATTTTTTTTCATGTTATTTAAAATATTAATTACATTTTGTCATCAAAAGAGGAAGTAGTAAAATTAGAAAATATTTACTACATCAGCTGTTGGAATGCGAGGATATTGTACAGCTTCCTCTGCCAAATATTGTGTTTAGTGTCAAAGCATACACATTGGTTTCAATGCGGTCATTGTCTTTAGTTAATTTTCCTCCTGGAGACTGTGGTAGTGTGAGATTGGGCGCTGTAGCTCTCATATCTTACTGGATGATTTTAACAAAAAAATGCACTCATACACACTAGTATGGAATCATTGTAATGGTGATGAGATGCCTTTAGTCTGGGCTGTTTGTGTATGTGAACCAGTAGTGGTATTTGTGTCCCTTTGTCTAAGTAAAATTTTACCTGTAGCTATATTAGCGGGAAAGTAAGTTTGCCGCCAATTAGACGACTAACTGAAGTGAAAACTGAGTAAAGTCTTCTGTTTTAAAAGTGTTCAGGTGTTGTGAAAAGCAGCAGAGTAATTGATTTAGATGTTCCATCTTGTGTGTATATAAGAACTTATTCTAGCAGAGAAATGCAGAGTTATTTTTGTTATAATCTTCGTATATTATCTGTGTTGGAGGAACCAGCAACTGAAATACAATATGTTATACACAATATATGAGCTAATGCCCATCAATATTGCTTTCCACTGACTGAAGCAAAGAGAGGAAACAATAATTCAGTACTTACTATTTCTGGGATTTGTATTTGTGACAACATAATGGTTACGCGAACATCGTACAATTTTGCCTATAGTAGTAAAAATTAGTTTACCATTTAGTAAAAAAAAAAATATATTGATGAAGATGTTTGAATTTTTTGCATATATTGCATGTCATAATTATGACTGCCTATGAATATGAAAGTATTGTTATGGTAAGGATTGTGATAATCACTGCCATTGGCATAACGTTGATCAAAGTTTTTTTAACCAGAATGATTTGCCTAACATGCTAAACTTTAAAATGATAGTTGTAAAATTAAATATGATTATGAGATTATGATACTGTTATATTGGGG
>NQII01000002.1:1756680-1767039 GCA_002778355.1 Clitarchus hookeri
GGGGGGGGTATTTTTTGCTTAGTCCCATCTCTGTCGTGGATGTGCAATTGATTATTACAATATTTAAAGGCATGTTGCTGGGATGAAAATGTGTAATTATAGCTTATGAAATCATAGTGGTCATGTAACACCTGCTTTCATAAGAACTAGCATCCTAGCAGTGTGGAGAGGTCGGTGCATCATTTAACATGTACGGGCGAGGCCTTGCATGAGTCAGAAATGATTCAATCGTTTTCTTGTTTCATGATAAAAAACAATTACCACAATTGGGCATTTTTTTTATCAAGGAAAATGAGAAAAGGTGGGTTTTATTTGGCATAGTCATGGCTAACAACAGGAATTCCACAGTTACAGCAGGTTTCGAAATACTTGTTTCAGAGTTTCTCTCTCTTTGAAATAGATATAATAAAGATTATTTTGACTTATGTTTTATAAAAAATTATTCTCATATATAAGAAATTTATTACTGAACAATTTAATGTGATGATCTACTAATGCTTTACAAATGCCATTCTCTACCCACCAGACGTTCAAATTATGGTGGTACACACTAGAGTAGTGCAGTTCCCACCAGAGTATTTATTGTGTCCATACTTGATGATTGCACAGAAACTGAGGAATCCATAAAATATAACAGAATGAGATGATTTGGAGGGTTACAACTGTGAAAATGATAAATGTATTCTAGCACTGTTGAGAAATTGAGACAATACATTAATAGAGTTGTCTTTAGTTTGGGCTGGCAAGAAAAAGCCCTGAACACTGGAAGATATCTGTTGTGTGTTTTGAGTGTTACAAATCAACTGTCTGCCAACCTCAATGAAGATGCCATTGACAGTAATCGCCGTATCCCCCTGTAAGGCTGCCTAATTACGTCCCGAAAATCTTGATAAAATATTTTTCATGCACATCAACAATGTAAAATTTTTGGGGAAAATTCTACTGTGAAAAATTTTTTTTAACGCCTACCCGGAAGCCGTCTTTTTTTTCCCTTTGTATTCTCATCCTAACCGCCGTAGCTAGCTGTCATTAATAAAATTCGTGAACTTACTAATTTACATAAACTCATAATTACAATTGTTTATGTTGTTATGATATCTACAATATATGTCTAGTGCTGCCATCTACGTCTGTCGTTAGCAGTTAAGATTTTTTAAAAAATAAAATCAGTCGTTGCTCTGTCTTTGTACGATACGTTGTTTTATTTTAGGTTATGGGCCGTTCGCTCTACAAAACAAAAGTTTCGCGATTTTGTTGCTTTTAAGAAGTATTTTGCAGTTACGTTTAGCAAGTGTTAAAAGCAGATTACAAAAAGTGCGCGATTGAACTGTGACGTGACGGATTGTTGTATTTATCGGACTGAACAAGTTTAGTGCATCAGATTCAAAATGTCAACGAACTATCTTGTTAACGTTCCCAAGTTAAAGGGACGTGATAATTACAACGAATGGTGTTTCGCGGCGGAGAATTTCTTAATACTCGAAGGCACAAAACATTGTGTGAAGCCAGAAGTCAATAAAGAAATAAATTCTGCAGATGACGAAAGAACCAAAGCGAAGTTGATTATGACCATCGACCCGTCTTTATACGTTCACGTAAAAAATGTTACATCTTCGAAAGAATTGTGGGCAAAGTTGAAACAATTATTCGATGATAGCGGTTTTTCACGAAGAATAAGTTTGCTACGGAATTTGATTTCGATTCGCCGAGAGAGTTGCAGTTCGATGACGTCGTATGTGACGCAGATTATCGATACAGCACAGAAACTCAGCGGAACAGGATTTGAAATTAATGATCAGTGGACAGGATCGTTACTATTAGCAGGATTGCCTGATCGTTTTTCCCCTATGATCATGGCAATTGAGCATTCAGGCATTCAAATGACGGCAGATTCTATCAAAACAAAGCTGTTGGATATGGATTTGGCAAGTCATGATGATGAGTGTGAAGTTAGCGGCGCTTTTGCGGCTCGTTCTAGGTTCAAGGGAAAGCAGAATAATTGGTCTATGGCCGGAAAGAATGATGTTGGCAACACTCAACCTTCAAAGTCAAAGTCAAATGTCAAACAGATAAAATGTTATCGATGTAAACAATCCGGCCATTATAAAAACCAGTGCACAAATAATGAAAATACCTCGTCAATGCAGAACAATAGTACTCAATGCAGTCAAATGCTTTTAGTGCAGTATTCCTTAGTGGAAGTTTCAACAAAGACGAGTGGTATATCGACTCAGGCGCAAGTGTACACTTAACAGCTAATCAAAGTTGGGTTATGAATGCAAAGTATGAACAAAAGGAAATTGTTGTTGCAAACAGTCCGAGTGTACCAGTAATTTGTTCCGGCGATGTTAAAATCACAACTACGACCGACAGTCACGAGTATGACATCGTAGTGGAGAACGTGTTTTGTGTACCGAGTTTGACAACGAACTTATTATCTGTTAGCCAGTTAATTGAAAAAGGCAACAGTGTATCTTTCAAGGAAGACGGTTGCTCAGTTTACAACCAGAATAATGAGTTGGTTGCTGAGGCAGTGTTGGTCAACGGAGTGTACAAAGTTAATTTGTTACACCCAGAATGTTTGGCAGCTTCAGTTGTGTCAGGGACAACTTGGCATCGCAGATTGGGACACGTTAATAAAGATTATTTAAATAAAATGAAGAATGCTGTGCAGGGTATGTCCCTTGATGAGAAGGTAGAAATAAGCAAGTCCTCATGTACTACATGTTGTGAAGGGAAACAGTGCCGGTTACCATTTAGGAGCACTGGCCAGCGCAGCAGTAATCTACTAGATATTGTGCATACAGACATCTGTGGACCTATGGAGAATGTGTCCATAGGCGGCTCGAGATACTTCTTGTTGTTTGTTGACGATTATAGTCGGATGACTTTTGTTTATTTTCTGAAACACAAGAATGAGGCTTTGAAGTATTTCAAAATTTTCAAAGCTCAAGTGGAAAATCAAACAAAGAGGACAATCAAAGTATTAAGAAGTGACAACGGGCTCGAGTACTGCAACAAAGAATTTCAAGATTACCTGAATAGTGCCGGCATGATTCATCAGAAGAGCAATCCATACACTCCAGAACAGAATGGACTGTGCGAACGATTTAATCGTACAGTAGTAGAAAAGGCAAGGTGTCTACTTTTTGATGCCAATTTAGGCAAAGAATTCTGGGGTGAAGCCACCAATACGGCAGTGTATCTGCAGAATAGAATTGTGGCAGCGACGTTGAATAATAGAACTCCGTATGAGTTGTGGACTGGCTCCAAACCAGATATTAGTCATATTAGAATTTTTGGTAGCACTGTGATGGTCCATGTACCTAAAGAAAAGCGCAAGAAGTGGGACAAGAAGGCAACTAAATGCATTCTCATAGGATATCCAGATAATGTAAAGGGATATCGGGTCTATGATCCAGAAACCAGGAAAGTATCAACCAGTAGGGACGTGATCATCATCGAGAAGGAATCAAAATCTGAAAATCTCATCGAGGTGCAAGCTGATCAGAATTTTCAGAATGTTGATTCAGTGGGGGATCGTAAGGAACCTGCTGATGATGAACAACAAGAACCTGAGTCTATACAAAATAACTCTGAAAGTTCTATAGACAGTTTCCGATATGATGATGAGTCATATGTTCCCAGTGAATATGAAGATGCAGATAGCACACTGAAGGACGAAGAGCAGGAAAGCCAAAAGTGCCTACCCAAGCGGGTAAGGAAGGTTCCTGACAGATATGGGTTCTCTAATCTGTGTGTTGACGGTCAAACATATGATGATGCGGCTGGTCTGTCTCTGCACGACGCTTTAAGTGGGCCTGAAAAGGAGCAGTGGGAGGCGGCTATGAGAGAAGAGTTACAATGTTTCAAAGACAATGATGCGTGGGAGTTGAGTGATGCTCCAGAAGACGGTAGAGTTGTACAGTGCAAGTGGGTGCTTCGTAAAAAGTATGATAGTGAAAATAAAGTCCGTTTTCGTGCGCGTTTAGTGGCAAAAGGTTTTACGCAAGTTGAAGGTGTGGACTTTACAGAAACTTTTTCTCCGGTAGTGAGACATACAACGTTGAGATTACTTTTTGCATTGTCAGTACAACTAGGATTTAAAACTACGCATCTAGATGTTACAACTGCTTTTTTGAATGGTACTCTTGAAGAAACTATTTATATGCAGATACCAAAAGGTTTTTCAGAAAAAACAGAAAATGGCCAAGTGCTTAAATTAAAAAAGGCTATTTATGGGCTGAAACAGTCTTCAAGAGCTTGGTACAAAAAAGTAGATGAATGTTTGTTAAACATGGGTTATAATAAGTCTAAAATAGAACCATGTTTGTATACAAAAATGAAAAATCAGTTGAAAACTGTAGTCACATTATTTGTCGATGACTTTTTTATTTTCTCAAATGATATTAATGAGACTAATCATTTGAAGCATGTCCTAGCAAATCAGTTCAAAATAAAAGATTTAGGAGAAATAAAAAAATGTCTAGGTGTAAATGTTACTGTTGATAAATCTCAGCAAACAATAACATTAAGTCAAAGAGATTATATTGATCAGCTGCTGTATAAATTTAATATGAGTCAATGTAAACCAGTTCGGACTCCAATGGAGACTAAGTTGAATGTATCTAACAGTGAGCATTGTGTAGGTAATTTTCCTTATCAACAGATAATTGGATGTCTTATGTATTTAACGGTTTTGACCAGACCGGATATAGCATATACAGTTGGGTATTTAAGCCAATTCAATAATTGTTATTCTAAAGAACATTGTGCATATGTTAAGCGGTTATTGAGGTATTTAAAATGTACTAGAGATTTTGGTTTAAAGTATTCTGCTAATGGTAGTTCAATATTAGAAGGATTCGCTGATGCTGATTGGGCAGGAAATGTTATTGACAGGAGGTCATATACTGGAATTTGTTTTACTTTATCTGGTTGTGTAATATCTTGGGAAACAAAGAAACAGAAAACAGTTGCTTTGTCAAGTAGTGAGGCCGAGTACATGGCGATAACAGAAGCTTGTAAAGAGGCTGTTTATTTAAGAAATTTGCAATGTGAAATTACACAAAATATGTATACTATTGATCTGTTCAATGACAATCAGAGTGCACTAAAGTTAACTATAAATCCAGTTTTTCATAAGAGAACCAAACACATCGACATAAAATATCATTTCTGTAGAGAATGTGTGGCAAATAATGTTGTAAATGTTAAGTATTTGCCTACGGCTGAAATGCCTGCTGATTTGTTCACCAAAAGTTTATGTTCTGTTAAACATTATAAAATTTTAGATAAATTGGGTGTGCAAATTGTTTAATATAAGCGTATATATTGTTAGATATAGTGGGGGTGTTGTTATGATATCTACAATATATGTCTAGTGCTGCCATCTACGTCTGTCGTTAGCAGTTAAGATTTTTTTAAAAATAAAATCAGTCGTTGCTCTGTCTTTGTATGATACGTTGTTTTATTTTAGTTTAAAAGTTTGGACTAAAACTGCATAATGAACTTGGTAATTAAGGAAGATACATGATCCAAAGGGGAAAATTAAATTAGTTAAATTCCGTTAGCGTATTAATTTATTTTACCTTATTTTGTTTAGTTTCTTATTAATAACAGTTCTATATGTTTACATATTACATGGCAGCATTGCAATATTTTGTTTTCGGTTTATCATCAGTGAATCTTATTTAAGGAAATAAGTTTTATTTATAATTAGGTTTCTATTTGTCATACTAGTTTGTGTCTTGTGTACAGTTCTTAGCATGAAACCAGTTTAATGTTACAAAATTTTCATAAGGGTAAATGTTTGATTAGTCAATTTCTGAAATGATAAATTTGAATTGGTGTTGTACCTTTCCTTGTGTCTTAGATGTAATTATTCATAGTAATCAGTTAATATGTCTGACATTAGTTTATTGTCTTGATCTAGTTCTATAGTTCCTGACCTTAACCAATCTATTATCTGTTGTACCACCGCCAATGTTTAATGTCATGAACATATTCAAAGGTCTACAAAAACATAATTATCTTCTTGAAACTTTGTCAGGTTTTTTCTACAGTATTTTCCCCTCACTTTCTTGTAATTGTAATACTTATATCATAATTTATTTCTTTTAATCACACAAACAAGTATTTCTGTGTAGCAGCACACTACGGCTAGCCGACCTACTACAGTGACAATATGTTTAGGTACGTTCACCCGAACCTGCTTTATAGGAGTATAACTGCAAGATATACTTTTCAGGTTGGTCTTCTGTGGTAGTGCCATACTATAATTTAATGATTCTTATTCAACTTTGCAGTTTGAAGCCAGAGTGCCATAATATTTTTAACATTTCTGTCACAGACCATAAAAGGTTTTGCCTTTAATATTTCAGATCCCTCAATAAATGGAAGCTTAAAATCATCTAAATATTTCATGATGCCATGCATCTTTACTACAGGCTTAAACATATTCACGCTGTTTTTATATTATTACAATTATTCAAAACACGATATTCTAATCTCTATAGTATGTACATAGCTTCCCAGCAATTTAATACAAATTTTGCTCTCCATTTCGATAAATGCAGTGCTGCACTTTGGCTAAATTAAATCTGTGAATATTGCTGCCACTGTAATTGTGGTGTCTACAGAATTTGAGTTCTGAAATTACCTGTTTTTACTGGTTTACCTGAGTAATTTAAAAAACATTTCCCTGCCAAAACCATATTCCTTAAAATGCACAGGCAAAATATTTGGAAAATATTTTTGCTTCATTATGTACAAATAAAATCAACACTGTACATGAAACCATAAAAAGACTTACTAACAGAGCAAAATCAAATTGATAAAAAAATAAAAATGTTTATATGCAAAACTTGCCATTTACCTGCTGTACACATTATGGTGATTGGTTTACCACAAAATATATCACAGATACTGCAAAGGTTTTGGCATTACCAAAATAAAAAAAACCATTCATTGCAGTTATTTCTTTACAAGAAGCAATAATGAGCACTTTGATACAAAAAGCCCAAGTAACAAATATCAGTTGGCTCAATTGTGCAAATTTGCATGCACATGAGCAGCCTACACCCACAGACAGTTTCCGTAATTAGTCAACCTCTGTAGTGCACTATAGGTGCCTGTGGCCCGCAGAATGCCTCTTGATTGTTATGCGGGGTTAGCTACATCTGGGCCACTGTTCAGGTATTGTCCATGTAGCAAAATACAATCTGCCCATAAGCGACCTGCTTCTGCATAACCAACTGTACCCCAAGCATGCCAGCACCATCAGTGGGCCATGAATGGCAGCAGTGGCCCACTGTATTACCCTTTCTGACCTGCCATAAGTTAATCAACTGTCATCAGTTAACTGTTGCCAATCCACTTGTGTCCCAGCTATTGGCCACGTGTGTCCCACTTAAAAGCAGCATGCCATGTATTTTCAGAAAACAAAAAATAATTCTGTTTTACCCAAATAAAGAATATTTACTTCCCATCTTCATATGTGTTACATTTAGCATTATTTCACAATTTGTGAATTTTTTTTGTAATAGGGTGAACTCATAACCCTCCAGTTCACGTTCTTAAATGCTACCTACTTCTCTATGATACATTCACGTAGAGCTTTTTTTTAAAAACTAAATTTGAGTAACTTTCACCCATAAAAGTTGCATTATTAATTTTGCTACAAACACAATTTATGTTAGTATCACAAGTTAATACTGGGATCTAGGTGTTTTGTTTAAAATACAAATACTAGTATTTTAGTTTTGGGCTACTTTCAGGTAGTATTTAAAATGCAAAATAAAGAATTTTTTTCTACGTGTTATGCTTTGCATGTTTCCAGTCTAGAAACTATTTTCCTATTACTAGTAATGTCACATGATAATTTTACTTCAAATTGTACAAAATAAAACAAATGAAGTGAATTTACTTATGCCATTTCCTATTTCACAACATATTATTGGCATGCCATAAATTGGCCATGAAATTCTTACTAATATGTCTCCAGCAGCATACTTGGGAAAGTTAATAAAATAATCTAACTGATTAAAGTTAAAATCTAAGCAAATTAATTGATGAAAGTTTAAGGTAAAACAAAATTATCTTATATAAGTTAAATGTTAAAGAACCACAAAATTGTTTACAGTTAAAATAAAGTCTCAAAGAGGATTTTTGTTAATGTTTATTCAATTATTTATGTTTAATGCACATAAAAGACATTCAAAACTCAAATTGCCTGTGTTCACTTCACTTTCGGTCTGTTAAAAAAAAAGCCACTGTGACTTCATGACAATTTAAACCAAAATGATGAATTAACAATCTTCTACAAAAACCATTTTAAGTATATTGTACAAATTCCTATACCACAACTTAGCATGAAACCAGACCAGTGCAGTGACTACAAAAATAATCTAACTGCGTACGCAGTGCAATGACCATCAACTGTGATATTTGCATAGCAAAATATTGTATCTATATACCGCAATAGTGGCCTACCACACAGTCACGTGTGCCTAACGATGATCTGTGACTCATTACGTAGGTAACCGATGGCGTCAGTGTATCAATCTGTATATTGTGCTGTGCAACTGTCGGTCGTAAAATACGTTGCGTATTGTTAATAAGTTTGTCAAGATATTAATGGCATTTTCATATCTTTCTTTAGTTTTAATCATTAACTAGACATTTTAATGATTAAAAGTAAAAAGTTAATCAGTTTTAAAATTAACTAAGCTAAAAATTAACCACTTTAGATTAATTTTAATCTTTAATCCCAAGTTTCCCCAGCAGTAATAGTTGGCATGCCATAAATAGCCCATAAGCCTGCTGATAATTATTCTTCATTAGTAATCAATAGTTGACATGCCACAAATGACCCCTAAGCTTTCTGCTTGGATGTCCGTAGCAGTAAGTAATAGTTAGCATGCCATAACTGGCCCATTAGCTTTCTACTAATACATCTGCAGCAATAACCAATAAGTAACACTTGGTATGCCATAAGTAGCCCACAAGTTTGCTGCCAATATGTCCCCAGCAGTAAGTAACAGTTAGTATTTTGTCTATCGTCTGCTGGTGGGGTTTGTCTATTGTCTGCTGGTGGAGCCTCTGTTCAATTCTAACAATCATTGTAAGAGCATTGGCACATAATATAATTATTTAAAAAATAGTCAACCACATCAGAAATGCTGATAATCATAATTTTGAACTTTTTGCACCACTGCCAACAGTTAGTCAGCTCTTGACTACTTGTTGTTTGCTACTTTGGAACATCCACCAAATTAGTGCCATATTAATGTAACCATTAAAACTAGGGCTGGGACGATTCCACAATCTCTATTCTGATTCTTGATTCTTACTACAAACTCTATACTTGATACAAAGAGTGTCATTAACAACCTTTTTAATGTTCTCACAAATCTGGCAAATGTTGTTTTGCTGCAGGAACATTATCCTGATTAATAAAAACACAGGACTTGATTGAGTCTTGGGCCCAGAAGAGTTGAGAAATAACGTACATAACCTCATAATGTATGTTTGTTTAAACCAACAGCCTAAATATGCCATTAGGAACAACCTATCCAAGTAAATTTATAATTAAATATTTACTTTAAATTTAAAATTTAATTTTTGAAATTGAACTAAATTTAATTTTTATTTATTCTAAAATTTTTGTCCAGCATTCCTCCGTCAGATGCGCCATGCTCAATCCCACAGTTAAAATTGCAACAACTTATTTATTTGAAACTTTTTTTTGCCAACCATTACTTGCACAGCTGTTTGCAAACCCTTAACAATACTAACCAAACCCGCAAATGATAGATTCCGATAATAATCATCCCGTTAAAATACTGGTTTTTGCGTCTATAAACTTATATCAAATTCAGTTTACAATAAGGTCATAGATTGTGACGCGTAACGCATATTGTAAGTATAAGCATCGTTGACACCCCCCTGTCATCTTACCTCCGCGAGCGCATTCAGTTGACATGCGCGGCCAGGTCAGGTTGACCCGAGACGACGTACATGCCATTAACGCGTGCTGAGATCATGTCGAGGTAGGCTAGCAATTTTCGCCCACAAGGGACTTAAGACACGTTCCAAGGAGGGCAGCTGCTAGAATATCGCCGACCCACGCGAGATACACAAGAAAAGGGCTGACAGAGCTTGGTAGTTGTGCCATGAGTCACCCCCTCCCCTAGCTAAAGGCAGGAGAACATGAACACATGCCGCGAAAATGCAGAAGTAAGCTATTTTGGTGCAAACGCACCTCTAGTTAGACTAGTAAGAAGAGCTGACAGTGTTTGGCCGTAGGGGCACAGGTCATCCCCTCCTCCTCCCCCAACGAGTGAAGACATGTGTAAG
>NQII01000002.1:1773087-1801854 GCA_002778355.1 Clitarchus hookeri
CCGCGCGAGCAGCAAGAAACTAGATAAAGACACGCCGCAAACGTCCATGCATAGTAAACCCACAGAAGGGGAGTAAGACAGAAGCCCAATCGAACGCCAACGCTTTGGCGCAGCTGTGTCAGTGCCACAGAGGCCGGAGGGGAATCGACGCGTAATGCATATTGTAAGTAGAAGCATCGCTGGTACACACCCCCGGCATCTTACCCCCCCGCGAGCACCTACAGTTGACACATGCCGCGGGACACGCTCGGCCAGGTGAGGTCGACCCGAGAGGACGTACAAACCATTAACGCATGCCGAGGTCATATCGAGTTAGGCTAGCAATTTTCGTCCACAAAGGAATTAAGACACGTGCCAAGGAGGGCAGCGGCTAGAATATCACCGACCCACCTGAGATACACAAGAAAAGTGCTGACAGAGCTTGGCAGTTGTGCCACGGGTCGTCCCCTCCCCTAGAAAAACGCAGGAGAACATGAGTACACGCCGCGAAAATGTGGAAGTAAGCTATATTGGCACCAACGCACCTCTAGTTAGACGTGTGTAAGAAGAGCTGACAGTGTTTGGTTGTAGGGGCACGGGTCACCCCCTCCCCTTGCCCCAACAAGTTAAGACACGTGTAAGGTTCTAAGGGGGGCGTCAAGAGAGTTTAAAAGCTGACTTGCAGGGCAAGGAGGGGATCAGTTGGATCAGAAGTTCGCGAGAGTCAGTTGGATCATGAGGTCACCGGAAGAGGCATGTTGTGGAGTCGTCTGTCGAGAAGAGAACCCGGAGCAGCAGTCTTGAAGAGTCGTCACCGAAGCCAGGGCCTGTGAAAGGCAGCACCGGACCTCAACCTACCTCCGGAACACCCAAAACTAACAGTGGAGCTAAGTATCAGCATCTTCACTCAAAGAAACCTCCCCGACGCCTAACTTCTCCCCCCCCCCCACCAATACGGCAACAGTTAGCGAGTACGTTAATTAGCCCTTAAGGCCCCCAACTCGCAAGGTACCACATCTCGGTGTTATATACGTGTATAATATTCAAGACAATATAACCCAGTCAATTGAAACACCAAGTGACAACATTATTGTCCTACTCCTCTACACCCAAGACACCAATAGTCTGTGCATGGTAAAAATAACTCAAACCCTATGAATCAACCTGTATCCAACAGGTGGGGAGTAGTATCAATTGTTCGATACAGTGTCAGGGATTGTGTGATTCGTTCTCAATGTTGCCAACCTACAAGTGCAGTAATTGCATAAGAAGAATAAGAATAAATGATGCTTTATTACTGTCGCCAACTTATAAGTGCAGTAAACACATAAGAAAAAGAATAAGAGTAGTCAAAAGAAGACAAAAAAAATGCTGTGGGATGTAAACCATACTATTGATAGTACCAGTTATCGACTATCTACGTTGTTTTGCATTCCCCATAATTTTCAAAAACTATTGAAGAGCATAATCTTGTCGAATGCACCATCTGTTTTGAATGGACGTTACGAGAAAATAAATGATCAGCAATTGTTAAATGTGGGCAGCAATTAGCATTGTTTATATGGGTTTTTTGACGGCACCAAAACAATTAAATGGGAAATACGTAAAACATAAATAACTGCAACGAATAATCTAGATGAATCCACTGTAATGCGATTCTTATTACCATGGCATTCGCAAGTTTGGAAAATACTGTTAGCTTTTTTTTGCGCGAATCAGTTTTATTTTCCTGATAATAAATATGGCTGGAATAATAAAACTCAAGTCATTTTGAATTCTTGATTTTATGCTATAGATTTTTTGATTCTTTCTATACCTCGCAAAATCTATAGATATCAAGGAATCTAACAATCAAATGACACATCTCTAATTAAAACAACATGGGAAAACATTCTATTGTTGTGAGATCATAATACATGATTTCAATCACAAAATAATCAAATAGTGGGAAAGTATTAGTTTAGGAATTTAAGACCATGCATAATATTTTGGTATTGATTACATAGTAATATATGTTTAATATTCTGAAATGAGTTCCTAAATATACCTTTCAAAAATGTTAGTGGTAATTGCAAGTTACAAAATTACTTGTCAGTCTGTAGTCACTAAATTTATCACTTCATTTTGCATAATTGCCTACCTTCAACATCTCACAATGTCGATTAATTTAATTATGTAAGATAAATATTTATATTTATAAGTGGTGAAAATTCTGTATACAAAATTAATTTATTGTTTGTTATAGGTAGTTGGCCAATGGTAGTCTCAGTCAAAGCCAAAACTATCTGCGTACACGGTGGAGTTACTGGTAAAAAGGCATGTCCGGTTCCAAGAGAGCTGGGCATGTCTGACAAGAGCGTGGAACGAGTTTGATTATCGCATAGATGTCGTTCGGGCCGCTCGTGGTCGTCACATTGAACATTTATGAATGTAGTGTAAACTAACTTCACGGTTCCATGGTTCATTTGATTGGTCAGTCAAGGTTGTAGGTTGTTTGGTTTTCATATTATAGACTTTCAAAGAGGGGTATTCTTTTATATCACCCTACAGAACTTTGTTTATTGAACCATAGAATGATCTCACCAAATTTAGTATGCTACTAGAAACAACACAATACTATACTAACATTGGTGCAGAATAACTGAGATCAGTCCTTTGTGAGCTGCAGTACGTGTGCTTACAGATGCTCAGAGGGCAGTCACAACAAATTTATTTCCATGACTGCAAAAATGAATCCATTTAACTTGATGCGTGGCGGGTACCGGGGATAGGAATTGCGCTGTATTCACACCCTGAGAATTAACCCCCGGGGAAGTCCCAATATATAAAAATACGCTGGGAACCGCAGCCGAAGGAAAAAGGAAAGTCCCGAAAATTAGCTGATATAAGCCCTCGGCTGAAGGAAACAGGGTAACCCCCTGGCCGAGAATAGTGCAGACACAGCTGCTGGGAACCCCCGAGATGCTTGCCGCACCCCTCCCCTCCTCCACTAGTTTGAGCGAGTGAGTCGCTGACAAGACCGAAATCCTATACAAAAAAAAAGTGCGAGTTACGCCGGGGAAGTCCCTGTTTCTCTCGACACAAATCGCTGACAGCCAATTTGAATATATCAAGAGACGGGTTAAATTTAGGAGCAGCCAAGGCGAGCAGGCATTCAGTCGCCGTCATTCAGTTGCGGTCATTCAGTTGTGAACGAGACCGAGAAGGCAGTTAGGCGAGAGGCAGTCACATCAACAGGCCGGAGTTCGGGACCGGCCCCAGGCAGTAATGTACAATCAGTTGTTCACAGTCAATTGCTCGGGAGCAATTATCGCCAGACGAGACGGGACTTATTTGGCGGTTCAGCCGTGAGACGAGATAGAAGCAGCCGAAACGGGAGAAACATACACGGGAGTAATCAGTCGTGTGACGAGAACAGTGCCGAGACTATGAGTAAATTCCCGAGACAAACCGAGTAGAAGTGCCGAAAACTTATGAATTCATTTCTGAAAACGTAGTGACAGTTTCCGAGGCGGAGAAGTCGAGAGCGCGAGACGAGTCGTGGCAGACGTCGACGTAGGAGAGGGGACGCGAGGTCTCCGACGAGGAACGCCAGCCGAGACCAAAGAGAAAGCACAAGTCCCGGGAAACCAATCCCGGGCTTCCGAGAAGGGAAGCCGAGCTGACCCAGCTACTTCAACCAAAGGCGAAGACGAGTGGTGAGCTTCAGCCGCGAAGCGCCACATCGAGCGAGAGGGAGAGTCCAGCGGGACGTGGTAGGGAGTCAGTCGAAGCCGAAGGAAGAAGTCAGCTGAGTACAGCATGTCAACGAGAGCCAGTCCAAGGGCCCGAACCAGGGCCACTCAACTCATCATGTCTCAGCTACCAACGACGACAACTCACCGAAAGCCGCAGTCGCAGATAAGTAGAGAAACGTCTCCCTTCAACAACCTTCCCCGACACATAGTATTCGGCCCACCAGCCCTTCAGGCAAACGACTTGCAGTGGTCTCAGTCTCGCCAGTGTGTGTAATAACTATGTGACTTTCTGATCAATAAAATCCTGCTGTGTTAAATAACGGAGATTACGAGTATTTGTTTACCCCTAAAGCAACATCCTCAGGTGTCATTAGTCTGCACCAAAATAATNAGGGCCCGAACCAGGGCCACTTAACTCACCATGCCTCAGCTACCAACGAAGACCTCACACCAAAAGCCGCAGTCACAGATAAGTAGAGAAACGTCTCCCTTCAACAACCTTCCCCGACGCATAGTATTCAGCCCACCAGCCCTTCAGGCAAACGACTTGCAGTGGTCTCAGTCTCGCCAGTGTGTGTAATAACTATGTGACCTTCTGATCAATAAAATCCTGGTGTGTTAAATAACGGAGAATACGAGTATTTGTTTACCCCTAAAGCAACATCCTCAGGTGCCCTTAGTCTGCACCAATATAAATTAACTATATGAACTACTGGCCACCCCCTGTATAACTCAGGTGACCGAGTAGCGACAAACTTCAGTGTGGCACTTCAAAATACACACAGAAGGCCATTTCAATGTTATGCTCAAACTAAACAGCTGTCCAATTTTCTAGTATCACATGTTGAGTATATCTTGTGATTTCATAGTTTGATGATGTATGGATAGTTTTAACTTCCACTGGGAGCGGTGACAATTTTGTAATGATGTTGCTTTATCACCATACTAGGTGTCATTGCTTTTCGATGCCTCATTAAAGTAATTATATCAAAGAAAGTGTGCTTTTCTCTTGTAGAATATGGGTTTAACTTAACTGTGCTGTAAAAATATTTGTGAAGAATTTTACAGAGAAATCCTTTGTACATTAACAGACTTTTGTAAAAATACAATTATTTCCTTTGTTGGTTTACAAGAGCTGTATTTTTAATACTTCTAGAGAATTTGGTTTAGTAATTACTTTAAGTCGTGAAATCAAATTTACGAACTTGACCTTCTGTGATAATTATTTCACTGAAACAAGTGGATGTGTTTTCCAAAGATCTGCTATTGAATAATTATGATTCAGATTATAGGAAAGTGTTTTCTTTTAATATTTTCTCGAATGTAAAAAAAATGTAATTGTCTGTCATCTTACTTTCCCAAGAAATGTAAGCTCGTACGATCACACTGCTATGTGTGTTTCCCCGGTCCAGTTATTTTTGTAACCAACTGAATAGACTGTAGTTATAATTTGTTGGTTTACAGTCCCAGTAACTGTTCTTGACACACAAATCCATAAAACAATGTATTCTAACATTATAATAAAACTCCAGGTGTTTGATTGTTCCTTCCACCTGCAGACTTAATGTCCTTCTCAACTGCACTAATTATTCCAAATCATTAACCTCGATCCCTCCCAGGGGTTGAGATTATATTCTTGCCCTAGAAAATTGCAAGTAATGAAGGCACGAAAACAAATCCCAGCTGTGTAAGCCGAAGTGGTCTGTGGAAAAGTGCTTGCATTGTAATTCGTAGAATGCAGGTTTGAATCACAGTGCCATTAAAGTTTTCTTGCTCAATACAATTTCAAAGTATTTTTATCCTTAAATCTATTTTTTATATTATAGTAGTTTTTGGGAGCATAATAAAACAATTTTTGCCCCTAGTTTTAGATTGTGTAAATTGAAATAGAAAAAAAAATATATTTGTAATGTTACAAATATATCTATTAAAATTTTTACAAGAAACCTCTTTGTAGAGCTACAAAAAATTTTTGGCAACTGGTTCTGCAAAGATTTTTGTATAGGAATAAAAAGTTTAAAGTGTAATAAAGCTTGCAAAATATACAGATTTTCTTCTTTGTCAATAAAGAATGTGTATAGGTTTGAAAAAAGTAAGTTTTTCTGTTAGAATATCAAATTATGTGAATACATTTTGGTAGTTTATTTCATGTTTACATTTATACGTTTATAATTTATTTTCAAAATTTAAGTAATAAAGGAAACATTGGGCTTAACTTGCTTTAAATTCTGCTGTCTAATTCTACATGGAAGAGAAGTGATATTGCCAAACAGATTTGCTTTTGTAGATTTTGAAGGTTTTGATGCATTTGTGTGCACCAGTTATAGATAGAAGATAACTGACGATAATTAAAATTAAACATGCGACAGTTTTACCTAGGGCAACGGAACACTTGCTGTAAACAACTTAAGATATTGTAGTGCCTAGCCATATTCAGCCAACGTATTCTCACTCATGAACAAAGGTGTGACTTCCTACCGACACTGGCGTCCAGTGTAAATTTGATTTTTTGCGCATTTAGAGGGTGATTTCATTGACCAGTCACATTTTGCTACGTTTCATGACACAGCCCAACCCAATATCCTGTTTATCTCCAGAGCTGATGCAATTTCCTAAGGATGTCCCCTGCAAACTTTCCAGAAATGGAGGCACATAGGGCCTTCTTTGTGACAGTTTGTCCTTGACAAAAGCCCTGGCCAACGCCCTAGAATCTGAAAATATATGCCCCCACTCAGACCCTGAAGACAGAGACAACTCAGAGAGAACAGGGAGAAGCAGGGAAGATTTACCTCATGCTGGAGCAGTTTACCTTGGCAGAAGGCAGCCCGTAGCACATCGAGTAGCCAGCTCATTATGATTTTAACTTTTAATTTTCATTTTCTGTCTCCAAGCTTTGTCATCAGAGAGTAAGTAAATGTAATTTAGTACAATTTTGTAGAGGTTGGCATAAAATTGATATCTATTTCAAATTTGTTTTTCTTTATTTTGTACCTTTATTGCTGTCTTGGCCTAGTGTCCCATCTGGACACTACATTTTTGGTGGCAGCTAGTGGATAGGACTTAGTCTCTTCCCCCAACCCCCTTTGGACCACTGCTAGACTTACATAGCATAACAGCGAAATTCGAGGTGTTGATTCATTTAAGCCTTGTAACCGCTTGGCAATTTCTGGAATGCCCTGAGGCAGTGCGTATAACGCGCATCGTTCCAAGTAACGACAACATTGTAAGTTGCGATAGGGGAGATCTCCAAGATTATTGTGAGCATGTATACTGTAGGACATCATATAGATTTGATATGGAATTCATGTATGGTACTGCAGAAAACCGTAAGTTGTCAAAAATCTATTGCGATATAGATTCGAGCGTTGTCAGTTTTTTCACTTCGGGGAAGTTGATTTATGGCAACACATTTCTTGACTCAACACCTCTTATGTGCTGCTTACTTCAGAAACATTAAAGTTTAATGTCTCTGTCGGAATATGAAGGTGTACCATGTTTAAGCGCCTCTTTAAAAATGAACGTAAAAAGATAACTTTTGCATTAATTGAAGTCTGTATTATCTCGGCAACTAGCCAAGAAGCTTTGGTAGACCTAGAGCAGTACACTTATACAGTAATTTGCAACTTCTTTCAGAAACATACTTGATTTGATGCAAGTCAGTTTGAGCCATTTCAGAATGAAGAATCTTATGACTGAGTCAAGTGTCGAAATTGCGTTTAAAGGGGACATTTACAACTCTTGCTTATAAACTGTATGAATACGAATATTTAAGCATACGAGTTCTCTTTGAAGTTGAGGTAAGAATTATACAGCAGTTCATTCCAGCTGGACGTGTTTGTCAAGAGTATGAGGTTGCACGCTTAGATACGCCGGATACCTCAAGAGTAGTGCTATCACCGCAAGCGTCTGTACCGCTATCGTAACCTGGACCATCTAGCATTTTGTGAGAGCTGGTTTCTTCACAAGACGATCAGCCTGGAGTAAACAGAAATCACTATGACATTCCAAAGAAATGAACTGCTAATCAAAAAACTTGGTTTCCGTTAGCTTCGTTACAGGAATAATTTTACGGAAGTTTAGTTCCTTTCGTTAATGTCTGATCAAAACATTATTGTGGAACCTAGTGTAGCTGCAGAAGCTAACTTAGAAAATAAAATATAAAAGCAGAAACTCAACAATGAAATCAGCAATGAACGCGCAATGTGTAGAAACAAAAGACTTGTCTTTTATCTTTTTTGTAGAGAAGTGGTCAGGAGAAAAAGGTTCTGTACCAATCCATGAGTTTTTAGATAGCATAGAAGCAGCTGCTAGTCTAGGTAATTAGATGGACGTTGACAAAGTGTGACTGTAAAGTTAAAGGGGCTGGCAGCCAGGTTTGCTGCCTCGTGTCCACGTCTCAAAGAGGAACTAACAGAGCGCTTCAAGGAAAGGCAACCCATGCAGTTTCATTATTCAATGCTATACGGGGCGAAACAGAGGCATGGCGAAACAGTATAAGAATTTGTGGATAGGTGCCACAAACTGTGTGAAAAAAACCATTCATCAGGTTGAGGATTCTGATAGGCAGGAAGTATTAAATCAGGAAGCGGAAAGCAGCCTGTAAGATACATTCTCAGATAGTTTAATTAGTAATGTAGGCCAGCAGCTTGACAAAATGCCACAAAATATGGAAGAGGCAGAAGCTATCGCTATAGCCATAGTCTTAGAGATGATGGAAATACACCACGAAAGAAAGGCTAGACTTTCTAATTCACATAAAATTTTCAGAGTTTATAATGTTTCAGTTTCTAATTCAGGCATAGCACTGGGAATAGTTATCAACCCAGACCAGGAGGTTTGGCTAGAAATAGGGTACAGGTACCTAGTTTTTGTTGCTCAAATGGTGGAGATAACTCCAGTCTTTGAAGCAGTAATTTTCACCAGAGGAATATTGTTACAGTCCATCAAAATAGGCAGATGGGAAACAGTATAGTCTGTTACAGATATGGTAGAACAGGTCACACAATGAAATATTGTTGGGTCATTGGAACAACCTCTGGCAGTATGTATAGCCCTGATCGGTTCTCGAACACAGGGTCCATGCCCAGTTTACAGCTTAACGAGAGGACCAGCAATCACCCAAATGGGAATCGCCATAGTGCTTTCCTGAGTCTCACACAGCGGCAATAACTGTTTTAGTGGAAAGAAACTCATTTATTCCAGGTATCATAGAAGACAAGCCTTATTCCTTTTTAATTAATACTGGCTATGATATCTCTCTTGTTAAAGAAGGCATCAGCCAGCAGGAGATAAATCAGCTAATTTAGCAGCAAAATCTACTACTGGAGAGAGCCTGTACATAACAGGTATTCAATTCATTAAAGTATGGATTTCAGACAGAAACTATCCGTATATTTCCACATTCTGTCATCAAAATTACCATTACACAGTGTTATTGGCATTAATTTTCTCACAGAATTCGGTGGTAAGGTTGACCTAGTAAATAAATTACTTCATGTGAATAACCTCTCTGATCTTCCTAGGGATGATCCGAGCAAGGAACTAATCACCCATTGTGATGGATGTCCACTGGAATGTGACAGTACAGAGAGAGGCGAACTTGTTTGTTTGGTCAAGCTTTCATCTGACTCAACCTGGCAGCCAAAATTTAAAGTAATGACTAATGTATATTTGTGTGTGCTGGATGAGTATGCCCATTCAATTCTGGTTTTTATAGAACCGATTATGTTAAACATAACGGGAGTACATGTGTCAAGGTCAGTTATTCATTTAATTCCTATTGGTAGGAACCTCGCTACAAAAGCGTGGAAAACAATAGAAACCTCAACAACACAGGCAAGGAAAATATTAGAAACCTCGTCAAAGTGTGTGGGGAAAGGAAAAGAAGTCAATTAATGGCATTGCAATTAGAAATAGGAGAGAAAAACTGGTTTATTGGAACAGACCTGTGTAATGAGTTGTCCCATGGGAATATCTGTGTAGATAGTGGGAATTTGTGACCAGTGTGGGCAGGTGACAAGATGTGCCTTGCCAGGGAAGGTGTAGATAACCTCTTCGAGATGAGCTGAAGAGTGGCATTTTATGAGTCTGGTGATCATCCCAGCTGTGTTAAAGAAAATGCTGTTAAAATTAATTGTGTGGATGGTAGCATGCATAGAGACAATAATATGGCATGGGGTCTACAAAGACATGTCGAAGAGGCTGTATGGAGGGTCGGCCGGAAACGTAGTGTATCTAAGTATCAAGTCACTATTGCGAAAAATACAATGGTAGGAACTACTATGCCATTAATAACAATTTCTGGTGTTTTATGTGCTGTTGAGAAAATACCCCAAGGATATTTGAACTCTTTTAGGGATACAGGAACAGAGATGAAGCTACGAGGCGATTAAATTCTCACGTATTTTCCGGCCAAATGTGTTAGTGCGCTTTCGAGCACTGAAGTGAGAAGTCTCTCAAATTTTTGTGGCAGTAGATGTACCTTGAAGTGTGAGGTTATAGAACAGAACGAAGATCATTGCTGTACCTGTTTTCTTCCTAGTAATGAGTTTTTTCCTGAAAGTCATAACCTATTTATAGAAAGTCCTGAATCCTGTTGTGATTGTAAAAGAGCTCTTAAAAAAAATGTCGTTTGTAAAGAAAATGTTTTTACAGAAAATTTTGTTCTTAATGAAAGCGTTGTTGAAAATCTTAGTAATCAAAGCAGAGAAAATTTTAGTAAAAATGTTGTTGTTGAACATTGTAGTAATCAAAGCAAAGAAAATCTTGTTGAAAAATGTTTTTCATAACGAAAATTGTAATAAAAGTGAAGAAATTATTGGTGATAAATAATACTGCCTAAGTATTAAAGAAACTGAGAAAATAAAACTCGTGATCATGAAATATAAGCAGAGAATAATTTAGAAATTATAGTATGTCTGTTTGGTAATAGTCATTGTTTAGGTGAATCAGAGAAAAATCGGTATCCTGTAAGTAATAGTGGCATGAATAATATGTCGGTTATAAATTAATCAGTCGCTCATGAAAGTGAAATTCATAGTTTGAGTAGTGATGTCGATAGAAATTTTAAGATGTTAGTGAAGAAAGGTAAGACCTGTCGGTTATCGAGATATGAGATAAAGGAACTCAAACAGTTCATCAAAGAAAAATTTAGTCACCTAGATAAAAAGGACTTTGAAATAATATACCCATCTTTGCGTAAATATATTGAGGGGTCTCAACTAGAAAATGGTTCTTGTTTTGGCTAGTTTTAGCATAGAACATCCATCCATTCCCTTTTGATTTATGACAAGAGGAAATTGCCAAGAGGATTCATTTTCTTAAATAATACCTTTGTCCAACATGTCCTCTATATGTTCTTTAATGGCATGTTTTAAAGCATGTGGTACGCAATAAGGATTCTTTTTGCCTTATGCTGTATATGCATATAGGATTACTCCTCACTCAGTGAGAGGTTACAGTCATCACTATCTCCTTTATGGAAATGAGATTAAGTTACCCCAATTAGGTGAATTAGTACCACACACACCTGAGTTAGCTAAAAATGGATCATTAGAGTCACATTTACATACCCTAACAGGTCAATTATTGAAGCTTATGAGATTGCAAAATCAAGAGAGAAACTTTCAGCAGAAAAAAGAAAACAGTATTATGATAAGCATTTGAAAGTTCCATGTCTTGAAGTTGGTGACTATGTTTATTTACATAACCCTGCAGCAAAAGAGGACAGATCCCATAAATTTCATAAATACTGGGAAGGTCCGTATCAAATTATTTGAAAGCGCAAACAAAGTACTTATAAAATTTTGTTAAAGAAATGAAAAGAAGTTGTACATAGTGATAAGCTTGAGTTAGCTAAAAATCCTGTTAACCAAAATGAATCTGTGTTTAAAGAAGACAGAATAATGAAAGTCAAGGAAACTGAATTAAGTGAAAATGCTGAAGTATCTTGTCCATCTCATTGTATACTTGAATAAATAGGTGAGATAGAACCCGTATTCAAACAGTCAGGCGAATCGGAATGTAGTGACTCAAATGAGGATCATAATGAATATCAAACAGGTGATCAAACCTGGGAACCTTCTAGGTATTTGAAGGAAACACTTCCTGAAATCTCAGTACACCCTAGGTATCCTCTTAGATCAAGATTAAGGAGTGTAAATAATGAACAAATTATTAATGTAGGTGAAGCCTCTGAACATTCAGAACAGAGTGATTTATCATTAGAATAATTCCATTTAGTTAAAAGAATGTTTTCAGTTTTTATTTAATTTAATAATTCTTTCAGTCTAGGTAACAGATATCACAAACTTTGTTACAGATGACACCTTTAGCAGAGGATTAGTTTTGATTCAGGATCAATATGTTCTGCTTACGGGAGACAGGTGGACTATTGTCCTCGAAATACCAGTGAAAGGGTATGCAGATTACGTCAACTAATTTAAGCTGCATCTGACTAATTGGAAGGTAGCCAGGATAAGGCAGGGCACACCTTCTTATCTTCCATCCGAAGAATTTTCAAGCTTGAATAGGTTAGTAAATTATCTTGAGAGTGAAGTTAATGATTTTCTTTTAATTTTGCCAGCTAAGCTATCTCCGAATAAGAGGGGGTTAATTGATGCAGGTGGTCATGTTGAAAAATTCCTATTTGGGACTCTAAACAAGTGAAGATTTTGTAATTTTACATGAATCTGTTAAAGAATTTGATAGCAGGCAAGAAAATCTCAGTCATGTTGTGTAAAAACAGTTAATATATTTAAAAGGCATAGATGCGCGTGTCGCTAAAAACAGCAAGGATATCAAAATCATGGTTAACACGTTAACTAGCAACATAAAAGTTATCCAGGATTTAAGTCTTAAATTTCTTGATAATAACAATTTCACTGTTAGTTATCTCGGGAGATTAGCAAAAGAAAATTGTTATATTCGGAATCTTGAACCAATTTTAAATGAGGATAAACTAACAGGAAGTTAATAATTCAAAGACAAGTTTATTTATTACTGCTTCTGGGAGATTAGTCATCCTTAATTCACCCTAGGAATTTATCCTAAATCTTAAAAGAAATTGCTTTAAAATTACCAGCAGATATAACTCTAATCACCAGCATTGAACTTGATCAGGTGTATGAATATTATGAAGTATCTGTATCGCATGCAATTGCAACACTTAAAGTATTCAGTTAATCATTGAGATTCCTTTAAAGAGTGCCAATCAATATTTTTCATTTTATAGAGTTTACCCTTTTCCTACATTCCAAAAAGAGTTGAAAAATTTTGTTAAAATAATACAGTCTCATCCTTACATCGCTTTATCGGAAGATCATCAATATTATGCTGTTATGTCAGAAATCAATGCATGTCAAGAAGGTAATCATATGATTTGACGAGATAATATGCCTACTTATTCAGTTAATACACCCCACTGGAAAATCTTTGCTTCTAGGTAATAGCTGCATCACTGTCGTTTTCCTTCCCAACGTTTCGGAAGAGATTGCAGCCTCAATATTCAGGGCGCAGTAACAGCAGTAATAACGGTTACCTTAGTGTCACAAGGAATTATAAGAGGAAGAAATTACAATTTAGGGGTAATGGGTTCTTCACCTTGTTTGCGACCTCGCTTGCAGCTTTGTGAAATAAAGTGTGTATTTGGGTGTGCATGTTAGTATAGGTGTGCATCCACATGAGCTTCACGACGCCTGACCTTGGAATCGGCAGAGGCGATGGACCATACATACAAACAGCTGTCAAATGAGAGAGGTGTTTTGGCGCATGTGTGTGTACAGCAGTATTTTTGCCTTGTTCTATGATCTTATAATGCTTCACTAATTGTTTGGTGTGCGAGTATAGTAGGTGTATTGATATGGAGCAGTAATAAGGGTTTCCTGGTGTTAATTAAAATTGTGTGCTTGGCTGACGGCTTGCATTCAATGATTATATATTTTCTGGTTGGTGTTATTAGCACAGTCGGTGTAGAATTTTTCCACCATTTTGACTTAAGTGCTTATTCAATCTGTCAATTTTGAGTTAGTTATGCAAATCTGTAATGGGGCAGTGTCTAGGTGCATCTGCAACAATCCTCAGGCATTTATTTTGTACAATCTGCAGTTTCTTAATATGTGTTTTAGCTGCATATGCCCATTTAGGCGCAGCATAGGTAATGATGGGGTATATAAGCATTGTGTACTGTGATACTCCTGTATTTCGCATTATAGCACTTCGTCTATTGAGTATAGGATAGATGGCAGAAAGCCTGGCATTTGCACTTTCACATTTGGCATTTATATTTGTTATCCAGATGAATTTTTGGTCCATGTGCATTGTGAGGTATTTCACAACATTTTTGTGTGGTATAGGTTCTGCAAAGAGTGTGATTTGTGGGTGGATTGGCAGGCTTTGGTGGCACTCTGCATGTAAAAACAATTGCCTTGCTTTTTCAGACATTTATTTTAATCCGCCATTTTGCGCAAAATTCTTGAAAGGCTGCCAGAGCAGTTTGTAGTCTTTGTGTTGTTAAGCCAAGGTTGTGTGAGGAACTGAATATGACAGTGTCCTCTGCATATCAATCAAATTGCACCAGTCAGTGGTCAGGCTTCTGTAGGTCGTGTATATATATGTTGAATAATACAGGGCCTTGTATATTGCTTTGTGGCACTACAGCTTAAATTGTTTTTTTTTTTTTTTTTTTTTTTTGCAGTGAGCAGTAAAAGTTATGCAATTAGGGTGGTTGGATATTAATTTTTGTAGCAGTCGGGGAATTTTAGTTAGTATAATTTGTATAGTAGGCCCACTTGAAACACTCAATTGAAAGCCTTTTCAATGTCAAAAAATACTGCAACGACATAGTCCTTCCAGTTGAAGGCATGTGCTATGTATTCAGTTATTCGCACAATATGATGTGTCATTGAGTGCTTTTGTCAGAAGCCAAACTGCTCTTCAGATAGTAAATTATGGCTGGTAAGGTGTGCATTAATCTGCTTTAGGATTATATATTCCCCCACCTTAGATAGATTATTTAGCACGCTAATTGGCCTGTAATTTTGGGGAAATTTTTTAATTTTGCCTGACTTGTGGAATACATTTACAATTACGGAAAGTATTCCATCTTGAGAATAGCATTTATACATGTAGCTATATACTCCAGGGCCAGTTCAGGGATTTTCTTAAATACAATTGCTTGAATAGGTGCTTTTCTGGGGTGCATGGGGCGAATTGCAAGCTTTATTTCTGTCTTATTTAAAGGACGTTTTGTTAGGCCCCATAAGTTATTTTCATGTGGTGTAAGTTTTGCTACTTTAGCATCCCATATACTGGTTCGTTGGAAGTGATATCCTGGATTTCATTCATTCGCACCTTGGTTTGCCTATCTTGGCATCTGGAATACTGGCGTTTTAGGCAGTTTTTCTGCACGATTAAATCCCGTATATACTCTGGAAATGTATCAAGTTTGTGTGTTTGTGTCTTTTCAGGAACACATTTGGCCACGTCTTGCTATATAGTGCTTCTACAGACATTTATAGCTTTATCAGCATCCTGTGTTGTTAGCAGAGAACCGTTGTTTATTTGCAGCAGGTTTTCAGATATGTAATCCGTGAAACCCCACCAATTAGCTTTAGAATAATCTTTTATTTTTTTTGGGACGTTTGCTTTTGTGAATATATTATAAAAATCAATGTGAACTGGGTAATGATCTGAGGACAGATCATATTCAACTCGCAGGTCAAACCCAGTTATAAACTCTTTATCTAGGACAATGTCAAGTATATCAGAATGTTGATTTAAATTAGGTGGGTTAAAAGTAGGCTCAACTGGGGTCGTAACTTGATAATTTCTAGTCGCTTGATGCCTTTGTAGGACATCCCATTGGCTGTTCTATTTCTGGAATTCCAATTTGGATGTTTGGCATTTATATTGCCTAGTGCGAGGAAGGTCTGGCTTGTATTATTATAAACCAGATCTAGGTCAGCCTGTGTTAGCGAGTACCCAGGCAGGGCATAAATTGCTAGAAGCTTAGAGCACTGCTGTCCTAATTTTAGTTCAGTGACTACAGCTTCCAGAACTGAAAAATCTGGAAACATTACTTTGTGATGAATGACAGAGTTGTGGATGAAAGTTGCCACTCCTCCGCCCCTTCCCCTTTCCTGAGGCCTGTCCTTTCTATGTATGGCACAGCATGGGACAGAAAAGTGATAATTGTGTTTAAGATTTGTCTCGTTAATTGCAGTGATTTTAATTTTATGATGTGACAAACAGTCTATAAATTCATCCTTTTTTGACCTAAGGCTTAGTGCAGTCCAGAAAACAATGTAATGTATGTGTATTTCGGTGAATTTTGTAAATCAGTCCACTAGTTTAATAGTTTTGAATGTTTTAAAGAGTAGAGGTGAGTGACATAACCTCAAAGTGTAATGGGCGCCACTGGCCGGCGTCCTAATATCACAGATGCCGGCTGCCAACTTATGGGACACTGTAGCTAACCACTTCTTTAATTCAAGAGTGTTCTAAGCAATGTGTTTTCGCCCGGTCATTCGTGATTGATTAGTGAAAGCGTGAATACAACAAAATGGCTGGAAGAAAAAATAAAGCTGTATGGGTTTATTTTGATGAAAAAAAGTCTGCTTGCGGAAAGTTTAACAAAGCGGTGTGTAAAAGTTGTAATAAGGAGTTAATGGGTTTAGTAGCGAGAATGAAAAAACATTTAGAAATATGTGTGGCAGAAAAAGATCGCAATCATAACATAGACTCAGACGACGTCGGCGGCAGTGCTGCCGCGAGCGCAGGTAACTTACTATCTTTTTTATTAACAGTACTATGATTTTTTTTTGTCATACATTTTTATATCTTATGTAGTTATGTGGTGTGATTTATTTTATATCTTACAATGTCCGGCAGGATATCACGCCACTTTCTTTGGCGGTAACGGATACCGCACGTTCGTATGAGATCAGGCCTTGTTGTTGGCAGAAAACTTACCAGGACATTTATTTACAAGACATTTTATTATAGAAATGTTTGTTTTAGGAGTAAACAAAAATGCTTGTGCCTCTGTGTCTTCTGCATTTGCTAGTTCCTTACCTAAAGCAAATCAGCGCTGGTTTAGGCCGAAAAAAACTAGATGACTACGTTGTAAAAACAGATGCCACGCAAAAATATCTTTTGGATTTGCAAGTAGCGAAGTATTTTTATGCAACTAATACCTCATTTCTGCACACGGAGCACGAAGAGTTCAAGAAATTGATGAGTATGTTACGGCCAGGTTACGTTCCTCCAAATCGATTTGATATTGGTGGCAAGCTGCTCAATGAAATTTTCAGGGACAAACACAGCAGAAGTAGATCAGATTTAGAGAATAAAACTGTAACCTTGTCAATTGATGGGTGGTCTAACATACGAAACGACCCTATCATTTGCACGTGTGTCTCAAAGAATGATGGTAAAACTGTCCTGGTTGATACCATTGATACGGCAGACCACAGTCACACTGCCGACTACTTAGAAACTGTGGCAAATGAAAGTATACAAAAAGCAGAAAAACTTTTAAACTGTAAAGTTAGAAGTGTTGTATCGGATAATGCAGCTAACATGGCAAAAATGTGTAAGCAGCTTCAAACAAACACTGCTGACGATACTGGCACGGAAGTTAATATACCTATAGTTACCTACGGATGTTCTCCGCATATTCTTAACCTATTAGCTAAAGATTTAGAAATTCCAGATGCTACAACACATGTTCTGAAAGTTATTAAGTACTTCAGAAACAATCATTTCGNGTAAAACTGTCCTGGTTGATACCATTGATACGGCAGACCACAGTCACACTGCCGACTACTTAGAAACTGTGGCAAGTGAAAGTATACAAAAAGCAGAAAAACTTTTAAACTGTAAAGTTAGAAGTGTTGTATCGGATAATGCAGCTAACATGGCAAAAATGTGTAAGCAGCTTCAAACAAACACTGCTGACGATAATGGCGCGGAAGTTAATGTACCTATAGTTACCTACGGATGTTCTGCGCATATTCTTAACCTATTGGCTAAAGATTTAGAAATTCCAGATGCTACAACACATGTTCTGAAAGTTATCAAGTACTTCAGAAACAATCATTTCGCGCATGCTAAATATTCACTCACCAAGGCGAATAGTTTAGTAATGCCACAAGAAGTAAGATGGAACACAATGTGTGATTCACTAAAGAGCTATGTTAAAAACTGGCCGATTTTGATGCAAATAGCAGATGAAAATAAAGAGGAAATTAGCTCTGACATTAGAAACCTCATACAAAATATGAGTATTAAAAGAAATGCAGAAGGTCTAATTGCACGACTAGAGCCAATAGCCAAAGCTCTGGACAAGATTCAGAGCGATAAGTGTACCATTTCAGATAGCGTACTTATCTGGAAGGAATTAATTGACCAACTAGAGGAGGAACTACATATGATTCAAATGAAGATTGTCATGAAACGTTATCGCCAAGCGATGACACCGGCTCACTATCTAGCTTACATGGTGAATCCAAAACTGCCCCAAGAAAAGTTGTCAAGCGACGAAAGTGATGCAGCCTTACAATTTTTGCGAGAAAGCTATGGAGAGACAGGAACCAGTTTGATGAATAGCATTATTCGTTTGAATGCAAAAGTTGAGCCTTTCACTGGAGTATTAGTTGATGAACAAGTCATACAGAAAACCGCCCCTACTGATTGGTGGTTAGCAATCCACAACATGAAAAAATGTATAACTGAAGCAGAATTACAGATAATAAAGCAGCTGCTAAGTGCTGTTGCATCTTCTGCTGGGGTGGAAAGAATATTTTCAACGTTTAATTTGGTGCATACCAAAATAAGAAATAGGTTAGGCACAGAGAAGGCAGCCAAATTAGTTTTCCTTTTAAAGAACCTGAATGGGAACAAATAATTATGTAACCAGCCAAATGGATTTTGTCAATTTGAAGTCGTTGATTTTCATAATTTTTCATTATTTATTTTTTGTTTGAAAGTGATTAATATTGATAATTTTAGAAGAACTGCAATGTTGATTCTTTTTTTATTTGATAAATTAAAATATAATTAAAATAAACAAAGATATGTTTTTTTTAATAATAACTGACTTCCAAATGAAAAAAAGATGGGAATATGTAAATAAATAAAAAAAATCTGATTTAAATTAAATAAATCCAATTATTTTGATTTTTTTTTTTTTAAATCATGATTCTTATCGACCCTGGTTCTTAGTACCATTTTTGTTTGATATTTTAAATTTAATGTTGCTAGTGTTAATTTTAGCTGTTTCTTTACACTTCGAGATTGTCACCCACCTTTACACTTCAAACATTCTCAACTATTGGACCGATTTACAAAATTCAAATACCATTACGTTACAAATTCATGGCAGAATACGTACATAGCAAATATATTACTTAAATCACAAATTAATATAACACCAAAAGTTACCTATGTGAGTCTCGAAAAGTTACGTATTCTAAAAATATATACTACATAATCGTTTCTTCTNAATAAGAGTTCTTTCCCCCCTGTACAAAATATTTTGTATGTATGTATATGTATATCTGTATGTATATATATGTATGTCTATTATGTTGGATTTATTTCCTAAGGAAGCTCTCTGAGCGTTCGCTATTAGTATTATAAGGTTTATTGCAGGCACAATAACTTATTCTTTCACAGATTTATAAAAATAAATATGTTTCACAATTACATCACAAATTTTAATTACATCACAACTATTATTACAACAAATTATAAAACAAACAATCTGATAAATACTTCTTATTTATTATTTATGGATTAAACAACATTACAACATGTCCGAGTACATGCATATTACCAGTAGTACCAACCAACTTCCGATAAAGTCAAATTTGATCACCAATCTCAAACTCAATCTTCTTTCGAGAAAAGAGTATATACTAATTACAGCATTCTGATTAGCAACACCACTTCAGACAAATCCATAAATGTGGGATCTTTTGCATTATGAGCCTTCCTAAAGAAATAAAACTCCAAAAGTCCACTACCGGCTTTAGCAGAAGACAAAAGTGATACAAAAATGAAAGAATAATATAACTCTCTTCTACACTCACTTTCTTCTAACACATCATGAATCATCATCATCATCATCAACATTAACAGTCAAAATATTACGATACACCTTCCTAGGATAATACCTACAAACATGATATTGCCTTTGAAGCGTTATGTGATGTGTCTTCTCTAATGACATGGAGCAAAGGGAATTCTGAAACACTTCTGCTGAACTTTTATAACAAAAAAAAAACATTAATAAATGTGAATGCAAAAGGTAAATACTTTATAACATCATATCCAAAGATAAATACAAGTAAAATAAATAAAGAAACAGCTAAAATTAACAATAGCAACATTAAATTACAAAAATGCTACTTAAAACAATTGCATTTTATAAATCAGTGAAAGAATAAGTTATTCTGCCCGCAACAAACCTTTTGATAGTAATAGCGAACGCTTAGAGCGCTTCCTTAGAAAATACATCCAACATATATACACTCACATACATGTACATACACACATACAAAATATTTTGTATAGTATCAAAAGGGATGGGGGGGGGGAGAACTCATATCCCCCCCCCCTCAGACCCAGTATGATGCAGCAGAGACAATGATGGTGTAATATCTATTTAAGTAATACATTGGTTATGTATGTATTCTGCAATGAATTTGTATTTTTATGGTGTTTAAATTTTGTAAAATGGTCCAATATTTTAATAGTTATGAATGTTTAAAGTGTCGAGATGGGTGACATAACCTGAAAGTGTAAATTCTCTGAGCATCTGGAGTCATGAAGTTCTGGCAGATTGTGGCAAAAGTAGGAAGAACCTTGTAGTCTCTACATCTCTTCATGAAGACTAGAGAGCTCAGTAGTTTTGATTTCTTCTGTCTCAGTTGGTCAAACTTCTTGGCTAGGATGGAAGTATCCTTCCCATAGAGGTTCGTTAATAAAGTTTGCAGGCTTTCGTGGCCATAACAGTTATTGTTGCTGCTACTTTGCCCTGAAAATGGAGGCTGCAATGTCTTTCAAAATGTCGGGAAGGAAAATGACAGTGATATGGCTACTACCCAGAAGTCAAGATTTTGTAGACAATGGCCACGATAGCCTGCGAACTTAATTAATACACCCCACTGTTTGATCAACCTACTTCTTGGTCAGGTTATTAGTGATCAGTCACTTTGTAAACGAGAAGTCTTAGGTAAATCCTTTCCTCCAGTTTTTATAAGCAGCCAAAATTGTAATGAATGGATTTATAGTGTACCTTATAATGTAAAAATTACCTAATTATGTCCTGATAAAACAGGCATGGTTACAAAGGAAAATTGGCTGTCTTCCCAAATGATTCTGCTCCAGGTACGTAATAGCACAATTTTAAGCAAACCGTTCTAGTTGTTACCACATAATAACAAAATTTGCAAAATTAAACTTGATGTTATGTAGATCCATTTTCTGAAGTTGGATAGTTTGCTAAAGAAGAAAAGTTCAGCTGGTTAATCTCCAATTTACTGTTCCCAAATTATATAAATTGAAAACTAAAACAATAACAATATAAATTCATCAATAATGGAACTGATCCATATAAAAGAAGTTAAAATAAAATTGTAGAAAACTGCAATACTAAAGAAAACATTTTTACATTTATTATTTGTTGGTTTTGTATTGCAGAAATGATAGTTGTGTTGAGCCATCAAATTTGTAGATTCTTCAGAAGGTGGATGCCCATCCCCAAAACTCTAAAGAATTCTCTCTCACGTACCCAAGAGGAAAAATCAAAAGCCATTTTTGATCTTAAAGAGCAGCCCATTGACAACCACCCCACACCAATTCCCCAAACTGCTGTGGCTACCATTTCGTTCATCATGCAAATCACTGAAATGAGTAAGTTCGGGAATGTTGAAAGCAAAATACCCATTTTTATTTCAGTGTTTTCTATATAGCAATTACAATTTGAGTTTTCTCTATTTCTTTGTTTCTCAGAAAATGAAAATAGAAAAAAAAATTAGTAAAATAGTAAAACAAAAAATCTTTGTTAGTTTATTGATGATTATGTTTTGTACTTTGTAAATATAAATGCAATTAATCCCACTGCTCAGTAATGAAGCCCAAGTTAATTAATCATTATGTAATAATGCAAGTTTAAATTTACTTGAATCAATAATATCGATACCTCAGTGGTATCGGGTCACAACTCAAAAAATTAGATTTTTTAGTCAAGACTGTTTTCCCATAGAGGAAATACACCTTTATCTACTGATTGAGAGTTACAACTCAGAATCATGTTCTGAGGTCTATGAAATGGAATAAACTCATATAGCCTTTAATAAAAAATTTGCACAACCCAATGCTAAAGAGATATATTTTGAGTTATGCACTTCTTGACCTGGATGCAGCCCACAACGTCTATTGTTGCATTTTGAGTTGCATCGGTTTTCCTCTAGTGAGACAGCCATATTGGGACATTCATTTGTGTTTTCTTAGTACATGCTGTTCCTGTATTGCGTTCGGTAGTACAAAATGCTATTTCTCAGTTTTGTTTAATCTGATGTGAGAGTATATATTATTCACAATCCAACGACATGATAATTATTATTTAAGTTCCTGCGATGTGTAGCCGAAAGAAGAACTCTGTTTCATGTGATATTCGTAACAGTGTAGGTTATATTCAAGAAACAAAAGTAACCATTAGGAAATTAGTGATAATTATGTCACTTTCAAGGGGAAGAATTATGGTTAGTTTAGCTTTAAATGAGGCCATACCATTGGGTGATGCTCATAATAAATTATTCTTGTAGTGAGTAATAGGCCTAGAACCCTCAACAATTCCATAGTGGAAAACACGTCTGCTGCAACGGCAACGCAGTCAGAAGTATATAAGACTAGAATTAAGGTTACTAATACAGTTTGTGAAAATCTGAGGTGAGCTGAAAATACGACAGGTATTCAAAGCCAGGTAAGTTATTCATACATTGCAACCAGTCAATGCTTTTTTAAAAGTTACAAGGTACATGTCAGATCAAATTAATTATTGTTACTTCGTTAAGTTGCAGGTGATAATCTTCCAAACTATCATGATGACCACATTGATGGCATTTGTGACACGTTGAGTGATATTCTAAACACCACATAAAGAGAGATATATCAAAGTCCCAGCGACTTAGGCCTATCTTATTAACACCACCTGCCTGTATGTACAAATGATGGGTCATATGTAGGTCACTCAGCATTTGCAAGTCATACATGGGCTGTAGATAACAGTCTGATTCTATGCAGAAGGAAGTGTGCTGGTATAAGTAAACATACATGAAAATTGGGCTAATTTCTATTTAGGACATTCTCGCTTTATAGTGCTGATAACATTGTGATGCAGGACAACATCCTGCCTTCCAGACCGTTTGCGACGCCGCACATCCATCGCATCAACTGGCACCAGTGTGCCCTCAGTGCACAGTGCAGTGCCCCGTGCAGTGTAGTTCGAGAGCTGTAGAGTACAGAGTAGTGCCGTGCAACTTCATACATAACCCCCCCCCCCCNTTGTGACGGACTTGGCACAAAATAATTACAGGGCAATTTAAGATCAAATAATTAAAAGCAAAAGAAATACACACCAGGCATGTGGATGCTCAAAGACACCCCTATAAGCATTTTAGTGCTTTAATTATGTTTATTTGAAAATTCACGTATTTTTCACCTCAGTTGTTTCTTCCTCATTTCATGCCATCCACATTTAAATTGTATTTGTTCATGTGCAGTGTAATATTATATATTTATTTATTCATGTTTTATGCAAGGGTTCATGTCCATTTAGTAGTGCAGGGCGAGCCGCGTGCCACCATAGTCCGCACCTTGCGTGCTTGCCACATTCAGTTGCAATGAAGTGTCTCATGGGGTCGGTACGCACCGCGTCGCACTCCGGGTGCTTTCATGTTTTCGCGCCAATCATCTTTAGCTGCAATAGTGTGATGTAACTTACTGGAACCTGTTCTTTTCTGCACCCGGAGATGCCACCCCTTCTTCCCTAGGAATAGCATCCCCCAGGGAAGCCTATCACACCAGTAATTCATTGTAGTGCACACCTGTGTACTTTTGCAGTTTTGCCTTTCTGGCGGGCCGCAGGCCAGAATCCGCATAAAGTTTTCACCTAGAGTGATCTAAAGTTTTGTGCAAGAGTAACTACGCGCATGTTTTCAGACTTAGGGTTTTTCATTTCAAGCAGTGCCTTCAGGTGTTTTGGGATCTGGGCCCCCTTCAAACCCGCTTTCACCATAATTTCATGTAATCTACCTTAATAAATATCATGCTTAACACCGAGCTTTTATCAGTAAAAGACGTGTGGGTCAGCCTGAATAGGCCCACTTCATTCCGACGTAAGTATCAGGCGTAGGGAATGCCTGGTTTTCCTGTCCAGAGCGGATCATCCAACAATTTCACCGAGGGACTGTGCACTTCCAGGCGAACGGCCCCCTGCCGTACCCTGAGATCATCATTAGCAGCAATCGACACCGCCTGCTGACTGTGTCTGGCACCTAGTCTGGTATCCAACTCCAAACCCACCTAACAATGTGTTTCTCCGCCCCTCAATACTTCCATTATCCCAACATCACCCATTCAACAGGCGTTAAATTGGCGCCCAACTTTGTGGCTAATTCTTATTCCATTTATCTGATGTCCTACGCATTTTAGCCGGTGTTAGTTAATACTGTTTCAGGTCAAAGGGGGTTACACATACTGACGAGGATGTTGATAAGGTCAGTCAATTTGTCAGCTACGTTATCATATAAAGCATATATTTTATTAAAGAATATGTATTATGTACATTCTTCCTTTCAACTTTGAGTTATGGAAACCGTGAACCTATTACTTTGGAGAATGATGAAGATGATAGTGACAATAATTACTGCATTGCTAAGGAATGTGCACCTCCACATAAGAAGCACAAAAGTTCTACAGCTGTCACTGAAGACTTGGCTGCAAATAATGTTCTAGATGATGTGCCTAATATGGACACAAATTATATCCTGCAAAGGGTAAGCTGTAATGAATATTCTAAAGGTAGGCTACTTAGAACAATGCCAAATGGAATGAATTATTATTGTGTTAAAATCAAATTTCAAACTGTGTCTCTGACTTATTATCCATAACTTGGACATTCAGGGTTATGTTTTATTTACATCTAAACTAAATAAATTTGTCGGGATTCCAGTTAATAATCCTTGCAGGTGGATATTTACGTAATTGTTTCTGTTTCGGTGAAGAAATGTCTTAAGAGTCAGCGAAATCAAGATGCGTGGCCACAAAATATTGCCAAAAAGAAGAGAAACTTTGGCGAGGAATACGTTAATACAAAGGGAAATACTGTGCCAGGAAGAAGACCATGATCACCATGTACGAATGACCAAAAATGTAGAAGAAACTGTGTGACAAGTACACATAACCAGATAAGTGCAATAAACAAAGGGTTTTGGATGTTGGGGAACATCACACGTCAGAGGGAATTAACAGAATAGAGTCACACTATTGCTGAGCTAGAAGTAAGTGAGAATACTTGAATGGGAATTAAAATATTGCTGCTATGTACAGAATGTATAAAGATATATGCTTTAGAAATGGTCCGGAGTATGGGAAACAGTACCTGTATGAAAATTTTTTAAACAATGAATTTAATTTCTCATTTTATCAACGAACGAAAGATAAGTGTTCTATATATATTTATTATAAAAGCTGTGGAGGATAAGGGAAAGAAACTATGAGGGAAAAGAATGAATCCCATATAGCTGAAAAGCAACTTTCTCAAGAGGAAAAGGATAAAGATAAACTTCTGCCAAAGAAGAAGTGACAAGGTTGGGAGTATACTGCTTTGACTTGCAGCAGTGCTTGGCACACCTTGTGGAGTGTGTTCTCAACTTTACTACAGGAGAAAACTTTTCTGTTATAATCTGACTATATTTGATACAGTATTGGAAGAAGGTTATTGCTATTTTTGGCACGAGGGAATTGGTAAACAGGGTTCTGATGAGATTAGTACATGTATGTATAAGTGCCTAGAATCAATTCCCACACAAAACGTTATTTTATAGTATGACAACTGTTTGAAGCAGAACAAAACTTTTGTATGCTGTTCAGCAAATTCCTCATTTAGAGTCAGCTACTCAAAAGTTCTTGGTTACTGGCCATACACAGAATGAGAACGACTCCATTCATGCAAATATTGAGAGGGATAACAAGATAACTCTTATGGGAGGATCCATATCAGTTCCAACACAGTGGGTTTCTATCAATAAATCAGCAAAAAAGGATTGTAAACCATACAGTGTAATTGAAATAGATATAACTAATAATATGGACTTAAAGAGTTTATCACAGGAAATGGGGAAGAATTTCACGTTAATTGAACAGGGTGAAAAGGTAACATGGAATACAATAAAAGTACTTCAAGTGAGAAAGAATTAACTGTACAGAGTTTTTTTTATAAAACAGGTTACAACCAGGAAAGTTTTCAGTACATCAATATGCGAAGAACACAGCAATAGACTTACACCACCATTCAAAAAAATTAGCTTACAGTTCACCACCTAAAATTGATGCCAGCAAAAGGAAAGACTTGTTAGATCTTCGTGCAAGCAAGATATTTCCTACAGTGCACTGGGAATTTCATAAGAAACTCTGAGACAAACACTTAGATAACAGCAAAACCAGTTTAGATTCAGAAGATGGTTAGTTCTGTTCCAATGGGTGAATAATAGCCATGTTAAAGAATCTGTTACAGTATATACATTTACAACATTGTATTCTTAAGTGAAAAGGTACTTAAGTGTGAATGCTTTGAGGTTAATCATAGTAAAAGTTTTATGATTTTATATAATTTCATGTAATATCATATTTAGTAACAAGTGTATTGTTAAATATTATGAAAGGGTTCATTTGCCCACATAAATACGTTGTTTTCAATAAAACTGTTCAAATGTGTCCATCTACATTCATTTTAAGTTAAGTGTGACATCACAAAAAATCACCAAAACACATCAATCCAAAACAGTTACAACTCACAAATATCACGATATTTAATTTATAGGTGCATTTTAGATACCTTTAGTCAATATGTAACAAACCCTAAGCTTTTTCTTACAATGTGAAATAGTTGTTATGCCATTTACACTAAACCTGGATTTTTAGTGCTTCTTTCAAACTTTTATTTTGCTCTCCCCAACATTCATATTATATCCCCAACATCCCCAACATATCAGGTATTGATATGTACTACAAATTTAAATATCAGCATGTTTAATACTGAATTAATAAATGTTTATGACACTGATTAAAGCAAATTAAATATGAATTGTAAAAAATTCTTTTTATCATAAATATTGTTAATTTTGTGTAATGTACTTTTATGCTTTTATGTATTGATATTATACTCTTCATTGTGTGTAATGGATGAATGTACATTGTGCCTCAATGTTTTCAAATAATTTATATTTAAAAAAAATAAAAAAATTTAAATTCAATTTAAAATATATATTTTGAAATATGTTTTTAAAACTTTATTTAAAATACCTGAAATTGTAATGAGCTGACTACACTGGAAGAGTCCTCTTCGATACAGCAAAAGCAACTAACTGAAATTGCCCCTGCAGCCTACAGAGAACTTCAGCACCAAACTTCTACCGGCTACATTTCATCAACAAATCCAGCCACATCTTGTTATTCTACAGCAGTTAACCAGAGTTTGATTTTTCTGTATTGAACGTTGCTCCAGTTTCAATTTATCTCTTCATTAGCACCTGGACGTTACTTCCTGAGGCGATAAATTCATCTTGGGCACGTCCTGACTCTCTGTGCTTCAAGACTTCTGTTACAGCATTTCCAATTCGAGACTCTCATCATACATTTTCCATAGATTTGCTCATTGATCAAATCATTTTTAAAAGAGGGGAGTAATGTAGTGCCTTGCTGTATTCAGCCAAGATATTGTTGCACACCTACTGTTGCATAGGCGTGGGCACTATGCGTGGACTCTGCTCTGTCGGGGGTTACCCACCTTGACCCTTCCCTCCCCCAGGTAGACCCACTTGCAGTTAGAGGATGTGGGAACTAGAACCCTCGGAGCAACGCAATATTTAGAGAAATTTCTGGGCAATGGCCTACGACCCTATAAATATTTCAGCAGTCCAAGGGTCTGGGTCTTTTGTTAGAAGCCAGTGGCTGAGTGCGGTAATACTGTAACGTCTGATGCAGCGAGGGAGATTGGTGAAAGAGACAGACGAAAATGGGAGATTGTGAAGAAACGGTGGTCGAGGGGGCATGAAACCCAACGAGTGAAGGCTACTGTGCATGAGAGTGCTCAAAAATCTCTAGAACATTATGAAGTGGTGGGACCTGGACTGAACTGATGTGGGACTGTATAAACATGGGATACGGACTACACTGTAAATATTGGAACTGTCAAATGTGGACATATAATTTATAAAGTAATTCATTAGATTGTGATACACAGTCTATTTTAACTGATGTTAGTTATTTAATTACATTAATTTCTTTGAGGTAATTACAAATTATACTGATAGAATTTACTAATTGTAAGTAGCAAGATATATAAATTTATTGTGAGGTATTGAGTCAATAGAATGTTGTTTGAAGTTATTGTAAATAAATTAGGAAACTATAATTAACTCTTTTATTTAATTGAGACCTCTCTCCCTTCCCAAACTTGGTATAGCCCACTGACTCTTGAGATATTGTAACAATATTCTTACTCACGAGCAAAGGCGTGACATGACGTCCGGTGGAAATTTTATTTTTCATGCATTTGGAGGGTGATCTCGCCGGCTAGTCACATTCCTTGCTACATTTGCCATGGCACAGCCCAACCCAACATTCTATTTTCTCCAGAGCTGATGCAATTTCCCAAGGATGTAACCCTGCAAACTTTCCAGAAATGGAGGCACATGTGGCCTTTTTTGTGACAATTTGTCCTTTTCAATGGTCCTGGCCAATATCCTAGAATCTGAGTATATAT
>NQII01000002.1:1801935-1852007 GCA_002778355.1 Clitarchus hookeri
AATTTAGACCCTTAAGATAGAGACAACCCAGAGAGAACAGGGAAGAAGCAGGGAAGACTTACCTCATGCTGGAGCAGTCTCCCTTGGCAGAAGGCAGCCCGTCACACATTGAGTAGGCAACTCATTGTGATTTTAACTTTCATTTTCATTTTCTGTCTCCAAGTCTTGTTATCAAAGAGTAAACAAATGTAACTTAGTAAAATTTTGTAGAGGTTGGCATAAAATTTATATCTATTTCAAATTTGTTTTTCTTTATTTTGAGACCCGTATTACTACCTTGGCTGAGTGTTCCGTCTGGTCTGAACACTACAATATTTTTATCCAAATAACGAGAAAATTTATTGTACTTCTTCATAAAAATGGAGCAGATTTTAGTAGCAGTGCTTAGAATTTTATTTCTGTAAAAAATTTAGTGTGTTTACAGAGTTTTTTATCTCTTACGAAAATGCAAATGAATATTAGGGCAAAACTGGGAAATGGTTTGTTTGTATTTTTATTCGTTTTGATATGGTTTTAAAAAGGACAAAGAAGAGACTATTTTAGAGAGAAAATACTCTTTATTATAGGCATGTGTTCAGGTGGTCGAAGTAATGTGTAGAATTACAAGAGCAGTAACTTTCCTATATTTTGTTATGTGTGTGTGTACTATGAGATGCCCTATTCAAATATGAATCTCATTTATTTAGGCATTTCACGTGCAGATTGGAGTAATATGCTTAAACTAACACAAATTGTGCCTGTTTTGAAGGACAACCCGAAAATACTTGTGTGTAAAATAATACATTTTTCCATGCTTACAACTCCACTGCTGGATTAATTCTTGCTGTTCCTTCTTCAATGCACTAATTTCCTGTTTTATTCCATTATTTCATTTACACTGTCTATTCTTTCGTTTGCACTGCCCATTCTTTCATTTGCGCTGCCCATTCTTTCGTTTGCACTGCCCATTCTTTCGTTTGCATTGTCCAGTCTTTCATTTTTACTGTTCAGTCTTTCATTTGCACTGTCCATTCTTTCATTTGCACTGTCCATTCTTTCATTTGCACTGTCCATTCTTTCATTTGCACTGTCCATTCTTTCATTTACATTGTCCATTCTTTCATTTACACTGTCCATTCTTTCATTTTCACTGTTAATTCTTTCATTTTCATTGTCAATTCTTTCATTTTCATTGTCAATTCTTTCATTTTCACTGTTCATTATTTAGTTACACCGTCCATTATTTTGTTTACACCATCTATTGTTTTGTTTACACCGTCTATTATTTTATTTACGTCGTCTATTCTTTTGTTTACATCGTCCATTCTTTTGTTTCACTGTCCATTCTTTCATTTATGCTGTCCATCCTTCTGTCCATCCTTTAGTTTATGCTATACAGTCTTTTGTTTATGCCATCCACTTTTTCTTTTACACTGTCCACTTTATTTACACATTCTATTCTTTCATTTACAGTGTCCATTTTATTCACACTGTCAATTTTATTGTTTACACAGTCTATTCATGTATTCAGAAATTCATTCTGGTTGTCTGTCTATATGTTCATTAACACTATTTATTTACTTACCTAATAATTTGCTGAAATTACTTGTTTGAGTATTGAAAATGTTGTTCACACTACTAATTTGACTATTTGCAGTGTTATTCATAATATTTACACTTTTTTTTTCACACTTATTATACTTGTGCATACTTGGCTACTCAGCTCAATTAATGCTCATAATGCTTCCAGTTCAGAAGACATTTTTCTAGTTAGCATTCATTGGGATGCTCACACTAAACAATCTTAATTTTGCAGCCTATTGCTATAATTTACATTTTTTAAAATTATTTTATTTTAATAATTAATAGTCTATCATAATACCATATTTACAACTCTATTAATGAATAAAGGCCTTCATCGTACTACCTACCGTCACCTAATCTTCATTCAGTAATTATAAATATAGGATCAAAATGTCCACAGCCCTCCAATATCCGTCACTCACAAACCAAGTTCCAGTCCCTGCTTTCCCAGTAGTAGCACACTGCAGTCACTGGTCACTGCTTTGTCGCCTGTCGTCTTTCAACTCACCTATGCCATTGCATGCACTCAGCATTAATGGTCATTCAATACTGCTGACACAGAGGGTGCATGGCTCAGAAGGTTCTTTTCATCTCATGTTGGGACACTGGAGGAAATGCTGAGAAGGCTCTCAAAATTGCTCCCAATTCATCCACTCCTGCACCAGGTGGGAGCCCCAGAGGTGTTATCATGGCCTTTGTTGTGGTGGTTGCCCTCCCCTCCCCACCACTTAGTACCAATGTCCTGGGTGGAAATACAGCTTCCCCTGGATGCCCCATCCAGGGGAAGGGAAGGCTGCAGAGGTGAAACTGCTACACAAACAATATGTTTAAAAATTCCATAATAACTGAACTACTTAATTATATCTGTAATTATATCAAACATTTGGGATTGTGTGTTTAATAATTAGAGATGGGTCGAACGTTCAAATTTTTAACCTAACCCGAACTTTAAGGTTACGTTCAGTTTGAAATTGATTGCCATGTAAAAGATTTGTTCTAGTTAGGTTAAGAAATTTACAGTAGTTCATGTTCGGTTCAAAAATTTGCCAGAAACAAACACTATTAACAAACTTTGAAACAAACTTACATCACCTCAAAGACATTGAAAAATTATTAACACGGGATGCAAAATAATAAAAATTACCAACCTGTGCAGGTTGTATATGTACGTGTTTAATATTTGTTACATGTTCAAACAATAAGATGTGAAATTGTGAATGTGGTTATACATGTTTGTGTTATATACTTGAACATAGAGGGGCTGAGCTCTGAAGGTTGTATGTATATATGTGTTTATTTTTTATACTACATGTTGGTCTATTAGAGGCAAGATTATGTGATGAATATAAATAAAACTGATATATCATCAAAATTCAAGTTAATACACTGCCAACACCGAAATTCAAGTTAAAAAACTAAATAAAATGAATGATAGCCAGAAAAAAAATTTTTGTCTTTAAAAAACACCATTTTAACAATTTAACTGTAAATTTATAGCTATGTGTTAGTAAAAATAATGTACATTTTTAAACTCAAAGATTTAAAAATAATATTGGAGGATGGTGAAAGAAAAAAATATATTCATATGTCAAGTTGTTAGCATCCAGGCAAGGTGGATCAGATGCTGTGTAGATGTGGCAAAAATTATTTTCTGTTAACAAGGCTGGCAAAACTGAAAAAGTAAATATAACAATTTGGTTTCACTGAAAGATTTCTTTCTGTAAATTCATATTCAAAATAGTCTTACAAGGTAACAACCAAATTAAAGTCACATTCCCTGGAATTCAACATCTGCGTCAGAAAAAAATTAAACTGTAAAATGTGTTTTTTTTTTTTTTTTTAGTTCAAATACACAGATACTCACTCTTGTTTATGTAGCTCTATAAATTTTAAGTATTAAAAATTGTTTTCATGAACATGTGTGTAACTGTACACTATTGTTAACTATACTCAGAATACATAAAAATAAAAGCAATTACAATGAAATGCATATTATTGGACTTAGATGACAGACCTGAAATTGAGGAAGATCTTATTCCTGAGCCACCAGCACACAATTTTTCATAGAAACCCCATTCTTCACCTTGATTTTTCATAATGCCTCTATGAAACATTGTCTAATATTATGTCACTCATTGAATCAAAATGAATTAATTTAAATTTAAATATTTCACCACATTCTCTTCAACTGGTTGGTGCAAAATGTATGTATTATTTAAGCATTTTGCGATATTTGGTGGCAAATATGAATATAAGTATAATTAGAATAAAAGTAGTAATTTAATATCTATGCTGTGTATAGTGTGCATGTGTTTGTGTCTGCTGCATATAGTTTGCATTTGTATGTGTCAGTGTATATGTGCATGCGTTTCTTGTTAAAAACAATCCTTTTATGGGTAAAATATTTTTGATTTTTAAAGTTATTGTGAAATTGGAAATTAGTACTTAATATATGAGAATAAAATTAAAAGATTCAAATGGAATTGTATATTTGTGTCTTGGTGATGCAGGCTGTTCTTGATATTAAGAATGAGTTCCAATCTTAAGTCTGTTCATTAATGAAATTTTTATATTAGGACAGTTATGCACAGTTCATATTTATAAGTGTCTAAATGTTTCTGTTATTGTACATTTGTTGCCATAAAATTTTGTGCACAAAGAACAAACTGTTTTATTGAGATGAAATTTAATTATTGTGATGTTACAGAAAAAAAAAAAAGAATTACTTACAGTATCGTTACATCTGGATATTGTTCTGGTTACCTGTAGCAGAGAAGGGTACTTTTGTTACTCTACTAGATCACCCTGCACTTGGATACTTGCATTAGTAAGATTGGACTTAAAATCAAACTGAAACCATTGGTTTTTCTACAGCATAGTTGCTTGCAGCTATTATTAATTATACTCTACCACAAACACTTTGATTTGAAGGAAGCTGGCTTTCCTGCTAGTCATGCAAACGTTGGAAGGTAGGAAACTCATGCGACCAGGCAGACCACTGAAGTCTTGAAATATGATGTATAAACTTCAGAGAAATCAGAGCTGTGTGTGGGTGAGTTTTATCTTGCTGGAAACTGGTGCCTTACAGGGATTAAATCTTTACCTACAGTCCTCCAAAGTCTTTCATGGTGTCGCATGTTCCCAAAGAAAAGCATTATTCATCACTGTAGAAAGTATGTTGCGAGCCTGTAGCATTCCATGTTGATTTCTTCTGACATCACTGCAAATGAAGGTGGTGATATTGAATTGCATAATATTTTAAGGTCATTGGGTCTGCAGATGTACCTGTGTTATGAATTTGAAAATGCTTCTTGTAGGCACACAGTGCTTTAGTGAAGCTGTTGCATCTTTCTTGATGATAGGCACGAATGCCCTGTGGCATCCTTATCCATCAGATCATTATCCTGGTGATTTTTGTGGGTTATCCACAACCAGTCTTTTATGGATGTGTTGATTTTTCCATTGCTTCTAAGACATTCTTAATGTAATTCCAAAAGGCCTAAATTACTGGTAATTGGGCTTGTCATTGACCCTTCCACACACAGCTCTATTTAGCATCTCTTAAAATACGTAAATTTTTCACGCAGTTGTCTTTTCCATATTCTTAGCATGCCTGTCAATCACACCTGGCAAGTATTTTGTGTGTTTCATGTGACCTATGCATATCTGAGAACTGTTAATGGCAATCATATTAAGAGCAATCACAGTGCCCTTGTACTACTACATGCATGTACCATTGCATGTAACTTTGAAAATGATCATCAATGTGCCATGTTAATAGTTTTTATGGTTATCAAACGATCTTTATAGTGTTCACAGATTATGTCAATTTGTATATATTCTACAATTTATCATGAAAAACCTTTCCATTAAAAAAAAATTTTGAAGAGGCCCTGTTGTATGTATAGCTGGTAAATGTTAAGCTGGTAAGAAGTTAAAAGTGAAAATGTTGGCAGTAGTGGAGACAACATGACAGAGTAATTGTTATTGATAAGTGAGCCATGTGAAGTAGATACGTAACCAGAGAAATTTGTGAATAGATACAGATAATAAAGATGAAAAAAGAATAAACAAAATAAGACGCAGTGGGTGAGAACTAAAGTTCCCAGGTAATTAATGTATTGAGTGTGGAAATGTCTTCACAAATGTGGGGGTATTGTGTTCCCTCATGAACGATGGCGGAAACAAACAAACCCACCTTTTTGAACGTGATGGCCAATGTCGGTGAAAATTGGAGGTGATTCATACAAAACTTTGAAATTTACATGATAGTTTCTGGAAAGTCTGAAAAATCATCTGAAATTAAAGCAGCAATTCTACTTTACCTCATGGGAGAAGAGGCTGTATGAAAGTTTTCAACATGTTTAACCTCCCGGAGGAAGATAAAACAAAATATGATAAAGTGCGTAAGACTTTAGAAACCTACTGCCGACCTAGGAAAAATGTGCCATAGGAACAGTTTGTACGTTACTAAAGAAAACAAAATGAGCAAGAGCTATTTCAACAGTTTGTGACAAACCTAAATAAGTTACTATGCAGCCGTGAATTTGGTACGCAGGGACTCAGTGTTACAACAAGAAATGTTATGAACAAAATACCTTACATTAAAAAAAGTGTAACCTAGGTAGATTGGCTGAAAGTAGCTCAGAACATCTGCAGTTTCTTCAAGGTTATCTCAAAAAAGCAGTATTTTTACAATGAAGTGCACCAGTACTTCTGAATACAGTGTTCTCTTAAAAAAAAAAAATTATACAGCCCATAATATTCAAAATAGAAAAGAAAACATTGTTATTATACATATACTAGGAACAAATGTCCAGCATATGGCAAACAGTGCCGTAAGTGTGGAAAACTGAATCATTTTGCAGCTGTCAACAGACGTTGTAAAGGAATTAAAAAATTGAGGACTGTATAAAATGATGACCTGGATAGTGGTGATGACTATTATGTGGTGAGTGGTAGAAAGTTATTGCCAAGGAACATAAAGCAGGTTGAGAGCTTAGGAACTCAGAAAAACACACCAAAATGCCATGAAATCATTGCAGTTGAGGACTGGAAAATAAGATTAAAGCTGGATACAGGGTCAGAGGTTAATTTTATTCCTGGGAGAGTATTCAAGAAACTTGATAATCAGCTGAAGGTAATAGGAGCAAACAATGTACTGGAGAGTTATGGTGGCTTTAAAGTCAGACAGATAGGGATAGTGAACTTGAGATGATACAAAAAATGTTGTAAAATACATGGATTTTAGAATTGCAGATGCTCATAGCATTCCAATGCTAGAGTTACAAGCATGTCTTCAGCTGAATTTGATTAAAAGATTGCACCTGGTGGGTACTGAGGATACGACTGTAAACCTTGTACAAATAACTGTTGCAAAGTGGTTATTGTCCAAAAGTTATCATTTTTTCAGCTTTTACATTAATGTATGATTTCTAAGTCATTATACAAGTATGTTGATCGATTCAATAAATATAACCTACTATTGCCATTGCAATAGTACTTAAAAAGTTATTGGCCATCATAGCATAACAACACAGGATTACATGACTTTCAGTACATTTAAAAGACTGTCATAACAGGGGATTTGCTTTACAGAAATATAAATTCCCCAATCTGTTACGGTATACTACAATTACGTGAGAATAAATATGTATCTCCACGAGGTAGCATTAACTACTATTCTACATTAGAAAAGCTCAGTGTACATTGAACACATGCTTGCTTGTAATCTAATGTTTAACAGGCATGTAGTCACGTATTTTAGATTCAGCAATTGAACGGTAAATGCGGTGTCGAGAAGTGAACAGACGCAGTTGAACAAAACATAAGTCAAAGTTAGGTCATAATTTGTTTGACCCAAAGAGAGAAATAGTAAATGCCTTGCAATGACATAAGGTCCAAAATTACAAGCAACACATCAGCTTGAAGAGCTTAAATTATAACATGACAGAAATATGAAAAAAATTTTGAAACCACATCATTACAAGCCAAAACAGAATTTCTACAGATAAAAGCCAAAACATAATCTAAAAAAAAATTAAATGTACTTACAAATTAACGAACTACTTGACTCATCGCGCCTGCCTCATGATAAGGTCAAGCTGCACATAACACTGCACGTGAAAGTAAGAACAAATAGACTATATGCCTCAATAATTGACAAACAGCAACTTTGGAGCCGTGCACACCCAAGACGCTGGCCAGGCGGGTCGGGTACTGCGCAGGCCCGGAGGGGAATATACGGGAAGAAGGGGACAGAGAGGAGGGGAAGAAAAGTAGGGGAAGGGATGCCTGGGTCGAGCCGCCACACAAAACCGCGGGAGAATCAAATCGCTACCAATGTCGTAGTAGAACAGTACAAAATGATTGAGAAAAAAAATCAAATAAAATGCACTTCAATCCTCCACCCTAAAGTGAACATAGGGGTGACACAGTACATCCAAAGTGCATACTGACATAGTTCTTCCTACACATGCTGAAACAGAAGGAACAGTTCCAAAGTTCCATACAAGAGGTAATAAATTCATAAAGAAGGTCTTGAAGAAAAAAAGCAGGAATACAAAGAAACACAAGCAAAGAATATGAATAGTAGTGCATTAATACGAAGAATAGTACATTAAAATACGGAAATAGTCCATGGTACCAGCTGTGCCGAAGAGCCTCTTCGCCGGCTCTATGAAGAATCGTGGGTATAATGAAGTATTGGTGTTACAAGTTCTTGAAGAAAGATGTCGTAGACATCAGTAACTTCTTCACTGGCTCTGTGAAGAATACAGATTGAGATGGAGAGTGTTGACGTTGCTGAAGACTGCGTATAAATTGGTAGAGAAGTTTTCTTCTGGTTTCGGCACTTTCTCGTATCTAAGCTGAAACAAAGAAAAATGGAAGACGTGAGACAAAGAGCCAAGCAGGAAAGTAACAACAAAACACTAAAAGGGAAGGGATGGGCCAATGCAGCACGCAGGACTACACGATCCAAACTAAAATACACATTGAATAGATATATAATTTTAGTTGGTATCCAACTCTCTCTGTCTCGAGTAATGTTATTAGCCTCTTGACTAAGTTCAAAATTGAAAATCTACATACTGAATTACATAGTACTTGAAAAGATACACAATTTTCATTAGACACTAGTTACCTCTTTCTCAATTTCGTTGATCCAATGATCAAGACATTACTTGTGACATACAGATTGTCATTACCATCTCTCCTTCATTGCAGAAGTGTACAAAAATAAAACTTAAGAAAATTAGAACAAAGTTTACATAAATAAATACTTTTAGATTGTATAACATTTGATCTAAAACAATACCCTAAAGATAAAATGAGATGAGGATGAACAAATGAACAACATAACATTTAACCCTTAACTTTATTTACTTATGTACTGTTTCAACTGGCTCACATGAGCCTTATGGTAAATTTTGCCAGTGATTGAATTTTTTAATAACAAAGTATTATCGTTGAGTTTTCTCGACATCAAGGAAAAAGCAGGCAATAATTTGCTGCGTATCATGTCGGGTGAAAAAGATAACTGAAAATTCTTACATAACACTAGATCGCCTTCCCGGAAAGGCGTGGGCTGCCAATTCACATCGTAGCATTGTGCTACTTCCTGTTTCGTCGTACAGCTGCTGTCGGGCAGAGTCGTCCAGATGGGAGGAAGGAGAGGGAATACCCCAGATATTGAGGGGACGAATCAAATTTATACCAAGGATGGTATAAGCAGTAGTGTGATTAGTAGAGTCGTGTAGAGTAGAATTGAAACCTACATTGATGAGGTAGATGCCCTCATCTCAGATCTGCCGATTCTCCTTGTAAAATATAAACTAAGAGGTCTTTAAATTCTGGTTGAAACATTCTACCTGGTTCCCTTTTGGAAAATGACTACTGGTAACCTATCTTATCAACCCAGTGATACACATATCCTTAAATAGATTGGATTCGAAATAGGTGGTGTTATTGTCTGTAACAATGTTAACTGGATCGCAAAAAAAAAAAAGCCATACCCTTTCTGTGAGTATCTTCACAATGGTACTGGCCTTTATATCATACAACAGGAACAGCATAGCAAATTTGGAAAAGGTGTCCAGCAGGATCAAGATGTAATTATTCCAGCTTTTCTTTCTTACCAGAGGTCCAAAAATATCAAGGTGCAATGTTTCCCAAATCAACTGAGGGGTGTCTATTGTGTGAAGACCCAACTGCGTATTACATACAGGTTTACAACGTTGGCAGTCTTCACATATCTTTACAAACACTGCTACATCTTCCTCCAGACTAGGCCAGAAAAATTTAGTAAGTATTTGTTGCAATGTTTTTGGATACCTAGTAGATGTCCTCCAAATACAGAGGAATGGAAATACTCGAACAGAATCCTACAGAGACATTCAGGAACAACAATTTGGTGTGCCTTCCCGACTTGCCCGTATACACCAGAAACCTGTCATGTAACTGGTAAGGTATGTCCAATCCATGCTGCAGATCACCCAAAATACGGAAACAAAATGCATCTGCATTTTGTTCGTTCTTGATATTCACATAGGCATTCGATGGGGCTACAAAAATGCAGACCTGCTCTTCATACTTCCCAAAATCATTTGTGTCATACATACAATATATACGCAACAGCGTATCAGCCACAACATTCTCAGGGCCTTTCACGTGATAGACCTAAACCTAAAACCGGTTATTCTGTAAACCCAACATCCCAACTTGCCAAATTGACCAGTATTACCCAACAGCCAACTCAGGACCTGGGTATCAGTAAACAGGTCAAACTTGTTTCAATGTACGTTTGAAATTCCTCTACCACATAAAGATAGGCTAGCGCTTCCTTTTCATAACCACTTAACCTGCGCGTGTGGCTTCAGACGAAACTTTACTGGCAAGGGCCACGGAAGCCACATCTCTGTCTCTTTCCTGTCCCAGAACTGCTCCAAGAGCAGTTGAAGATGTGTCGACATGTAGGACAAATCCCTTACTATCTACCAAAAACAAGAAGCTGCAGCTAATTTTGACTTAAGCAAACAAAAGGCCTTTTCTTGATCTTCGCTCGAAACAAATGCTTGGTTCTTTCTAATCAGCTGGTTCATGGGAGCAGCTATTTCTACAAAACCAGGAATGAAACGAGCATAATATCCCAAAAAGCCTACGAAGCACATTACTCCTTTCAGGGTTTTAGAACATGGAAAAGTGATTACAGAAGCAATCCAGTTATGGTCGAGATGCAAACGACCTTGTGAAACAATATAGCGAAAGAAAGGTACACTTGTTTATGGCCAAGTCACTTTCTTTGGATTTACAGTTAAGCCTGCCTGTTGCAGTCGTTCTAAAACATGTTCCAGGTGTTTTAAGTGGTTATCCAAACTGCCACTTAACGATTACTCATTTACCGCCACTGTGGAAGACATGGCTGCTTATATGGTCAGAGTTAATGTCCCCCAGGCACTGACTATAAAGTGCGTGGGGGTTGTGGGAATTGTAATGAGGTAGACTATTACAGTTGTATTTTGAAGTACGAATATATTGTCTCGTGTCTATATTCACAAATACACAACATCAAAACTTGAGAGGTGCGGTACTGTGCTATTTCGGTTACTCAGATTTACTGGGCGAATTCTTGGTTGAGTGGGGCTTCTGTGACAGTGATTGTCATACTTAACTCAGTGGTGAGTGCTGTCAGCTATGGTGGGCAAGCTCCGGCGGTGTGGTAGGCCTTGGCAAGGCCACAGTTGCTGCTGACATACTGACGTGGTCAGGGGTCCAAACCCCTGACCTGACTCTCTGCTCGGCGATCTTCTACTGACTGGTTGACTTTACTGACGTAACTGATTCTCCCGGCACGGAGTATCGCAGCCTCTGACTGCCCCGATCTGACTGACTGACGTACCCGATATCACTGACCCCCTCCTATTCTTGGAAAGGGGTTTTTATACACGCCAGCCGCTGCTCTGAATCGGCGGCACGTGGCACATTTTAGGGGAGGGAAGGAGGTAAGAGGGGTGAAGTGGAAGAACGCCTAACAAGCCGTCCAACACACGTGTCCTCGTATCTGAAGGTTTGGNTGGGGGGGAGGGGTAATACCTACTGTCGTCAGCGATTCCTTCCGTGGTGCGTATTTTCTGAGTTAGGTGAAATACGCCCGATTATTTGGTTGATATCTCGTGAATTCCCTGTACTCCACAGATCTCGCGGTGGGCGAGAGGTGTCCGGTGGTGAAGGGGGGAGGGGGAAGGTCTACGCTTCCGCTCCACGTGTCCCGAAATTTTCCACCTGCCTGTGGTTCCACGTGCCGCCTGGAAGGCGCCTAGCGAAGTGCGCGAGGCGGGGGTGGTGTGAGGGGGTGATGGATGTGAGCCAATGTCGTGCTATAATCCCTAAACCGGCACGTGACACTGTACACTATCATATAAACATAATTAAATACAAAGCAAAATTGAAGATCTGAAATGACATGATCCAAAACACATGAAAGAGCTTGCATGCCAAAACTGGCGCTCATGGGTATCTTATTGAACTGATATTGCGCCCAAGGAGTACAAAACATAATCCAGATTCAGCAAGCACTGATGAAAACTGGCATTCAAATCAATCGCTGAAAAATATTTGGTAAAATCAACTGTCGGCACGGGAAAAGGATCTAAGTCCATATCATTGTTTAAAATGCCATAATTTATGACCATCCTATAACCAGCATTGTCCCGCTTTGCCACTAAAAAGACATGCCAAGAATAATAGGAAATGAAAGGGGAAATAACACCAGCCCTTAGAAGTTTGTCGATAATCGCCTGGAATGCCTGCAACTTCTGTTGTGAATACCCTGAATAAGATACCTGGATCGGTACATTAGCTTTCACACGAAAGCGATACGATAACACATCTTATTTCCTTATACGTTTGATGGTGATGTCAAGAGTACCATTCCAACAAGTCCGTTATACTCAAATTTTCCATACAGATCACCATTGCACTTTCAGTACACACTACAGGCCGTTGCTTGACATGCAAACGTAGGGGAATAGACAAGTCGGGAGCGAAACCAAAAGTAATTTGTTCTTTATGTAAATTAACTGAGACTTGCACGGCACTAAGGAAATCCAACTCTAACACTACATTGGTGATGAAATGCTTAACTATTCAGAAACAATGTGTCCACAAAAAACCTGAAATCTTAAAATAAAATTTAACCTTTTATTTATAGGTGACATGACAACACTTCCATTAGCTACACAGGCTTTCATTTGCTCGTCTGAAGAAATAGGTCACAACAAATGAGGTTGAAGAGAGCACAAAAAATACAAATATTTCTGTGATGCCCCCATGTCTATAAGCAAAAACCTATGACCGCCATATCACACTATATCGATAAACCTGTGACCGCCATATCACACTATATCGATAAACCTGTGACCGCCATATCACACTATATTGATTAAACAGTCACGAGGTGTGCGTTGCAGCTTACTACTTCTAATAGACATTGCGCACACACAACCAGTCAATGTACGTTTCCCTGACAGTTGTCTTTTTAATGACCAGACGGCTTACACCTAAACATAGATGGTTATTAACAGGAATTTGCGGAGAGGAACACTCAGCAGCCGTGTGCCCAAAATGGGTACAGTTACTGCAACGTTTATTCATCACTTGACATGTAGAATGTAATAGAGAGACAGTAGAGCAGTTGCAAAAACATCATGATACTCCTTGGTGGCTAACAGGTTGTTATCTACAGGAGCGGTCGTCCTACGCAATTCATAAACTGTAGCAGGTTTGGTACAAAATACACATTGTTGATGAGTCAAAGAGGAAAGGTTATCTATCTAGTATCATGTCAACGAGCGCATGCTCTAATGATACACCGCCCAGTGGTCTATCATGCTCTACCACTGACTGTATGTACATGTGCAATGACTCATTCGGTCTCTGAAACCTGTTTACATACTCCCTTTTGCAGCTGTCCAAAACCCTAGGCGGAAAAGCGTGACTTAAAGCACACACAGCTCTTATTCCCTCGTAATGTGTCCGTCAATAAATGCTGGAGCACGTAGGTGTTAACGCCTGCACAAAGGTAAGCTCAGGTACGAGTTTTAGGTCCTGCACTTTATCAGAGGCGATCAAAAACTCAAGGACACATTGCAGCTCTAAGGTGGGCAGCTGGGGTACGGAGTCTACGGATTTCAGGAACAAGGCGTCCAAGAAATGGGGCTTTGGACTTACAGTTAATGATGCATGCTCGATCTCCCCATGCCCGTTAGCAGCTGGTAACGCCCGCAGATAGCTCTCAGCACAATTGCGCAAGGCAGGCACTTTATCTGCTTCCTCGAACTCTACCTCAGAGTCCCAGAGGAAGTCCTACAGCACAGTTTTTCTAAGCTTGTAGATCCAAGACACTTCACACTTGTTGAGGCACCAAACATGATAGCAGATATAGAACAGACAAAAGAAACAGTATTAGTGCACAACTCAAGTAGAGTGGTGCAGAATTTGTAGCGCTATCAGCACTTGAAAGGCGAGGCCTACAATGAAATAAAACATGGGAAATAAATATACCATAAAAATTAACTTGTGGGCTTTACAGAATTTAGAAACAGTGGTTCTTCAATTTAATTATAATGCTCAATTGATAATGTTCAGTTTACATTCAACTTACGATAGTTATAAGACATCATGGTATTACAAGACAGGATTACATGACTTTAAGTACATTTAGAAAACTGTCATAACAGGGGATTTGCCTCACAGAAATGTAAATTTCCCAATCTGTTACATTAAGCTACAATTACATGAGAATAAATGTGCATCTCCACGAGGTAGCATTAACGACGTTGCCACATTAGACAAGCTCCATGTACAGCTTGCTTGTAATCTAATGTTTAACAAGAATGTAGTCACATATTTTAGATTCAACAATTGAATTGGATGCGTCCACAGTAAATGCGGTGTCGAGAAGCAACAAGATGCTGTTGAACATAACACAGGTCAAAGTTAGGTCATAATTAATTTGGCTTAAAGAGAAATAGTAAATGCTGTGTCATGATGTAAGGCCTGAAACTACAAGCAACACATCATATTGAAGAGCTTAAATAATGACCAGACAGAAACATGAAAACAATTTTGAAACCACATCATTACAAACCAAAACACAATTTCTACAGATAGGAGCCAAAATATAATTTAAAAAAATGAAATGTACTTAAAAATTAACAAACTACTTGACTCCTCATCATGCCTGCCTCATGATGAGGGTCGGGCTGCACATAACACTACACGTGAAAGAAAGAACAAAGAGACTACATGCCTCCATAATTGACAAACAGAAAGTGAATCCCAAAGCTGCACATACCCGAGACGCGGCCAGGCGAGTCGGTACTGTGCATTTCAGATTGTACCTGACCCACAAAACAGGAAGGAGTTGCAGTGACTACTTGGAATGGTTAACTACCATCAACCATTTATACCCCACATGGCAACAATGACAGCATTTCAGAGGGAAATGTTGCGAACCGATGTCGCCTGGTAGTGGATGAAGTGCCATTCTGAATGTGTCACCACTATCAAATCAGTTGTCACCAGTGCTCCTGCATTAGGAACATTTGATACCGATACGCATATTACCATTGAATGTGATGCATCTCAAGAGGGTCCTAAGTGTTGCTTCAAAATGGATGAACAGTAACTTATGCATCCCATAGCCTGACTGAGAGGGAAAAGAAATTTGTACAGATTGAAAAGGAACTGTTGGCATTGGTCTATGCCACAAACAAACAAATTACATTATTATGGTTGTCCAGTGCAGGCTCTACATATCATTAACCACTGGTGGCTGTATTGAATAAACAAGTCTAAAAAAATCACGTCATCTTGACTTCGTTTAAAACTCAAATTACTGAAATATCGCTTGGACATGCAGTACTTACTGGGCAAGATGATTCACATCGCTGATCTGTTATCTCGGGAATATAACAATGGCGAAGTGGAAGAGGATGAGGAAATGTGTGAAATTGTATGTAGTGTAAGCAAGCTTCTTCCTAGGAGTGAAGTGAGGAAGGGGAAGTTCAGAAGAGAACTGCCATCATATCCTGTACTCAGTGATTTAGTGAAACTTGTAAAAACAGGGTGGCCTCACCAAAATGTCAGTATATTACCTCGTCTCCCATATTGGGTGGTGCAAAATTGTAGTTCTAAAAAATTTGAGACCCAAAATCCTCACTGTGATTCATGAAGGACATTTTGGGGTGGGAAAAACAAAATCGAGGGCAAGGAGATTATTTTTGCCAGGAATGGCTACTATCATATAGATATGTGACAGAATGTAGAGTTTATGAAAAATTCAGAATCACAAACAGAAAAGAACCACTGATTCAACACTCGGTACACACACTTCCATTCGGAGAGGTAGGTGCTGATGTTGAGTTTGGTGGAAAACGTTATTTGATGGTAAATGATTATTTGTCTTAAGTGGCTAGAAATTGTACATTTACATAGCAAGCAATCAGTAATCAGTGCTCTAACGATATGTTACGTACTTATGGTGTACCTGAAATAATAATTGCTGATAACATGCCTTTTAATTGCTATGAATGCAAATGCTTTTTACTTGAACTTCACTTTGAGTTTTGTACGTCCAATGGGATGGTGGAAAAGGGAGTAGGAATAGCTAAAAATATACAGCAAAAAAATGAGGAAGGGAAGGAATTTTAGTTAGTATAAATGAAATACTGTAACACTTCTCTCTCAGATCTAGAGGTTGCACCAGCCCAAATATTGATTAGCTGACTTGTGAGAACACAAACCTGTTGCTATAAATAACCTGACTCTTAAAGTATACCCAGAAATAAAATCACAGTTAATTTCAAAACAGACAAAGGTGAAAAACTTCTGTGATGGGTATGCAAAAAAAAACACAGCATATGTAAACAGTCAGGCTGTAGTGATACAGAAAGGTTGTGTATGGGAGCCAACCACAGTTGTGGAAAAACATAAAGCACCCTGCTCTTACGTAATTATGGATAAGTCAGGCAAAATTCTTAGCCAAAATAGAAGACACTTGAGACCATCCGACAATTACAGACAATATGGTTGTGTATATAATTGTTAATACATATATCATGCAGATGTCTGTGTGTTGGCAGTAGTAAAGACAACATGACAGAGTAGTTGTTATTGATAAGTGAGCCATGAGAAGTAAGTGTGTAACTAGGGAAATATATGAATAGATATAGAGAATAAAGATGATGAAAGAACAAACAAAACAAAAAACATGAATGTTTTAAAATAATTTGTCATGTGTGTGAAATCAAATGAAACAGTTAAAGGTCATCTGTATCTTACTATGCAGGTTGATTTTAGTAGTTTCTGTGCATACAAAAATGTGCACGCTTCACTGATAATAGCATTTTTAATTTTCTTGAGAATGATACAATGATTCCAGTCTATCACTAAAATTTTAGAAACTAATGTTACTATTGGAAATATGTGGATATGTGCACTTGAAAAACTATGAAAAGATGAGCCTTCCAGCATTATGCCAGGATTATGCATCATGCATACGTGTATGTAAAACTTGTTTTTATATGCTTCATTATAATGCTGCACATAAACATATACATTTTGTTGGGGATAAATTGATGTTGCATTTCAGATTGAAAAATCTTAAAATTCAAGATATACAGGTGTATATGTGTGTTAACTTTTATGTAGCAAGAACAGGTTGCGAAAGTGTGGTGTTCGTGAATTCTAGGCCTACAAACTTTGAAAACAACTAGATGGCATAACCTTCATAATTAAATGTACCTGGGAGATGTAGACATGTTTATCATGTATAGGCAAATAAATCGTATTGATACATGAAATGAGGGGGGTAGGGCATAGACATGTTTATCGTGTATTTTCAAATAATAAAAGTAGTGAATAATAAATCCTCAAAAGGGAAGGGGGGTAGCTAACTACCTGTAGAAAGAAAATATTTAAATGTTTGGTTCATAGCTCAATTTAATGCACATCAAAGAATAGTAACAATAGAGAATTAATTAGTTAACAATTCGGAAAACGTATCTGTAAAACATTATTATTAACATACATGCTTCAATATTTTGAAAGAGGGAAGATAGTCGCAGTTGAGGATTCAACAAAAACAAACTGTCAATAGAATTAACGGACTAGCTGCCTCGCAGTACCTGAAAAGGTTTAAACAATAAATACTGGATCCAGTGCCGAGAGATACATTTAAACTAGCCAACAGGACCCATTTAACAAAACCCCAGGTCCGAACTTAATTATTTAGTAGCAGTACACAAATGAGTAAGGGACATGACTGAACTTGAAAGAAGATTAATTATAACTACTGGTTGTGCTGGACCCAGAATGTTTGCCAATTAACTATAACTACATAATAGAAAACTACAAGTTACTTATCTACATGGTGATGAATATCTGTCCGCCGTCTGCCTGGACTGAACTCGTCCTCTCGCCGCCATTTTCTCAGTAGAAGAGCGAAGTCGAGAGCAAAAGAGGTCAAAGAGAGCAATATCACTCAAAGTTAAGTATTTATAATCTCACGCACACCTGTGATGGCAATATAAAGAGTTTTCACAATGTTTTTCCCAATCATTCCACTGCTGATCGCTTGCAGAAAAGTCAAAACAAATGTTGAGCAGTGCGCGCAGGAATGAGACAAAAAACTTGCTCACCGTCACACTTCAAAGACACGTGCGTGGTGCATATGTTTAAATGCATCACTCAGCAAATGTCACTGACCATCTGCGACACGTTCACCTGCGGCAAAGACCCTACCTGTGGCAATTAGCGTGAAGAGCAGTGCTGACTGCATTCACAAGAATAAAAGCAAATTGTTTCTAGAGATCGTGGCCAGCTGCTGAACTAAAGAGTGTATTCTCTACCTATATCAACAGATCCTGACAAAAGAATTAGCTGAAATTAAGGCTACTCCAGCCAAGTTCAACCTAAGTTGTGCATCCAAAGAAGAAACCACAATTAAATATTTATCTCCAAAAAATCGCGGTAACAATATGTAATAAGCATTGATTTGATCAAGAAAATATAATTGAGTTTTATAAAGTACTAAAAATATACTTGGAAGTAATGCTGCTGCTAATGTCTTGCCTATGAGAGGATTCATTCTAGATAAATAATCATCATGAAATGAATGGGTAAAGATGGTGGAGAGATGGCCACCTGTGTGTGTCCATTAAGAATGTTATTTATAATATCGGTTTGTAATCTACGACACTGTATTTTCTTTGAAAATATTCTTTTTTTAAAATAATTTTTAGCACGTGTGTACACATGCTGCTTCACCTGGTAATTAATATTGTTTAAATCTGCAGTGAGTGTAAAAAGATTGAACCGACCTGTGTTTGCCACAAATTCTTTACTACATTTGTATTCACATACTTCTTGTAAAGTTTTTAAATCACTGAAAGAATTTGTGCATTATTTACAGGAACATAATAGTTTTGATACTTCAACTAAAATAAATTAACTGTTCCATTTCAGTAATGGAACCTTTGCATTGTTTAGCGATAATAATATAGTTCATTGTGGGGGGGGGGGGGACCATTTACATGTTCCATAATTTTTTGTCTTGTCTTTTAAATTTGCTGTATTTATCGAATGTGCCTTAATTCATTAGCACTGCATTTTGGTTTCATGGTTTTTTCATCAGCCTAATAGTTGTTTTAATTTCAGTTTTTATAATTGTCTTTTCTCTTAGGCTATTTTAGGGTGGTAAAAAGAAAAGTAATACAAATATTAACACATTGAATGCATATGCAACATAACATACAGTATATGAAACATTTTATATTGCACTGTGGTCCAACCAGGATGCTGGAACTATTTCAGTTCAGGAGGGAGCAAAATATTTTATAGTCATGAGACAGTCATTTGTGGTAACTTTTTACCAATTAAGGGTAACATTGTACCACACTTTTTACTTTATAATGAAGGATTTACAGCCTCCATCTTAATGTAGTCTTCATTGTTAAATATTTCATTTGTAAGGAATATGGTAGTGTGAAGATATTCTTCGAACCTTCATTTAAAACAAAATTAGGAAGGTGGTACAAAGTTGCCCTTATGATACAAAGTTACCCCAAATGACTGTACCAGTCAGGTCACTTGAATGTTTTTTTAAAGGTACAGCTCATACATTTCTTTCTGCCACTAACATATGGCACAACATGCAAAATTTAATTTAATAATAGATTTACCAGATAATACATGTTATAATAAGTAGAAAAAGGAGCAACCAAAAATAAATAGAGCCTGTGTGTGTTGTATTTGTGACCTGTAAAGGAGTGTAAAAAATTCAAGTAGAATACAAGTTGCGAAATTTCAAATTTACATGTGAAAATATTTTAATAGTTGTAAGATGCTGTATTTTAAACCAATTACTGGATTTATGTGAATAATTCAGTTTGCATAAGGTTATATAATAAACTGTGCCAGGTGATTTACATTACAAGAATGAGATCCACAACGATGCAATTACTACAGGTGATATAACCATGTGTAGTTGAAAATAGTCATTGCATAACTGTTGCTATTATTGATTGAATCAAGTAAAGACCATGTATGCTGGTATCCTTAATATTTACTTCACTTAAACATTTAATTTGTCACCTTTGGGAGCGATCCTCAAAATACATACTGCCCATTCCCTGGATTATATTTTCATTTCATATGTGTTACTACAATCACCTTGGATAACTCTACATTTTGACATTTGCTAATAGTGTAAGGAAAAAATATGAACCTACCAGGGACCTCGGTGGTGTAGTGGTTAGACTGCTCGCCTCCCACCTATTCAAACTGGGCTCGATTCCCGGTGGGGTCGCTCCTGGATTTTCGCATGTAGGAATTTTGCCGGACAATGCTGCCAGTTGGTGGGTTTTTTTGGGGATCTTCCGTTTCCTACCTCCCTTCACGCTGCTCCTTACTCACCTTGCTTCACCCTCATTGGCTCTCAAGACCTCGATGTTGGAGTCACCCAAATCTCTTTGCTCGCTCGCTCACTCACTCACGAACCTACCAATAGATTTGAAAAAATGTGTGAGTTTAGCAGTGTGTAAAGCAGATGGGTGAAGTATCGTAAAGCTGACATCATGCACATGAGCTGTTGAGTTTGTGCTTTTGCATAGTTTTACCTTTCCTCTACACCAAAATCCTAACCAGTCCTATACTTAATCTATTCCAAGGTAACAGACAAAATAAACATTATCAGTGACAATGTCAAAGCAGTTATCTGGCTAGTAGTATCACGCTGTGATTGCAGCAGAAAATAATTTGGAAGGTATTTTGTAATTTTTTATGTCAAATATAATAAATTATAAATTCCTTCATTTAATCCTTTATAATGTTATAAGACTTTGTCCACATGTAAAAATATGTGTGTTAAATTTTTGGGCAATGTTTATTTGCTGTATTTTTTTGGGGTAGAAATTTACCAAGCAGCCAATGGTAAACAATATGGCGAACAGTGTCGTCACTATTCATTACATCCCGAAAAACTAAAAGTACGGATTGTTCAAAGCAGACAGAAAAGATTATTGGTTATGAAATTGTTACAAGTTGCCTGAGGGGCGTATCAGAGTCCGTGAGAGATGGAGGTCTTAATGAAAATAAAAGAACTAAATTGGTTTTTAATTTATTCACACCGATATTATTTTCAACATTAATCTATATATCTCCACTATTGCTCTTTTTATTTCTCAATGGGCCCAGTATTTAATGTCTATCTCAACTTTAACTAAAGTCCTTCTGAAAGTCTCTGTTTGGTTACAGTCAATTGGTTAACATTCATCATTAACACATGTTCAGTCTGTCTGTTGCCACCATTTGTAATGTTTTACTCTCATGCATACAGTCTATTAGACTGGATGCCTGCCAATTGCACTCTCTTCACTGCACCGGTACTCGCAGTCGCAGATTCTCCTTTTGCTGGTCACTTCCTTCATTTATCGCTTAACGTCCCGCAATTGTCTAGACTCTCGACTCTCATAAACTCCTTGCTCAGAGGCCCGACACACTTTTATAATATCAGCAACCAAGATCTGGAACATTCCCCACACCCTGAGTTAGGCTGAGAGAAACTAGGGCAGTAAACCACTAGAAAATTCTCCAGATAAACACAGAAATTCTATATGCCAATGGTCAGGAAAAGATTTATTGCAGCTGCATGCTTTTCGTAACAAGATACATACGTCTTGGATTATCGCTCGCCTGTCATTCAAACATCCCTTGTGACTCGTCGCGCGCTCTCGTATCACTACTCTGTTCTCTTCCGCTAAGCAACGAGCGTGTAAGAATATTGAATGTAAATAATAAAGAATTCCCACAAACTATAATACTTTTATAATGTGGAAGTGCAGGAGACGTGTTATGACATTTAATGCTCATGATGACTGCCGGCAAACAATAATTGACAAGCGCATTGATAGGCGAAGAAATACAAGCTGTAATCTTGGAATGAATAAGAATAATAAAGGATGTGATAAACTCAGATATACATATAGAATGAAGCCCATGACTTTCCGGATACTACGATACCGAGCTAGACCACTGGGTCATCAATGGAAACAAAACAAGTGTATTTTATACTGGGACTGAAGTAGTGCGCAACCTGCACCTACACCAGTATTCTCTGATTTAAAACTTCCATTATAATGATATATTATCATACATTTATAAAAATTTCTTGACATATTTGTGACAAACAAAAGCAGAAAAAGTGAATATTGTTGCTAACAATAGCATTTTTAATAATGGTTAATCATTGCTGATTATAAAGTAACAGATGTATTGCCTAGAGCAAGCAAACTTTAGGCAGCAACAATATTCAAAATGCTGGAAAAAAAAATTCTATGAAATATGCGTAAATTATCCTTGTTCTGATAAACTGTAAATTGCTGTAAAATATCATAATTGTTAGTCTTTAAAAGTTTCCAGGTCAAATTTAGAAGTAAAATACATAGTTGAAAAAACACACCCACACTACTCATCAAGCGAACATGCAAATAGGAAATTTTGCCCTATCATAAAGCATTGCTATTATTAATAAACATGGTTGTTTAATAAAATTAAGAGAATGTGCATCATATTAAATATCCTTCTGTAATTTATCAAAGCTTTTTGAAAGTTAAAGTATTCTCATGTAGAGCTGATTATGACATTTTTTTACATTATATTTGAAGATATTTAATACCAAGAATACTTCAAAATGTATTTAGATACACAGAACACAAAGAGTGATGTTTGGGATGGAAGAAACGAAACAGAGCTCATGTGAGATGTCAACAGGCTATGTTGCCACATGTATGCAGGATTGCTGCTTCATTTTAACAACGATGTTTCACGCAGATTTTGCTTGTGCAAATGTACAGGATGTTCAAAAAGTCTTTCCCTGATAACAAGTATTATTTATATCTGCTATATGTAAGATAGGAATGTGAAACTGTTGCCAAAATGTTGGCAAACTGACCAAATGTTTTGTTACAACAGGACAACACATCAGTAAGTCTCCAGATGATCACCCTTGGTAGCACGTAGCACATTTAGTCTATATTAAATTTCAGTTCCATATATTAGCCAACATCACAGGAGGGATCAGTGCAATGACTGTGGATATCCGTTGTTGCAGAGTTACAAGATCTTATTCATGATTTCTGTAAACATTGTCCTTGACATAACCCCATAGAAAAAATTTAATGGAGTTATGTCAGGAGAATGTGGAGGCCAAGCTGTCTGGCCATCACAAACAATCCATCGTATAGGAAACTTTGTATCACAATAGGCACGAACCTCCAAACCTTAATGAAGTGGTGCCCGTCTTGTTGAAAAATGACATCTGGATAATACTCAAGCAACTCGGGAAGAACGAACAGAAATGATGGTGCCCTCAGAAAAAATTATGGTCCAATAATTGTGTCGTGCAAAAGCATGCACCAAACCTTCACCTTTGGGCTGCTTCTGGTACACTCTGACCAGGGCCTGATTTCCCACGTTGCCGTCTGTAGGCCCATGAAAAATTTCCATCCCCTCCCCAATCTGTTATCTTTTTAATTTTTTCTTAATTTATTATTTTACAATCGATAGCAACGAGACCAAGTGTATCATCATGATATAAATTACCACCTTATTATGTTTAAATAAATTACGGAATTAAAACAATAAACAAGTATTCCGGAAAATACAAACTTGTCATCGGCAAAAAAAAAAGGAAATATGACGAAGAGTATCTAAAGTTTGGATTTTCGTATAAAAAAGAATCGCAATACCCAGAACCACAGTGCGTATTATGTTCAGAAGTTCTTATGAATAATTTGATGAAGCCATCTTTACTCGACGACATCTGGAGCTAAACCATCAGTAGTACGTGAACAAACCTTTAGAATTTTTTGTCCAAAAGAAGAAGGTGTTGGATGCCACCAAAAAAAATATTAAAGCTGCTACTACCATGGCTACTAATTTGGACTATTTACATGCGTCCTTCTTTGTAGCATACCGAATTGCCAAGACAGGAAAGCCATACAATATTCCTGAAGAGTTGATTTTACCAGCTGCAAAGGATATGTTCAGTTGCGTACTAGGAGAAACAAAATGTCTAAAGTATAAAATACCGCTTTCAAATGACACCATTTCACGGCTCATTCATGACTTGGCAAACAATGTGAAAATCCAACTCGTCCAACGATTGCAAAATAATTATTATGCAATTCAAGTTGATGAATCAACGGATGTTAGTGGATTGCGGAATTTAATTGTTTTTGTTAAATACGTGCATGCAAATATTTCAGAAGAAGATTTTCGGTTTTGTAGCACTTTGGAGTCCACGACAAGAGCAGTAGATATATTCAAGGTTATCAATATTTTTTTTAAAGGAACATGGTATAGATTGGGCAAAATGTGTGGGCATATCAACTGATGGTACCAAGTCCATGACAGGAAGCATATCAGGACTGATTACCAAGGTTAAAAATGTTGCTCCTGAAACTAAAAGTACTCATTGTGCATTGCACAGGGAAGCGTTGGCATGCAAGAGAATGCCACAAGAGCTAACATCAGTGCTGTCTGAGGTTGTGAAAATAATAAATTACATAAAAGCACGTCCACTTAATTCCAGACTATTCACATTATTGTGTCGCAATATGGGTAGTGAACATGTTACATTACCATTGCACTGTTAAGTGCGTTGGTTATCAAGAGGCATGAAGTGCGTTGGTTATCGAGAGGCAGAATATTAGCTCGGTTCATAGAACTCCATCACAAAATTTATTTATTTATTTATTTTCAAGTCACGACTTGAAGACGAAACCTGGCTTCAGAGAGTAACCTATTTAACTGACATTTTTTCTTGTCTCAACGAGTTAAATTTTTCAATGCAAGGATCCGCATGCAACGTATTCAATGTGCAGAATAAAATATCCGCACTTATAAAAAAAATAGAATTTTGGAAAACTTGCTTGAGATTAAACGTTGTTGAATGTTTTCCTCTTCTGCATGAATTTGTTATGACAAATACGTTATTAGTCGATGAAGAATTGAAGGCTGAAATTACTTTTCATCTTTCTTAGCTGTCTGGCGAACTAAAAAAATATTTTCCAGACATTGGCCATTCAGAAGACTGGATTCGAAACCCATTTAATACAGTTTTAACTGAAAGTATAAACACTGATTTGAGTATTCAGCAACAAGAGTCATTAATAGAAATATCCGCAGATGATACCCTGAAAGCTGATTTTACAAAGATGTTTTTAATTGATTTTGGGCAGCAAGACGGCAAGAATATCCAGAACACTCACGTAAAGCCGTAAATTTTCTTTTAATATTCGCAACAACCTATTTATGCAAGAGTGGATTTTCACACTTGGTTTTGATAAAAACAAAATATAGAAATTGATTTAACACTGAGTCAGAATTAAGGCTAAATCTTTCCAAAATTGCTTCAAATGTATATAAAACCCATCCATCATGTTAATCATTTTGTATATAATCAATCATTCATTCATTTATTGATAAAAACACCTTATTTTTTCTATACCTAGATGTTTTATTTTTGTTTGTTGAAAGGGGTACACAGTCTTTTGGAAAATTAAATAGGGCTACATGCAGATATAAGATTGAGAAACCCTGCTCTATATCAATGTATGTAATATCCAGGCTTCATATTTTCTCCTGGGATGGGAATTTTTTCTATGCTATGCATGCTGCATTTGGGGCTTGGAAAAAACATGAATAAAATCTTGAAACATTTACATACATATGTTTTACATTCTTGTACAAAGCTAATATAAAACAGTTTAAATCTCTTCCTGAGATGGATTAAGAATGCCAAAAATATGTGAAAATGAAAACAATCAAAACAATAATATTTTTCATCATCGCTCTACTAATTGTCTCTCTATTCCAACAATAGGAAAGATTTATGGACAAAAGAAAAAGCACTTATTAACATTTTAAATTACCATATAAAATATTACTGCAATGAAAATGCATAGTCAGTATTATTTAATAGCAACAAAAATTATTTTCTATTTTGTTAACAATTTATAAAAGTTCCTACAACCTTTAACAACAGCAACATATATTAAAAATTAACTTCTTATGTGCAGAAAAATTCTTTCTAGCTTTCCTTGGGTGAAGGAAGTGATAATGTTCTCGAATTCCACATCCCACAGCAACCTCACTTTGATGTTCAGTAGTACCATGCTGATAAACTGTCGTTTACCATAGTTAACCGCAAGTACACAAATTTAAAAAAAAAATTGATCTACTGAAGGCGCCATTGCAGGGACCCTTAAGTGGCACATAGTATGTATACAGAAAACATTAAAATATTGTACCACACCAAGCATATATTGCAACCTGCAGGGGACCATCACTTGTAGGATGGACTTATCGTGTTGGACCACCTGTAGCATGGAGAGAGGTGGCGATACGGTAGGATTTTCTCCTGAACAGCTGTTGCAACTGACCCTCCAAATCCGCAGTAGTTGTTTCGGGCAGAAGTTGCCGACCAATCTGGTCGTAAAAGTTGTAACATTCGCCGCTAGTTACACTGCCGATGTTACGTTGCCACTGCTAGGTCAAGGTAGAACACGAGACTCAGTAAAATTGACGCCGATTAATTAAGAAATAAGTTCCAGAGTATTTTGTTCTATACTTTATTTATCATTTCAGTGACACAGTTCACATACGAAGTTCCAGTGTGCAGAGTACGAACCATTCACCGATAAATATACAAGTGCAGAACAGCGCCACAGTCGTTTACAAATTAATCCTTGTTATAAAAACTGGCCTGAAGAACTAATAACTGCTGCTACCTCCCACACCGGCGGAGAAATAAAACAGCAAAGTCTAGTTGCCGATGTTGCCTGGCCACGCACGCTCTCAACACGTTATCGACACTGCTCCGCACGTTATCAAAACTGTGATGTAGAAATCTAAGACTGCGCTGTCAACATAAACGAACTTCTCGTACAACAAAACTTGTTGACGCCGCCTGAAAGTATCTAAATAATGCTAACGCTTCACAAAAACTGAAAACTACGATGTTTGAAACGAATTGACAACCGGACTCCTGATAAACGTAAATTGCAAACATCCGCCCGATAACCTACAATAGCACTCATCTGCCGGATAAACAAACTATCATGGGAAACGAGCCACCACGGCTTTAATTTTGAAACCGATAAAATTATTATGAAGCTTTCCAAAGCTAAAGAAAAACGAACAAAATTGAAACACGTGTCCCGAAAATTAAGACTACTGCGTCATTACAAAGTTCTCAATGGGCGAGGAAGCATGCTAGCCAAGGAAGCATGTCGAGATTACGTAAGTAGGCCAGAGATACCTGTGCGATGTGAGGCTGGGCATTATCGTGCTGGAAAATTGTGTAATCAATCTGCATCAGGAAAGGGAGCGCACATAGTCTCAGAATTTCCTGGATTTATAGCTGCGCCATCTGGGTTCCTTCAATTACTATTATGGGGCGCAGGAATAGTAAGAGAGGGCACCCCACACCGGGGCACCTCTCGTTGGGACGTTGTGGTGCTTCACAATGAAGCAGGGATCACGGTGCTTGCAAGGACGTCTCCAGAGTCGAATTCGGTGGTCACAGGTGTATACCCTGCTGCCGTAACATGTACCTGGATGGTGTGCAACGACGCCCGTGAGAGTTCTTACAGCCTGTCACGTGATGAAACAATCCTCACTGCTTGTGGCCTGCCGGGGTCGACCTGAGCCTTCTCAACGGGTGTGTGTACCCTCCTGTTCCCACTCCGTCCAGCACCGACTCTCAGTGTAAGTAGAATGGTTCAAGTGGCGAGCAATGAGGCAAAATGTCCAACCGGTCTCTCGGATGCTGACGATGTTGCCTTTCTCAAACTCATCCAGCTGGGCAAAGGCTTGTCGAATGCGCCGTCGTAGTATGCTGCATGTTGTTCGCTGAACTTGGCTCTGTGGCTCATACTGCTTACACTGCTACAATGACCTAAGTCCTTATTCAGTTTTTTGCAGCTATGAATGTGCCCTTACTGGCACATCCGTGCGAGCAAACCACATTACACACACAAGGGACACTGTCGGGCTATGACGATACTGTGTGGCAACCATCCTTGTACTTGCGCAATTCGTTCTTGGTGATAAATTTTTTATACAAATTATAGTAATTTCTCACATGTCATAGAGTAGAAAAGGTGCGTTCTGCTGAACAGTTGGTCAATGAGGCACTAAATAGTATCCTGAGTGTTATGCTTACATTTGGATACATTAAAAAAAAAACCTTCTTAGTGTAGAAATTTGCATAATTTTATCATGTTGCCATTTCCTTCATCTTCAGGCACACACTATAATATGGATTGTTCCAGGTTATTCTCGTAATAAGAAGCTATAATATGCACATTACATTTGGAGCTGTTCCCTGAGTGTATCAATAATTTCATTTTACATATCAACACAAAAATTATCTGAGGGCTGCGGTGGTGTAGTAGTCAGACTACTCGCCTCCCACTAAGATGAACCAGATTTGATTCCCGGCAAGGTCGCTCCCGGATTTTTGCACATGGGAATCGTGCCGGACGATGCTGCTGGTTGAAGGGTTTTCTAGGGGATCTCTCATTTCCCTGCCCTTGCATTCCAGCGCTACACCATACTCGCCTCGCTTCACCTCCATCAGCTCTCAAAACTACGATGTTCAGAGCCATTCAAATCTCTTCACTCCACTCTCCACGAAAATTATCTGACCCTTTATTTGGGATTAGTTCTCTGTCCTTAGTCTCTACAGACCTAAGAGTGCACATTTCCCCCCCCCCNAGATGCTGAAGGATTTGTAAGGTGTTTATAACTGTCAAATATTTCTGTTTCTCTTAAATTTGCAACAAACTCGTACATAAAACTGTTGTTAATAGCAACTTGCCCTAAATCTATGTTTACTGACTGCAGTTTGGTGCTAACAGCATTGAATATGTGATGTTTAAAGTTTCTTATAATTCTTCTGATAGTTTTAATGTCATGAAGATATTTTTAAATAATATAAATATTTTTGAAATATAAAAGTATGGCTCTATTGATGAGATAGCAGTGCTTAACAGCTGTCTTCAGTACTAGTGAGAGTAAAGTGATGTGCTGGTGGAGGAGACAAGGAATGTAACGGTGGGAGAAACAGGAGTACCTTGAGAACCCACCAGCCAATGCACCGTCCGCCACTTTTCCATAATAATAAGGATCCAGTAGTGACCCTGCCTTGGTGGAAGGTGAGTGATATAGCCACTATACAACTGCATCCTCAGAAATATTTTGTAAAATTTAATTTAAACAAACTTCATGTCAACATTCCACCACATAATTTTGAAAGCACTATTGGCAAACCATAAGGAAATGTTTGGGAGGTTCTCAGACAAGTAAATTCAGTCTATCACCCCTTAATTCTGTGCAGACCACTTTCTCTGTCACTATTATCAACAGCTATTTGGACACTGGGTAACTGCCAGCGATAGTATTTTTAAAGTATTTTTTACCTATACTGGTATTTCAATTATTTCTAGGTTTCATTCGGCTCTCAAGACTTTGTTGTGTTGCAATAAATAAAACTTTAGTTACAGTTGAAGACAAATTACTGTCACTCGTCAGCTACTATCGGAGCAAAACTTGAAAACCCAAAATTTAACGCAGATCTACTAGAAAGTCTCGTGCTCCGTCTATACCAGTTTCTGTCCCCTGATAAATATAAACTAGTAGCTGGCACTGGTGGGTACGGAAGCAACAAGGACTTTTATTATTAATATCATAAAACAGTTGACTCCCAAACACGTACCAGTCACTTTAATTAAATTAATTTAAGTAGTGATATAAATTTTATTCTAACATATAGCTATACAACAAAAATTGGAACATATTTTTTTTTTGCTATTTTACTGTTGTTTCATGCCACCCCCTAAAGAGTGCCGCTCTAGTCCCAGGCTTATTCGGCCTAATGGGAAATCCGGCCCTGACTTGGACATCTTACCAGAGGGCTCTAAACCCCTGACATAGGCCGCCTCGTCAGAAAAAGCAACACATTTGAAATAGTCATTATCACCCTCCATACATGATAACATTTTGACTGCAAAGTTATACCGATGTGTGGCATCATTGTGCAACAAAGTCTGAACAATTTGCACTTTGTTTGCATGAAACAATAAATGTTTGTGAAAGATATCATAAAGAGTACTTTTTGGCATCTGTAATTCACCTGAGGCCTTATGCACTGATTTCTTAGGACTTACCACAAAAGACTCTCATTGCTTCCACCCTTTCAGCTAAGGTTGATGGTTGGCCAGTTCTCGGTGGGTCATCAACAGATCCTGTGTTCTTGAACATGATATACCACGACTTAATGCTCTTGACTTTGTGCCATCTTTCCATACATTGTCTGAAAGTTCCTTTGCACTGTAATTGGTGACCGGGTCTCATGGTACCAGAGGACACATGGAGCTTTTTCCTGATTTGTGGAGGACACACTGAGCTTTTTTCCGATTTGTAAACATGTACAGTTTTCCTGGACACTGCAACTGCTACATTAAAGCCACATTACTAACTAAAACTTGCAACAAAATACTGGTTAGTTTTCCAACATTCTGACACCAGTTTAACATCTTCATCTTACATATAGCGGATCTAAATAAATGTTATAATCAGGGAAAGACTTCTCGGACATCCTGTAGACACGCACGCATACACGCATGCATGCACATGCGTGCATACACACACATTGTAAATTTGGTGTTTAATAAGAGTTGTAAACATGGGAAATTTATTTTTAATACATTTTCTTTAGCCTCTATGGTTTGTTCAATGAATAATGTGTTTTCCATTAGATTTATAAAGAAAGTATAATTTTTTTGCTTATCACGGTTATTTAAATTCCATAGTTAAACTGAAAACAACTTCTGCGCTAACATGATTTGTTGTCAAAATTCTTGTTTTTGAAGTTTACTGCCTTGATCCGAAAGTCACAAATAACCTGTGTAACATTATTTTAAAGTAATAAGTGTAAAAGAATGCATATTATTTTAATTATATAAGTAAGTGGTTGGTACATGTTTGTATTTCAGATTCTGTGACATTTCCTGCAAACATGTTTGACTGCATATTACAAGACGTAATTAAGATGTACAGTACACCTTAACATCTTAAGTAAGTATTAGTAATTTCTCAATATAATTAAACACATTATAAGTAAGTTTGACTCTGATCAACAGTGCTCTTAGTTTGCAACATCAGTCAGACTTATGATGGAAATACTTCTGAGCTGTAAATTATCATTGATAAGTTATTGTGGTGTAGTTATTTTATTTTAAACTGTAGGTGAAGTAATTATTAAAAGGCAAATTAAGGGTTTTTGCTTCTAGCGCTATTAGAAAGTGGTCACATTTGTGTTTACAGTATTATATATATATATATATATATATATATATATATATATATATGATCTTACGTCTTAGTAGCCGTGTGAGCCACAGGATATGTGTAGCATAAATGATAAAAAATAGAATTGAAAACATATTGCATTTATATAAATTAAATGATGATTGCATTACTGAACACTTGCTTGACATAAATACATTAGACTATTATCATCTAGATAACTATTATCTAGCTGCAAATTACTGTAGAATCAATAGTAAATGTGATGGTGTGTGCATTTTGTACAAAATACATCCATTAGTGTTTGTATTGATATATCCAAATACTGTATTAAAAACATTGAATGTTGTATCTGTATAAGTTTTTAAAATTATGTTTTATTGCTCTATCTAGAACACTTTTTTACTCAAATTTTGACATTTTTCTGACAAACTTTGAACAATTGTTAAAAAACTTACAAAAGAAACCAACTTTTACTGTAATATTTTAATATTGATTTTAACAATGTAGACAATTATACCACCAAATTCTTAAATCTAATAAGTCAACCTCTATAGAGCTATTTTTGATAGTATAAGAATAGGAAAATCAAGTAATGAACGCATTGATAATATTTTTACTAATATTAATTCAAATTTCTGGTATGCATAAACCTTGGATACTGCAATATCTGCCAACTCAGCTCAACAAATTACAATTGATGTATATAAAAGTGGTATTTACCACAATTTTAAAATAAATAATACGGTACACTTACAAAAACGCATATTTAAGCAAAATAGCATGCAAGACTTCTGTAATCTCATCTTGGGAAATGTCATTAGCACATATGACCTAAACCTTACTTATAATGCTTTTATAAAAACTTTTATGATATATTTTAACCAACATTTTCCTAAAACATGGTATAATGTAACAGCAAAACAATCCTTTCCTTGGATAGATAATAATCTAAAATCCATGTATGGCACCTTAAAGAAACACTGATCTATTCTCAGCTAAAATGATCTTTTTTTAAATAAGTACAAACACTGTAAAAAATATTACAATGATTGCCTCATAACAACAACAAAAATTGTATATGGATAAGAAAGTAAAATTATCCTTGAACTCCAGTAAAACATGTAAAATATTATCAATAATTAAATTAAAATTGTGCAAAAACATAACATAATCTTAAAGTATAATAATGTTGAGATAACAGATTACATTATAACAAATTTTAGATCTATTTAACAAATACTTCACTGGTATTGCAACAACATTGCTAAAAAATACTGAAAATAACAACACTACCTGGACTTATAATATGAATCGCTCAGTTCCAATTAACATAAATACCAGGTATATAAAGCTGACATCAGAGCAGAAAGTTACAAAAATAATAAGTGAACTGATAAATAAAAAATCTATGAACTTAGATGAAGTACCAGTCATTCTACGAGGGCAAATAAAAAAATAAGTTGCACTAACTCACCGCGAGAGCGCGCTGTGTGTCGTGACCTTGGGCAATGCTGAGAGAAAGGAACAGTAACTGCTGAGACGTCCGATAGGAAGGTTGGTGTGGTTGCCTGTCGTGTTGTGTGTGCAGAGCGAGCTAGGATCAATGGCGCGTCAACTGGATGTTCACTCCAAATTGGAGGTGCGTGCAACAATCAGATTTCTATAGGCTAAACGGTTTAATTGCACGGACATTCATTGTCAAATCACTGCTGTATATGGTGAGCGTGCAATTTCTCGGCCAGGTATTGTAAAGTGGTGTCAGCAATTTGATGCCGGATGCACGGATATCACGGATGAATATCGCGAAGGCAGGCCTGCAACGTCTAGTACCATTGCAGATGTTGACAGTGTGGATGCGATCATTAGAGAGAATCGGCGCATAAAATGCAGGAAATTGCCAGCATGCTGAACGTTTCGTATGGCAGTGTGTTCTCCATTGTTCACGAGCACCTTGGATTTCATAAACTGTGTCAAAGATGGGTTCCACGTCTTCTCACCGATGTTCACAGGGGACAACGTTTCCAATTGTCACTGGCCATTTTTGCAACGGTATTCTGCGGACAGCAACGAGTTTCTGCGGCAAATCATTACATGGGATGAAACGTGGGTCCACCACTTCACCCCCGAAACAAAGAGAACATTGATGGAATGGGTGCACACCTCATCACCACAACGAAAGAAGGCCAAGGTCCAAATTTCAGTAGGAAAGGTTATGGCGACAGTGTTCTTTGACATGGAGGGTGTGGTGCACGTGGAATTTATGCAGAAAGGCATGACAATCAACTCGGCTTCGTATTGTAAAACGTTGAACCGGTTGCGTAAAGCAATTAAAGAGAAGTGCCGGGGAAAATTGAGCGCTATTGTGATTTTGTTGCACGATAACGCAACACCTCACACGGCCCGCCAAACGTCCGAACTGCTGCAGGGATTCAAGTGAGAGGTATGGCAACATCCTCCATACAGTCCAGACTTAGTGCCATACGATTTTCATGTTTTCTGTAAGCTGAAAAAGGATCTCGGTGGACGACGATTCCGAAACGATGAGGAGGTGAAAGCAGCTGTCTCCGGGTAGTTACATAGCGCTGGAGGAGATGTCTACGCATCCAGAATCGAAAAGTTGGTTGACTATTCCGAGAAATGTTTGCAGTCTCTTGAGGACTATGTGGAAAAGTGAACTTATATTGTATGTTGTCATAGCCGTGTTTTATATGTATAGGTGGTTTCATACATGGCCATAACGTGGAAGTGTAACTTATTTATTGATTTGCCGTCGTCATTAAAGCTTGTGTTGATTTCATTAAGAAACCATTTACTCATATTTTTAATGAGTGTCTTGCACAAGGTATTTTTCCAGATAGGTTAAAAAGTGCGTAAATTATTCCACTCTGTAAAAATGTAACAGAACTGACTTAAACAATTATACAGACCTATAGCATTATTATCAAATTTCTCCAAGATCCTTGAGAAAATCATTTTAATAAAACTGTTATGATTTCTAAATCATTGCCAAACTATCATTAACAATTCCTTTATGAAAGGAAAATCAACAGAACTGGCACTTTATAATTTAGTTAACACAGTTTATACTTATCTTGAAAATAAATCACAGGTTGCATGCAGTTTTGTGACTTCTCAAAAGCTTTTGACTGTGTTCACCATAAAATTCTACTTGAAAAACTAGATAGCTATGGAATAAGAGGTGTACCTAACAATATAATTTAATAATATATTTTGAATCGTACCCAGGTAACTAGTATAGATTATTGCTCCACCATAAAACAAGCCAGTCGGAATTCAGAAATATTGATTTAGGTGTACCACAAGGCTCGATACTAGGACCTATACTACTAGTATTTATCCTTTTTATAAGCGACCTACTTATGTTTGTAAAATAAGGTAGCACCATTATGTTTGCTGATGATACTTCTATTATAATATCAGGGAATAACCAATAATAGCTAAAACTTAACACAATTCAAGTACTTACATAGTTGTATTCTTGTTTTACTGGTAATAAACTAATTCTAAATGTAGATTAATCTTCTATTGTTTATTTCAATTATAATAACAATAAAAATGATAAGCTCAGCATAAATGTAGGAAAACAAATTTTACATTCTATCCTCACATCAAAACTACCAGGCTTAACAGTGGACCAAAAATTAAATTGGAACCAACAAGCTTGCTATTCCAAAAATTGAGCTCATTGTGTTTTGCTAAAAAACCATAAAGACAGTTTGTTCCCATGAAACAGTTATCACTATATATTATTTTAATATTTACTCCATCATAAAGTATGGGATAATTTTTTCGGGTAACTTTCACAACTGTTAAACAATTTTTAAAATACAAAAGTAAATTGTAAGGTTGAAAAAAAAAAAAAAACAGATTCATGTAGACCAATTTTTCTTAAATTAAACATGCTGACTGTACCTGGTATACACGATGGCCCACTTAAAATTTTCACCCTCGATAGTGCGTTAAATATTTCAGATATACGCAAAATGACACGTACAGGTTAATGCATCAATTACATGACAATACAGAAATTATGTTACTGTACATAGTAATACTATTGAAATGGTGCACATGGTGAAGTAATGAAATAAAGCTAGTGTACTATATACACAATAAACATAATTATTCGCAAAAACATAACACAAAATACATGTTTGAAGAGATGGCCATTTGCATCGCAACGACCTCTGTGCACGCTTCATCATTGATCGACTCACTGTTGTCAGTGTTTCATGTGTTATTGCAGCACATGCAATGGTAATACAGTCTTTCATGTTGTCCACTGTTGTTGGAACCTGCTGATACACCACATTTTTCCAATGTCCCCAGAGAAAAAAATCTAACAAGGTGAGGTCAGGCGATCGCACTGGAAATCTCTGAACAGGACTACCTCGTCCTATCCATAAATGTCGGAATTGTTGGTTTGGTGCATTTTATGCCACTATGGCATCATGCTGATACCACATTATTTGACCCAAATTCAGCAGTAGGTCTTCCATTAGTACATACACAACAGTTATAACATTAAACTGTTACTGGTCAAGATTCAATTAACATATATAATAAATCCTCCTTATTTTTCAAGCATGCATCATCTTTAACTATAGCTTACAATATTTTTCATTACCAAAAATATAATTTTACAATGGATTATTCATAAAATAGAGCTGTTAGGTTTTGTAATGAATATTGTGTTATTAAAATACTGAACCAGCAATAAATATTTGTTTTGTCAATTGATTATGTTTTAGACATGTAAAGCAATACTAAAAAATTTATATTTTCTTCTTTTAACCAACAGTTTTGAACCCTGAGTATCTTTTAATACCACTAGAGTCATCCCAATTCATCAAGATCCACCAAGTCTGCTATTTTAAGCATGTGCAGTATAGATAGACCTCACTTCCACAAAGAAGGGATAACTTATGATACATACAAGATATTCATGAACTCTACTTCCTATCAAATATCTGGTTTTAAAATTGTAATTACCAGAAGTTCCTACTATTAGTCCACCTTCCGTTACTCGCTGATTTCTCTGACCAGTAATTTTAGTAACGTCAGCTATTGTTCCGATACTACCGACAAGCTCTGATGAACACTGGCACTAGTTTCGAGGTGCCTCTGGGCGGCACCTTGCCCGAGGGTGCTGAAAGCACTGAGGGTACTGATGCTGCAGAGATTATACAGTGTCAGTGAAACATGATTTTGGCGGGTGATTCAAGTTGTCGTAGGTTCTCAGAGATGTTTATAATATACATATGGCAGGATCATTAATACAAAATAGTCCTTACTGAAATTCCCAACAAAAGCAGTGCAAAATAAACTCAAAACAGAGTAATATGTTGTTAGAAAAATTGCCTTTCTGTAGTACAATAACTATGAATAAAATACTTTTTTATGCATACAAATTCTTTAAATTCAAGATAGAAATAAGAAAATTCTTGGTTTCATTATTTAATTCCTTTTATTTAATTTTATCGAAACCACTGCCAAGCATTTCAAAATGAAGTTACTGACGAACAAAACATTTACTGTTTACTGCAGGCTGTTCCCTTACTGCTGATGAACACTGACGAACCATCATTGATTTCAGTGCTCCTCAGCAGTAACGCAAGGCAACCTTAGAGTTTAACTTTAAAATAATTTTTTTGGGCTATCATTAAATTTCAAAAGCTAGCAATTACAAAGGGAACAGTTTGACTAAAATCTTATTTATTTATTTATTAGCATCCTTTATTTTTCCAGCACATTCTGAATATATATATATATGTGTATATATGTGTATATATATATATGTGTATGTATTAATGTGTGTATATATATGTATGTATATATGTGTATATATATATATATATATATATATATGTGTATGTATTAATGTGTGTATATATATAAAACTTTCACCCCCGATAGTGCATTAAATATTTCAGATATGCACAAAACTACATGTGCAGGTTAAATTACATTAAAGGGGACATCTGATACACGTAATGTGTTTGTTGTAAATTACATATTTTCAAGATATGAGAGTAAACATTCTTTTTGTAAATAGGAACCAACTATGTTGTGTATTGTACATGTTGCATCAGCTCTGTTTTATAACAACTGACTACTTTACTGACTGTTTGAATGTCACCGGTATGAGTAAACATAAGCAATGTCTGATGCACCTGTCATTATGCCTCGTTCATAATCCTACTGATATTATAAATGTGAAAGTCTGTGTGTATGTTTGTTACCACTCAGTTCCATAACTGCTGAACGAATTTTGATGAAATTGGGTATGTAGGTACTTTAGGTCCTGGAATAGGACATAGGATACTTTTTATCCTGGAAAATTGTACGGTACCTGTGGAATAACAACAAAACGTAATTCTGCAACGGCTGGGAACGTGACCGAAATATTTTTGTCGTCTGGTGAGAGTTTATCAGGCCGCCCAAGGACCTTTGAAATGGCTTTATGACTGCTATCAATCAATAACAACTGGGACCGAATATTTAATGTGCGCTCCGAAGCCTGGAAGCGCTCAGATGTCATGTCACTAAACGGTTACCCACCTAAATGTGTGCCGCTGGGAACGTTGCTTAACTTTGGGGATCAATTAAGATCCCTCAGCCAAGCGCAAAAAGTAGTACCTAAATACACTTATTTCTAAAGCTAGGACTTGATGAAACTTGAGTTTTGATTGTCATCAATCGAAAGTGGAAATGTGGTAACTACGTGATAGTTGCACAGATACACTACAAAAACAATACCCTACTTCTTGGCTATCAGGTAAAAAAATTTCCTTCACATTTGGGTTGCCATAATCATTTGAAAACCTAGGCCAACAAAGTGTAATTTTATAATTCTGTTTTCACATAAATGAATTGTCTTTTCCCAATTTATTTATTAGTGTATCACTGTAAAACTCAATTGTATCCGGGCGAAGCCGGGCCGGTTCGCTAGTGTTGATATAAATTGAAGGTCGAATACACCCATAGTACACTACCCATTACAACCCTTATATCTTCAATGCTGTACTGGGTAACCAAACGATTAGACGTCAGCAGGATGTGTGAGAATGACTCTCTTCGTAGAAGGTTGACTTGTATCAAGGTACATTAAGCTAAATGTCACTAGTGTACATGTACTATACAGTAATTGGTATCATTGTTTTAAACGTGAAATTAATTTAACCTGTCCGTCATTTCTAGGCGTTTAAAATTGTTTTCACAAATTAAGAAATGGTTGACATGTTATTAATTAATGGAGAATGTCGCCAAAATACCAAACAAGCCGAACAGCTGTATGCCGAACACTTCCGTGATAGACATCATACAACCTGCCCTACCTTCACTGCTATTGTTATAAAACTTTGTGAGACTGGAAACTTGTCACAACAAAAATGGGTTCAACGTAAGTTAAACTCTAAGGTTGCTTTGCGTTACTGCTGAGGAGTGAGGAGCACTGAAATCAATGATGGTTCGTCAGTGTTCATCAGCAGTAAGGGAACAGCCTGCAGTAAACAGTAAATGTTTTGTTCGTCAGTAACTTCATTTTGAAATACTTGGCAGTGGTTTCAATAAAATTAAATAAAAGGAATTAAATAATGAATCCAAGAATTTTCTTATTTCTATCTTGAATTTAAAGAATTTGTATGCATAAAAAAGTATTTTATTCATAGTTATTGTACTACAGAAAGGCAATTTTTCTAAAGTAATGCTATGTCATACCTGGTAAATGAGTTCAAGGATGTGTTTAGTGAAGGCTTGGGCTAATTTAAGGGTGTACCTATAACTCTTAAGCTAGATGAGACAGTGAAACCTACAGAGCTGAAAGTGCAATCTGTTCCATTTGCATTCCTGCTAAACATAGAAAAGCAAATTGAAAAGTGTGTTTTTCAAGTGTGTACACACTTGCCACAGATTCAAACTGGGCTACTCACATTTTACCTGTGCTTCAAGCAAATGGAGATGTGAAAATTTGCAGGGACTACACGAAGCACCCTTAATAAAGTCCTCAAAGAAGATCTCTACCCTGTTACATCTGTAAACCAGTTGTTAGCAAAAATAATGGAGGTCATGGTTTTGGAGCTATTGATGTAGCGCAAGCTTTTCAACAGCATCATGTAGAAGAGGGGGCTCCAATGGTTCAAACGGTTGTTACGCGCAAGGATGCTTTTAAGGTGAACAGATTATAATTTGATGTATGTGTAGCACCAGGAAAATTTCAAAGATTTATGGAGAAGCTGTTGGTAGGACTGGGTGGAGTTATACCCTATTTTGACAAGTTCTTGTTACAGCATAATCCATGGGAAGCCTAGTTGGTACTCTGCATCAGGTGTTTGTAGGCTACTGGCATTAGTAAAAAGAAGGAAGAGTACATTCTGGGAGCTCATGAGTTTCTTTTCTGGGTTATGTTGTTGGTAAGCATGGAATTCAACCATCATCTGATAAGGTTCGTGCCATTCAAGAAGCACCTACATCAAAGATCCAAGAAGAATTGCAAATATATCTAGAGTTATTGAACTTAAATCACTTTTTTCTGACCAACAAGACCTCTGTGGCAGAGACATTTCACGAGTTTCTGGATAAAGCAGCAAAATGGGAATGGACAGAGGTGCATGACAGCATGACAAGAGTTTTGCAGCCACCAAAGCTCTTTTATCACCAGAGTCAATGTTGGTGCACTATGCTTCACTGAATGCTCTCGTAGTTTTGTGTGGTGCATCACAGTATGGCATAAGGGCGGTTTTAAGCCAACCTAGCAAGATGGAGGAAGCACCTATTAGTTTTTAGTCAAGGATGACCACCCCAGGTGTAAATATGCTCAAATACACTGAGAAGTTCAGAGTATTATGGCAGACGTGAAGAAATTCCGTACTATTTATATGGCAGACAATATGAGATTAGTACTGACCATAAGCCATTGCTGGGCCTATTCACAACCAATAAGCCAAAACCTATTAAAATTGATCATAGGATGTTATGCTGGACCAACATGTTAGGTGGATACAATTTTGTATCGTATTACAAACCGTGTGAGCATTTTTCATGCAGATTGACTAAGCTACCTTCCAGGAAATACTTCAGATTTGGAAGTACCTCCCTCCCAAGAAGTTTCATGGCTGGAAGTTCTGGATAAGTCTCCAATTTGAACAGATGAAATTGCTGACGTGTCACAGAAGGATACACTTTTGTTAAGAGAGTGAAACTGGCTGTGGAAGGGCTGACTTACTGACAAGTTAGAAAAAGTCTACCAGACATTCTGCAGGCACATAGATGAGTTATCAGTGCACCATGGCTGCATTAGAGGGAGAGGGGACATGAGTAGTTGTTCCATAAACAGCACAAGAGCACATACTGCACACGTTGTATAACTCACATCAGGGTATTGTGCGAACAAAGGAGCTGGCATGCAGTTATGTGTGGTGGCCCAGTATAAATAATAACATTAAGGAAACGGGCACTGTAGCATTTGTTATTCAGTGCAGCATACTCCTCTAAAGGCAGCAACTCATCCATGAGATTGGACAAGGAAGCCTTGGTTGTGACTCCACATGGACTTTGCTTAGCTGATCCAAGAGCAAGTTTTCCTTATTATTATCTCTTACTTCAAATGGTTAGAAGTGGCACTGGTCATAGCCCCGAACTCTTCAAGTGTTATTCAGGTTCTATGCAGTCTGTTTGCTACACCTGGATTACCTGAAATGTGTTTAGTGACAATGGCAGCACATTCAGTTCTGTATTGCTACAAGAGATTACTAAGAATAATGAATGGCGTTTGACTGATCTAGGTGGTTCCTCACCATCAGTCATCAAATGGACAAGTAGAGCATATGGTACAAATCATGAAAAGCATGCTGAAGAAACTGTGTAATGGTGGTTTATCAAGATGGCTGGCCAGACTGCTGTTGGTGCAATATGTTACACCAAGTGCTTTTACATCAGCAAGCCCTGCAGAGCTGCTAATTGGTCGCGGGCTCCAGAAGCAAGAAGAATTGTGTGCACAGAGACCTGGGGTGTTTGTCTCACTGGACCTAGTCTATGGCAGGAATATGGGAAGTGGTCCAAAGTAGTTGTCTGCTGTTGTGGTTGAGGTGACAGAGCCATTGTAGTACAAGGTGATTACAGCAGAGGAGTTTTGGTTACATTATTACATTGATCAGCTTCGTCCGAGATATTTAGACTTGCCTAAAGACATTCCACTACAAACTCCAGGGCAGCCTAGGCAACCAACAACTTTAATTAGCACTCACCAGTCGATAGAAGAGCCACTGCCTAAAGAGAGTGAGAGGTTTAACAGATTTCCAGCAGTAACCACATCATCATGTTCACATGAGGAGAGTGAGGGATTCAAGGGGTACACAAAAGGTACAGCACCATCATGTCTGCAGGTTAATTCTGATAATGTAGTGAGTTCTAGTGTGTTACCATAGGTATCTACAGGTAGCCTTCTTAAAACAAGACCCGAAAGGCAAAAACTAAAATCCCCTTGGATCAAGGTCTGTTTTTATAAAGTGGGAGAGAGTGTTTTGTATGTAAAGGTTGACTGCAATTAACTGTGCTTTGGAATGTTTGTGTATATGCAGATGGCAACATCGTTGAGTGTAGTGTTTTTACTTAGATTGCAAACGTTGGATGTGTCATAATTTTAATGACAGTTGGGAGCTGTGTGTTATAAATTGATGACTTTGGTGTGAAGATATGTTTTGGTTTATTCATATTAATAACCAGTAAAATTTTCTTTATAATAGCATCTTCAATCACATTCTAGATGAATTGGTTGAGGTTTCTTAAGCTATACAATTTATGTTTTTGAAGATTATTTGTTCTTCATTTAGAATAATTTTGTCTTGGTTAATTTGGCAATACACTGTTAACTATAATTTGCGTAATTAAATTTGTTTATTTTGGATTATGTCAAACAAAAAGTACTTAAGCTTGGGTACCATACATAACTTAGAAAATCACAACCTAGAACATTCACAACTTAGAACATTCACAACTTAGAACATTCACAACTTAGAACATTCACAACTTAGAACATTCACAACTTAGCACATTCACAACTTAGCACATTCACAACTTAGCACATTCACAACTTGGAACCATCACAACTTAGAAAGTCGTACAGTAGACAAACAAAGTTTAGAAAAACAATACAGAGCCACATAACTTAGAATGCGGTAAGTGAAGCTAAAGATATTTTAAAATGATTATAGCAAAAATTTTTTTCGGCACTGTTTTCACATTTAGTTTTGCACTCTAGCAAGATCATTTTACTTTTACAATTAGTTTATTTTGTATTGTAGAGAGGGCATCTTCATGGATGAAACAAAAAACAATGGGCAAATTTTTGCTGTTTAATTGGTAACACGTTAGCCCAAGCATTTACAATGAAAGTTTGCATTTACAAGCTAGTGTGAATGCATGTTAATAATTAGAGACTGCTGACTTCGGACAGCAACTTCAAAGCTGTGTAATTGCTGTAGCTCTGTCAGAAACAGAAAGGGAATGCACAGACATAGTGTATCTATATTCATCTGTTTTCTGTATTCATAGAGGAACAAACATTTCTCAGTATGTCGGTGCCATCATAGCAATGCTCAAAAGAAATATTCATTCACACCGTCAGATACAAGAGTCATTTCATAAAATAAATAAATAAAATCTGCCCAACCAAAAAACTGTATAGAGCACCAAAACATACAACTATACAAAAATAAACATGAGCACCAGTAACAAATACAAAATAACTGTGTTACCCTTCTCCTGTCTATGGTAGCCAAATGTGGCAAATGCTGGCAAAATGTTTACAAACAGCAGAGTAACCATGAGTGTTAAACTACTGAATTTATAGAATTTGCTACCAATAACCATGAAAAATCACCTATGTACTGTTTCAACACAATGATATTATATTATATGTTGTTAGAATTTATTATATATGGGAATTTCAGTTTTGCAGGAAAAGTAATGCAAACTTGTGAAAGTTCTTGGGCAATAACTTAACTAATAAAGCATCGGAAATTTGTTATATCCTGGTACAGGCCATGGGACTGAGTTAAGAGTGTCGAGCTAGTATAGTGGCAAGTAGTTGCACTAGATGCTACCATGAACGAGGTGGGTGTGGGCACAAGGTTTTTGTATTGCCTACTAGAGGAAATTTGAACGTAACATTTTTACAAAAACCGGCCTGCTTTTTGAATCCTCGTGGAAGGGCTTGGATAAGTGTGGTATCAGTGGCTTTATGCTTGCAAGAATTAGAAAGAAAATGTTCTGCATTTTAGCTTGGCCTGGGTTTTGAATTATTCAGTTTATACATCTAAATATATGAGCTCGGAAATCCACTGAAATGCTATATATATATATATATATATATATATTTTTTTTTTTTTACGTATACTAATTTGTAACTTAGATGCATAGTGTTTTTTAAAGCCAAAAGTAGTTTCGTTATGAATGGTTAATAAATGATTAACCTTGTGCACATATAGAAATAATTTAGTTAAGTATTCATATTAAACTTTATAAACTTGAAAGGAAATATTATAGAGTTGCAAAATTGGTATGCCATCATAAAGTAATGGAGAATTGTAATTTAATACATAAAACTATGCCGTATCAAAAAATAGCAGTTATATGAACAAATAAATATAATATTATTTATTACAAAATTTGCTACAAAATTCAAGTATATATAAGCATAGGTTTTATTATAAGTTTAAAATCAACAAAATAAAACCTACTTTTAAAACAATATAAATTAAGAATGTAAAAAAAAATAATTTCCATTGAGAATAATATTGTTTTACATTCAATGTGAGTGCCAACATCCACTATTATCAGACTGACTTATATCAGTTACCTCTACAACTTATGTTTTTTAAAGGGGAGTGCAATTAGTCATTTTTAAGGGTCGTATAAGCTAACTGGTAACTGATTAGTCAGCTACCTACATGTTTATATAGAAAGGAATCATTGAAATTGTATCCTGAATTAACGTTTCAGAGTTTTGAATTCTCTCAAATAAAACATTCATTTCTATACTGACTAAAATATTCCCTAAGCATAAAAAAGCACTATTTTGCCACCAAAGTTACATTAAAGACATTGTCATGTGCTCTGTTGCAAAAGCAGGCACATATTATTTTGTGTGTTGACTTTTTTGGGGGCAACGTTACATACTTGTAAAATTGATTTTGGGCAGAACATTCTTAGCGCTCCACTGTACTTCCAAAAATGTGCAGATTTCGCAAATGTGTATATAGTAATGTGATGTTTGCTTTTCTTAACCTCACTAGGTTCTAGTTTTTAGTGAGACATACATATCTAAACTGCCACCGTATCTGTGATTAATGAAAAATTTCACTGTTTCTTTATGAGGCGAAGCTAGGAATGAAATACACTGATTTTTCCTTATGGTTGCCCAACGGCAAAAGTCTGTTCGCTCTTGTTTGTAACATTGATCTATGTCCCGACAACATGCAATCTACAAAATTGTCCACTTCTTTGCGGGGAAACCCACCGGCCAACCTTCCGGCCAACTTCTTGGGTGCAAGAGTATAATAAATATAATAAAAATGTTGCACAACTATGTTCATTTCATCTGTCCTTAAAATCTGAACAAGAGCTATAAAAGTCTTTTATTAAACCCTAATGCAAAATACCCATTTTTTTTGTTCTCTTCACATTCATCACCTTCTTTCTTCAGAATCACTTTGTTGAGATGTCTGGCTTACTTAAGTAAGATGGTAATGATGGAAAAATACTAGGTATCACATTTGATTTCAAAACGGGACGATTTCTAGGAAATTTCTGCACAAAACCATTTTGATGGTTAATTTCTCTATGCTGCTTTTGACTTCTAACTCGGGCAACATACATTTTATCTCAGTTTCGATGAGCTGCTCATTACTAAAATACCCTCGGACCTCAGCTTTGAGTGATCTTTAACCACTAAAGTGCAAAAAAGTTTTGCATCATCTTGTATCTACAGTATATTAACAGCCACAGGTTAGTAGCATAAAGGAGAAATATATTTTAGAAACAAAGTTGGTTTCTTGACAGTGCTAAGAATGCATTTCCAGGAACAAAGTTAAATTCTAGAGTTGCCACCAGGTGGGACATAGGACTCAAAAATGGGAAAGTGATGGTCGTTCAAGGGGAAGGAGAAGAAGTTGGATGGGCGGTGTATCTGCCAGATCTCAAATAGGAAAGGGGAGAAAAAACTGCAAGTGGTGCTAAATGTAAGCATACCGCATTGCGTTGTGCATAAGACATACCGCGCACTGATCATATGTCGGCATGAAAGTGTATGTGCCTACATGACTGTGGGTGTGTCATCAGACATGGTATTCTGATAATGAATCTGCTGCAGATTGGACACAGCATTGAGGAGCTGCTGGGTGGACAAGAGCAGCGACAGGCTGGCAGAACTGCCAAGTCTTAAAGCAGTAATAGAATGTAAAAAAAATCCTGGTAAAACAATTTTAAGTGCCCACAAGTTTTAAAATCCCTGAAATAAATTGGTTTCCCAATTAAATGGCAGTTCAAGCCAAAAAACTTTATAGTGACAACCAAAAATAAAAATATTTCCCTGGGGGCAGTACAAAATGAGAAGTTGCACTGTCATGTTGAAACCACAACCAATGTTAAATATCAGGAAGAATGTTTTCAAGGAGCTCAGGAAATGTGTTCTACAGGAACTGCAGGTGCAGGTTACCATCGAGACATAATGGCAGAATGTACGGCCCAATTAAATTATCCCAGACAATACCTGACCCCATGTTGAAAGCAAATGTTTGTTGGTGGAGAGTGGATGAAGATGGAATGATGGCTTTCATCTGCCCACATGTGTTGGTTGTGTAAATTAACTTTTCCATCTCTGGTAAATGATTCTTTATCTGTGAACAGGACAGAGTGTCCAAAATGAAGTTCCATAGCACATTTTTGCAGGTACCGTTGATAAAACTTAACCCAATGAGGATAGTCATTCAGTTGAGTGCTTACATACCTTGCAGATGAAATGAATGCAGCTGTTGTTGGTCACACCCACCAAACAGCCATGTGGGCAACATGCAATTTCTATGCAACACGTCATGATGTTGTTGATGGGTTGTTCTTGACATGTTCTTAAACTTCCTCCTTAAACTCGGGTTTGCATAAGGTGTGCTGACAGCCAGCTTTGAGTCTATGAACCTTAACACCCATTGCTACATTGATACTGGGTAATAAGAAGGGTGCTGGTAACCTACAATCACAAGCACCCATTTTGACACACTTACCTGCAACGAACCAGTTTTGCACAAGCTGTAATTAATTCTAACATGCTGCCCAGGATATCGCTCAGCATAAAGACATGTGGCAAGTCTTGAATTACCATTACATGCGCCATAAACCAAGTTTGTCTGTTAATTCAGCCAGTGTATACTGTTTCATCGCTCTGCTCTAAATCCATGACCTCAACTTACTGTCTGCATGTTGTCATAGCACAGACCTGGACTTATAAGAGACTACATACCATAGTGTTGTTACAAGACGCTAGAGGAGCGTATCAGAGTTCATCAGGGATGGAGATCTTAATAAAAATAAAAGAACTAAATTTTATTTTTGATTTATTCACATAGCTATTATTTACATTTAAACTATCTATCTCTTCTATTCTTGATATTTTCAGTGAGCACAATATTTAATGTCCATCTCAATTCTAGTGAAAGTCTTTATCAATGTCTTTATATTGGTTAGTCACCTTATTTACTCATTATTTACACACATTCAATCTGTCTATTGCTCTCATTCCAAATGTCTTACACTCACACATCCAGTTCAATATTCCCATCCATTAGTCTCACTCTCCACTGTACCAATGCTTGCAGTCTGCAGACTTCACTCCCACTAGTCACTGTTGTTGCTACCCAACGCTCTACTGGCTCAACACTTTGCTGTTTCCGCACACCATTCGCTTAGTGTTGCACAATACTTCAAACTGTCCACTGTCGGGTTGGAGGCCTGTTGCAGCTTAAGTAGTCTCGCTGTCCTGATCTTGAAGGTTCCCCACACCCTAAGTCTTGCTGAGGGAGGCTAGAGCAAAGACGAGAAGATTCTTTCAAAGATAACCCTAGAAATTCAATCCGCTGAAGGTTGGGCACACGAATTGCGATTGGCTTATAGTGGAGGCTTGCTTTTGTAAATCTCCATGCTCTTCTTGGATTACTGCTCGTCTGACCTTCACACATTCCTTCGCTTTCACAAGCATGACGGGGTAAGGGAAGCGATGAAGACCTGCAAGCATATAACACTATGCTGTTCCATAACTCTGCTTTAAATGAACAACAAAATACTGCTGGTGTTGCAGCGCAGACATTGCACTCTCATGTTATGGTGTGTTTAAAGGAGTATATGTAATATTGATGGTTATTTAACAAATATTTTTGTTATGTTCATTTTTTATTATCCCTCTGAGTTTGAGTTTTGAATTTTGTTGCACCCAGTATTTGCCTCAGTCAATAGGTGAACGTGTAATATCACACACAGAGTAAAAAACTGGAGGGGAAAAAAGACTTCAGCTAGGAGTTAAAATCATACAAATATAAAATGAAAAGTTCTGAATAACAAGCATACATAAAAACATTTTGTTACAAGACACCAGGGGTGCATCCGAGTTCGTGAGGGATAAAGATCATAATAAAAAAGAACAGTTTGATTTTTAATTAATTTATAATGCTAAAAATATTTACATAGCTATTATTTATTTACAACATTAAACTACCTATTTCCACTATTACTCTTGTTATTTTCAGTGAGCGCAATTTTAGTTAGTTCTTATCACTGCCTCTATTTAGGTTATAGTCATTTAATTCACACCCATTATTTACACATTTTCAATCTTTCTTTTGCCATCATTCCAAATATTTGTCACTCGTGCATCCAGTTCAATAGTCCCACCTGTCAGTCTCTCTCTCTGTTGTATCGATGCTTGTAGTCTGCAGACTTCACTCTCACTGGTCACTCTCATCGCTACTCGTCGCTTTGCTGGCTCATTGCTTTGCTGTCTTTGCACACGTGTCTCATAAGGTTGTACAATCCTCCACACTCTAGACTGTCTGTTCAGAGGTCTGTCGGGGCTTAAATAGTCTTGCTGGCCTGATCTAAAAGGTTCCTTGCACCCCTGAGTTTTGCTTATAGAGTGTTAAGGGCAACGACCAGAATATTCTTGTAAAGATAATCCCAGAAATTCATTCCGCTCAAGGACAGGAGTACACAAGTCCCGATAGGCCTATTGTGGCGGTAGCAGCACATCTTTGTTAATCTCGGTGCACTCCTTGGGCTTCTCTTTGCCCTTGATACATTGATTCACTTGATTGAGCAGAATGGGGCAAGGTATGCGATGCAGAGAAGCAAGCGCATAACAATTTAAATTTCGATTGGAGTTCCGGTCTTCAGAATCCTTGGGTGTTTCTGATTGTCCATGTTTGGGTTTAAACAGAAGTTGTATGGCATCTCCTGAAAGTCCTTTCATTTTACTGTGGGAACTTTCTTATGCTATTAAGCATCGGATCAGAAGAGATAAGTAACCAGCTGAAAATGTCTGCCATTGTCTTTATTCAGGAACATTTATTGGAAAATCCATCTCTGGATTTATTTGTATCCTTATTCCAAGCCTCTTGAGCATCTTCAGACAATTGCTTGATTGGCAACAAAGTGGAAGATAATATTTTGAGGACATGAATAAATCATTTATGCAATTTTGGTGGTGTAGAATACAGAGAATATTTTTCTACATATTGTTACAATTTTTTAAAAGTCAGTGGGCTTAGTCAGGTTTGTTATGGGATGGAGGTCTTTATTAAATAAAAGAATTCATTAGAATGTCCTTATTTATTTGTAATAAACAACTATATAGCAAATACTCTCAATGCTGTAGTTCTCAATAAATTGCTATCACTTGTTATTTATAATTGATAAATTCAGTCAATACACAGTCCCAATAAACAGTGTATCAAAACCTATTGTATAATTTTATAAATTAGTTGTCCATATTTGACAGTTCCAATATTTACAATAAAGTAAGCATCACATGTTCATACAGTCTCACCTTAGTTCAGTCCAGATGCCACCAGTCCGTAATGTCAGAGATCTCAGAGCACCCTCATGCACAGTAGCATTCAACACGTCGGGTACCGCACCCTCTCATCTGTCTTCAGCACACAAAGAACTCATCGGCCGCCGTCTCATAACCTCGGTCATCATCTGTCCTCTCTGCCAAAGGCCCTCGCCATACCAGACTTTGCCCGATTACTACGTTTCAGCTAGATGCGTTTCAGCTAGATGACTTCTACCAAAGACTCCCAATCCTCCAGCCGCAACAGGATTTATAGTGTCGTCGGCCATAGCAAAGAAAACTTTCTCCAAATGCTGCATTGTGCCGAGGGTCCTAGTTCCCAGAATATTCTTGCGCATCCTTAAAATTCGGCGACTCCTCCAGCAGGGGGAAGAGGGGCTGTGACGCCAGCCAGGTCAGCTGCCATTCATTCTCCTGGCTGCAGGGCGACGGGGCAGACCAC
>NQII01000002.1:1852042-1908500 GCA_002778355.1 Clitarchus hookeri
CACCACCATGTGCCAGACAGTGCATAACAGAAGCTGGTGCCCGATGCAAGAGTCTGCACGTGTAACAATATATCCTTGCAGTTTTAAGAGAATAATCTTGAAAACTTGCTATTAATTGTGTGACCTCTTTTAAATAGCATTCAACATAACATGGAACTATTTAAATAAATCTTAATCTTCACTTATAACTGATGCAGACACTTGTGAGTTCTCAAAAAAACATTGAGCAGCATTTCCATAATTTTTGCTTGTATATCCAGGCTTCAATGATTTACAATGAGCCATAACTCTGACTTAAAACTGACCTTAAATATATATTTTTTTGGTGACCAACAATTATTTTTTCTTCCTCAAAATGTGCTTGTTACTTGCCAATAGTAAGTTTGTATGACAAATGCAAATTACATGTAATTAAACGAATCCACCTATACAGTCTCGACATCCAAAATCGAAGATGGGATTCTGTATTTTACATTGTAGTTCCATGTCAATGTTGTTAACATTCTTGGCTGTGGTTTCACATAAATAGAAAGGCAACAAAGATTTTTTGATGACACTGCATTATACACAATATCATCCATCGTGGTAAACAGCATTTTGTAAGTAAGAGAGACTTCGTTCTGGACAATGCTGCTGGTCTGCAAGTTTTCTCAGGGATCCCCCATTTTTATTTGCTCTTGATTTCGAGCGTTGTTCAATATCCACCTCATTTTACCCTTGATGACTCTCAAGAATTTATTGTTAGCCATCCAAACCTCTCCACTCCATTCTCAGGTAATAGCAATTTCCCAGTGCAGTCAATGATTTTCCATCCAGGGATTATGTGCTTTAATACCTTATCTGTTTGGCTGATATGTTTAGTAGGAAATTTGAATTTTGGCTGCCTTTATAAAGAAATCCTTTGTATTGTGCATCAATAGCAATTTCATAGAAATTGGCTTCTTTGGTAATGTCATTAATAGCATGTTTTACAGAGTTGGGGACAGTTACATTTTTTACTGAAATTGCACATTTAGTTCAAGCATTTGAAAACTTTCCAGCAATCTTTGAATTTGGGAATATAGTATGAAAAAGTTTGTTGTTACAGTCAGGTGTATTAAATAGCTGGTGGTGCTTGACTGTTTGATAGGCCATGGTTACCTCACCTGCAGTTATTTTCTCTTCTTCAGCTTTAACTTTTGTTAAGAAGTAGGTACTTACAGATTTTGAAGAAGGTGAAACTTTTTGTTTTGTACACATGTGATTTCCCCCCATTAGCGATGCTGAAAGTACAACTGCACAACTTGTATGTAGTGCCATTGTCATTAATTTTTCCTTTGAATGAAACACTGTTATTTTGTATAATCTTTACTAAACAAGCATTTTCTTTTGGCATATTGTTTGAAACATAAGAAAAAAAAACAATATGTCACTTGCCACCAATTACCTGATAGTATAAAGAAAATAAATCAGAAATTGCAGTATTAGCTAATAAATACATAGTGACTGGGTGGGACGAGTGATATCATCACAATTACAAAACTGTTTTTATTGTACACTGTACTGTATACATCGTTAGTAAATCATGTGTTTCCAGTTCCTGTAATTGCGTTTCAGGAACAAGGAATATCTTGATATTATTTATGTTTATAATTCAGTTATTTTAACTTGATTAAATTAATTAATTTTTTGTGAAAATATGGGTTAGTTGGGCATCTTGACAATGCTGTTTAGGATGCTCGGCCATTTCTTAAAATAAAGGGAACAATTCAGTTTGTATAGGACATCTGGCAACCATAGAAAGAACTGTAAATTTTTATCTGTATTTTGTTACATATTATTTACCAATGGATGCAGTATTGTTTTCCAATTATCATGATTTGTCTTTGCATGTGTGTTTGAGCTATAGAGAGATAGAGATGGCACTATGTGTTTGTGTTGTGTATATATATATGTGTGTGTATGTATGTGTAAAGCAGGTCAAAATAAATGAAATAACTTCAAATAGTAACCACGACATAACCGATAATGATACAAGACCATGCCAGGTGCAATGTAATGAAAAACTCTGAAAATTTTACTCACAGTATAAATATTCAATATGGAAACCCCATTTCATGTAGCATATTTAAAATTATCAGATTCTTGCAATATATGTGACAGCATGCCATCATTTGTGGATTTAAAAGCTGTAACAATGCACCTTTGTAACACTGGCAGATATTTCAGAAGGGGTGGAACATACACAGCTTTTTTCACATATTCCCAAACACAGAAAAACACAAGAGGTAGGGTTGGGCAATCTTGGAGGCCAATTTTGAAATGCAACATATTCTACAGTTGCTAGACCAAGTCAACTGTAATGTAGATGTTCACTGAGGTAATGTCACACCTCACAGTGATAATGATGTAGTGCCACATCTTGTAGAAACAAGTAGTCTCTGGAGTTCCCATCAAGCTACGGGATTAGCCTGTGTTGAAAATGTCAACACAAGTTATCCCAGTAACTATATTCTCTGTAAAGAAAAATAGAGTATAGACTCGTCTTTGTGACATTGCGCAAAACACATTGAGCGTGGGTGAATCTCAAACATTTCAATCAAGATATTAAGATTCTCTGTTCCCCATTTTCTCAGAATATGATAATTTGCTTTCTCATTTACATTAAAAGTATCTTCATCACTGAAAACAAAATAACATGCAAAATAATCATTCTACATGTCACTTTTCTTTCCATACAAAATTAATAGCATAAGTTCTTGTTATTTTGTGTCAATGCGTGTGTCAACTGCAACAAATAACATGCCATATGATGTTCTGGGACAACTGCAATTAACAACTTTCATAATGCATGTATATTTGTGGACTGTTAATGAACACATTCCTAATTCTGTCCATAGTTTCACTGTTTACACGCAGCTGCCCTGTGTTCTTCCTGTTACATATAGACCCAGTCTCTTTGATCAGTTTGTACCAACTGTAGATGTTCTCCTGAGATGGTGGATTACCACCCAAACTTGTTCAGAAATGTCTTTGCGTAATTGAAATTGAATCCATCTTTGCAATCTCTAACACACAATGTGCCTTCTGCTAGCCACTCATCTTTTTGCTACATTTTCGATTCTAGTGCTCAGCATGATCTTCTATCATAATTGGTTATGTTGTAATAGCTATATGAAGTAGTTTCATTAACTTTTATTTTCCCTACACACACGTGCATGCATGCCCACGTGCACACGCATGTACCCACATGTGCATGCACATGCACACGTGTGCACACACACACCAATATGTATGTAGGGCCTATTAGAGGACTATAACCGTAGACCGTCTTCCAAGGACTCGCCCCATGTATGCGCAAGCATAGCTTATGAGGACTGTAAATGTAACCAGCTTATTAGAGGAAGTGCGTACTTACACTTAAATACACATAAGGTGTATTACCCGAGGACTTATAAACTGCACTGTACAATTGAAGGATGTGTTTTAAGAATCTAAGTATCATTATCTTTTCAGTGAAAATCGGAGGACCTTATAATATTTAATTTATTTTCAAAAATTTAGTCGACGTCTTTGCTGTTGTGTTAGCAGCATTATGCTAGAACGTAATTAAAGCAATTGTTATGATTTCTCCTCCAAATTGAATGTACGGGGCTGAGTTTTAACTTTTTGCCTATGTTTCAAATGTTATCTATAAATAGAAGCATACTTCACATGTAAGTTTATTATAAGGAAAAGAATTCCAGGTGGGTTTCTTTCGAGCATGTCTAGAATTATATTATGATGAAACTGTTACCGCACCATGGAAAAGATTTCAGAGGTCAATAATCATAACTTCAGTAAGAAACACAAATACAAGATACGTATTACATTTTCATTTCTATTTGCAAATGAATTGGTTTCTGTATTATGAAAAATTGTTTCTCTTCTCTGTATACAGGATTAATTTAAATTTGTGATATATATGGTATATATAGTGTAACTACGGGTCCTTTTGAACAAAATAAATGAAATGAATATATACATATATATAGGCCATTCGCGGTCAAGTGAGGACTTTTGAAAGCCCTCTCATATGGAATTATAGTCAATAAATGTGAAGCGGAAAGGGACCTCTTGTCTGCCGAATTCGAAACTTATTTTCTTATTTATTCTGTTAGAAGACAAAATTATGAACATTTTAACACACAATCGCCCTTCTATCTCAAAATTTAACAGAGATATAAATTTTTGAAATTGTATAAGTTTAAAACAAAGTTTGTAGTAAAATGCATGTAAAGTTTCTTAGTGTAACTTGTCGAGCTAACGGATATAGGCTATTTACAGTTTACTGAACACTTTTCAATGTCCTGTTAAGGGTCTACTTTTCTCTCCAGAAGAAAATTGATTGTTTTTACTTAGACTTTGAATATTAGCTCTTCTATACAATGTACTTCGCCGACAAGAGACCCGTTTCTCCTTTCCGCATCACAAATATATTTTATTTTATCTTTAGACATTAACTTCCGGATGCGGTGGAATACACACACTGTTTATTACTTACATGGCAATATTTTTTTTTTAATGTGGTTAAAGGATAAAAAATTTCTGAAAGGAAAAAGTAACTAGGGCCTCAAAAGTGCTTACTTCACTGTGCTAACATGATTGTTAAGGATGTTAGAGCCCTTGAATGTTATTCTACAAAATGTTTAAAAATGCATTATGAAAAATATATATATACAAGAATAAAAATTAGTATCAGTCAAGCAAAATGTTATGGACTAATCAGAAATTGATGAAGTACTTGAGTTAAAACAAATTTCTGACAAGTGTTTTTTTCTTGTGCAACTATATTATGCCCATTGAAATATAGATCATAAATATTGTCCCCATTCCCTGCTAAATGAACTGCAAAGACAACTGCAGTGCAAATATTGCAAACTTTTTTGAGTTTTTGCTTATAAACCAGCATGTGACAAAAAAATTTTGGCTTAACACCTTAACATATGTTGCGATGCCAGTTGTGAGTTGACGACCTCACCACTTTGAATAGTTATTGAAACAATTCTGTTAAATGAATAAAAACTTATGCATAGCTTTTGTAGTAATGCAATCATTATCTGTAATGTATAAGGCAAATTTCTGTCATTTGGTAATCGTCACTCGCTGCATTAGAAATTCAGTCGACTTGCAGGCCATAAATGGTGACTCAACAGCAGAGCAATGGAATAGTATATTTTATGCTGCATCCGCGTTGTAGACAAATCGCTCAATGAACGTATACAGGATGCATGATTTCCAGGCATTGTGAAGCCCCTTTTGAACACATACATGCTGGTTCATAGAATATTGTTGCCATGAGTGTGTGACACCAAGGCAACATTTCTTGTTAATCTGAGCATGATAGTTACTAATTGGTCGATAAAATATTGATGAAGTTCTTGGTACACGTTTTAAAACATTATTATGGTGGCACCCCTATTATTAGCTTACTAATGACAAATATTTACACATATACGAGGACTGATTCAGAAGTCATGGCAACTATTATTTATCTTTCAAAAATGACCCAACATAGGAAATGTACTATGTACAGTTGAAAGTGTATGACATCTACGTTTTAAAGGTGACACCACATGGGGTACGGATGCAGGAATGTTCGGCAAGCAACAAAGACAAACATAGCTGCTTGAAATCACAGTTAAATTGATATATTCTTGTACAATCTGTATACATTTATGTGAACGGGTATTTATCGTATGTGTACGAGCTGTTTAACGTCCTTCAAAGTAGTCTCCAAGGTTGTCCGTGGTTCGTTGCCAGCGATGAGGCAGACGGGAAATACCATTGGCTGCAAGAGATCAGTCAATGTGCACCACCTCTAGTTGAAATGCTGTGACACTGTCAAGTCATTTAAGGAAGTCATTGAACGAATGTGATACAGTCAGATGAAGATTATGGAACTTGTAGTAATGATAATGTAATTGATGAAGAGGGTTTGAATATGACAGAAAGTAGAGTAGGTTTTATAATTAGAAAACCAGAAAGGTTAAAAGATTTTCAGATGTATGTTATGGTTTTTTTGATTCTGACCATTTATCGTTAAAATGTGACTATGTATTGTTTGTATTAATTTATTAATGGTTAGTATCTTATTGTTTTAAGTATCATGTCTTATGTAAATTACTTTTATTATTATAAAGTGCGAACGTGTAACATGTATGGCTGTATAATATTAAGGCCATCATAGTTTGGATATTGAGCAACAGACCACAGAATTGTTTGAGCCGTTGAAGAGTATTAACCTGTCAATAAATGACTACGAAACTAACAGTGAAAATAAATGTTTGTGTGAGATAGTTTTTCTTAATAATTCTAGTTTTTATCACCGTTATAAATGAGTTGGTCACTACCATATGAATGTCAACAACCTTGATTGGATGTACTTATCATTGATTTTCCGCTGCATGAATAGGCAAATATGCATAAAAGGCCTGTTATCATCATCAGTAATGGTTCAGATCTACTAAGTATGGAATAAAAACTTTAATTAACGACTTCAATTAGTAAGTGTATTATGTCAAGCAAATAACCACTTCAGATGGAAATGTTAATTATTCACAGTTTGAGCAGAAGATATTCAAAGTTCTAATGCAAACAATTCATAAATTACTAGTCACAACTATTAAAATATTTGCAAACTCCTATAAATAAGTAAATTAATCATATGATAACAAATAACTAATTCCATGAGATTTCCCTGAATTTTCCAGGTACGCTGTTACGTTTTTCTGGCCAATGTACATGGAAATTATTAGAAATATAATTTTGTCTTTTCCTTAAAAAATAGGTATTTTTTGTTTGGGTAAGACCAGCATAGACTTCCTGTATAGTTGCTATTCACTGCAATAAGAATTATGTATGAAGTACTTAATAAAACCTATAAGTACTGTATATATACATGAACTTGTCATGTAAAGGCTGTTCACAATAAATTGAGCAATTTTTAAAGCCCTGCAGAGGGTGTACTAGTATCTACATTGAGTAATCTTCCACCATACATAAAATTAACATTGCCATGGACCTCAGCACTTTATTCATGTTTCAGTCAAGTGAGACACTGGAATTATTAGTAAAGTAAAAATTTTACACATTTGCTAATTCTTACTCATTCTATGCAATAACAAAAATGGAAAGCAAAATAATTGATTTCAGTGTACACAAATGTTACGTAACACTTTTAATTTTCCGTCAAGACATGTGGGACTACTTTCCCTCCATCATTACCAACTTTACTAGGTGCTTGCCAGTCAGTGTACCCATAAAAATATATGCAGGTAGGGACAGCGACATTTTTCAGAGGTTGATTTTAAAAGTGCTTAAACAACCATGAACAGCATATAAAAAAAGAGATTACATACAAGTAAAATACAAACTTCCTCAGTCACAAAAAACAACACACAAACCACACATTATACAGTACAGCAGTTCACTGAAAACCTAAAATTACATCTTCCAATATGGGAATGCTTGCTGTACAAAGAACAAGACATTTACAAACAAAAAAAATTATAATAATTGCTATGATTAAATTGCACCTAAGGTTTTACATCTTCCTACAGTGAATGCACAGTATGAGTCATAAGGTGGCATTCAGCAAGAAGTGCTAAAACTTAATAATTAGTTTCTTATTAAATGAATCATCACAATTTTGTCTTAATTACCTGACCTTACATAAAATTCCCTAATACTTTAGTATAGGTTATGTGAGATCCAGCAAATAATGCCTCAGACTGTAAGAGATGTAACAGCCTAATATTTTGTTGTGCAATTATAAAGTGAGTCGCAATATGTTTATCTGCAGTTTTGTGTCAGTGTCAACTAGTAAAACAACTGTAATTCATGCACCAACAAAATTATATTCAGATAGCTCCACTGAAAATTTCTCTCAATGTCTTCACAAAACTTAATGCTGATACCTGGGTGGTTTCCTACATTTTAAGCATTTTCAGCATGTAATCTGTTGATCGAGAAAACAAATTAGCATATGAAATAATGAATTTTCCTGGAAAAATTATGAAGTAAATATATATCAACAAACACACATCCCTATATTTTGTCCATACTTTCACAACACTTTTGATGGACTTTCCCTCTTGTGGCCTCTTTTACTTCTCTTCTTATTCAGAATGGCCACATTTTCAATATCTTTCATGTAGTTCCTGAAGTGTTTTACACAGCAGTGACAGTAAAATCAACTTTATTTTTGCATCAAAAATATATCATGTTAGATCACTTTTAAACTGCTGGTTCTGCAAAATTGATGCAATGTGGGACCGGTACAGTTATTGATACCTAGGTCATATAGCTTAATTAGAATTACTTAAATCAACACACTCACTGCATAACAAAATCTAAAGTATGTAAAACATGTATTCGTAATTAAAAAAGAGCTCTGAAAGTCTTGGAGTGTTGACTGTGCTGTGTAATTTAGTCACATTAAATTTCAATGCCTAACAAAAGTTTTTAGCATCCAATGTGGCAATTTGCATTTGATAAGCAAATATTCAAGAAGTCATAAACTATTTGTTGGCATTTCTCTTGTCAAACATCTATTACAAAAGGTAAACATGGTTTTAATTTATAACTCTAACACTTAATTGCAAATAATTTTAAATATGACAAGCATTACTAAAAAAAAAAATTACACTTGCATTAAGAAAGAATGATTGCAATTAGCACAGCTATAAGCCCAGCATAGTTAATCAAAACAGCTTCAAGATATTATAGTCTAAATGTCGGAACACCTTCGGTGTAGTATCAAACTATGACCTGTATATTACATTAAAAATAATAAAACTTACAACACTAGAACTTGGGATCAATAACCATACGAACACAAGTTTGAGGTTAAGCCTACATTACAAAACAACACAAAGATTTCAAAATATATAATATCAACGTACAATTATTGACTGCCAAATTTGTGCGTGTTATCAAGGCAGCTTTAAAAAAGTATATAGCTGAGCATAAGTAAATACGTACAGATTACTTTTTATAATATTTGTCAAACTGACAAATTCATGTGCCTACATTAATGTTGTTTCTGCTGTCATTCATTTAATTTCATTGTTGTTATTTCTCTTTGCATTTATATCGTCACGTTTCCAACTACCAATTTCTTTTTTTTTAATTAATGAGTTCACTAACATACTGGGAAAAGGTGGAAAAATCTGTTCTTGAAAACACGTAGTAAAAACACGTTTACACATGCCTCTGGACAGTTGCAGTAGAAATGTTCAACATTTCTGCGACCTGTTCGATGGCATTACACAGCTTCATCTCTCCTCTGTTAATTAAGGAATAAATACTCTGCGACATAAAACAAAGCTGATTGAAGATAAGCTGAAAAAAAAACTAGAAATATTAAAATACAACTACTTCCAGCTATAAAGTTCGCATCTTGCCTCGTAGCCACAGCACACGTGCAAAGCAAAGCAAAATGGAACTACAACAATGGACTGTTGGTCTTTACTGTTGCGTCAATCACATGACTCAATATAATTATGATTTACAATAGATAAATAACTTTTACGCCAATAATTAATTTATTGTATATGAAATAAAAAAAAACAATTGAAATAGTTATAAATTTCAACATTACAATTCCAATACAGTATTAGAACTACTTTTAAAAATTCACTGCCAACCTAACTTGGAGTATGCATCCCAAGCCTTTGTGGTGACACACATGGTTAGACATATGCAGTTATGAGCAGTGATTTTTTTCAAAGGTTGATTACTAAAGTGCTCACTTTATCGTGAACCACCTTTAGCTGTAAGGTAAGTGTGCTCCAGGTTATGGGAATGAAGGAACATGTACCTTGATTGAGATGGATAGGGACTTACCTTGAATAAAGCTCTGGTCCCACCAAACCGTGGTACATAATTCTTACCTCACCATCCTTTTCACCCTTCCCCGAATGTTTTGTTGCCATCAATCGGTCACTTCCTGGCGCACAACAGCCAGCCACTGCCTCTACCACAGCTCCAGTAAATCGCCAAATGTTTGATCTAGACACTTTTTGTTTTGGGCTGAGGGATGGGGGGGAGTTGGCTTCTTTTGCCACAGCCCCCCCCCCCTCTTAATTTTTTAATCTACAAGTCAAGTCTTACATAAAACATAATAAATACTGATTTTGTACTAATTTTACTGTAGTAAATTAAAATTGATTATTTTAATTAAGCGTAAACAACAAAGACAACTTAAGAGAATGTAAACAAACATCCAAAAAGACAACTTTCTCTTTTTTCTACAACATTTGTATGGAAAAAATATAAACCTAATGTAGCCACTTACTTTAAATCGTTATTAATTCCCTAAATATAATTCTATAAATACAATTTAAGTAAAAGATTTAATGAATAAGATGTTGTTATAATAAGCACAAGAACAGAAGTTGAAATAATTTTTACAAACATGTACATTTTACTTTTCGTATAAAACAAAGTACCTTTTAATTAGCTAAATATTATGAAACTACGAGATAGGATGGGTGACAATGAATTCTGTAGGCCTACATTCTAATTCAAACACAGAATGTGATTAAACAACATATAATAAGCTCATTGTAGGCATAATTTATATTATTTATCACCATGCCAGTGTCACAGTGTAAATAATTATGCGAATAGCCTTGTTAAATAAATGAAAATTATAAAAAATCTGATAGCAAAAAAATTATAACATTTTTAACCTATGTAACTGTACGCAGAATAAAAAACACACACAACAATTCCCCCCCCCCCTTCTCTTTCAAATATTTTCCATCACAGGGAAGTGCATACTGTGCCTATGTGTAATTGGCCTTCCATATAATAGTATGTTCATACCATCGGCTAAAAGTAAAGGTTTGGAAACTGAAGATTCTAAAGTAAGGTTTTTTTTAGTAAAGTGTGTATACCGGATCATGAATGAAGGTCAAGTTTAGGAAACTTGTGCTTTGTGTGTTGTATTCGTCAGAAAAAAAAACAAAATATTATAAAGATATTTGTTAGTGGAAAAGCCAATCCAAAAATGGAATAGATTTTGCAGAATGAATAGTATATTTTACCAGAAAGTTATTTAAAGTGCTTAAAAATTGCTTTCTAAAAGCATCTACTAAAAGTGGTTTTTCATAACTTTCTTAAAATGGTACATGCCTATTTATTCTATGATAACTCATTATAGATTTGCATCAAAATGATATAAATAATGCTCATTTAATCACATAATTTTGAATAAAACAAATACAGTGTTCTGTTCATCAAATTGCAGAAATACTTTTCATATCAAATTCACAAATGAATGACAGTTTAATTATTTGTAAAAAACTCACATGACTTGAGACTTAAGTTGCGAACATTGGTTTTGAGTTGCAGCGATGCAGTGAAACTGCAATTTCATGGTGTTTACACTGCCCCCAAACTCGACTTTCTGAAACACAGGTTGCCGAAACTGTACTTTGAACTGATGGTATAAATGTAATGACAGTTTCTGGTTACAAAAATGGCAAATGAAGACAATATAGTAATATTCTGATATTCATATACAATATAAAACATTTAGTACAGATTTTAATAACCATCCCAATATTTAATAATTAATTTTAATATTTTTTTTATATCAATTTTAATTATTTTCTGGATATTCATTTATTTCAGTGAGATTATTGATTTTAAGAGAGATAATAATCTTGGAGTATTTCATTTATTCTAATTTTATTCAGGGTCTTTCTATGTTCATATCTTCCAGGTACACCTTGCACCTTCTCCTAAGTTTGCCGTCGCCTAGGCAGCATCGTTACCAGTGTACATTTTCTTACCAGATGCAAACTAACACACAGCATTTTTTTATGGCTTCATTCGGCCTGTACTGTACTCTTTATACATTGATAATGTTCCCCTGGCGTCAATGTTTTCTCTGATGTTGCTACCCAAAATATGCCCCAAGGCTGCTGTTTGTGACTGCCATAGCCATCTACTGGTGGTTTATGAAGCTTAGGTGCACCTTTGAGCACGCAAGGCATCCTTTCCCAAGGGCATTCTATTTTCAACCAGCCGACTGAGTACATGCTAGATATGTGACGTGTTTGTGACATCTGCCTTTCTGTGTAAGATGTAGTCTTTTTGGTAGTTTTACGCAAAATGTTTGTTTTGTATTTTCATGCAGCAGTGCAACATAATTTTTTTAGTATCATGCTGCCACATTGGTTTTTTTCATCGCCTCTGTTATGGGTAAATGCTACTACGTGTGAAATATCCTTTCCTGCGTTTCACATTAGCAGTTAAGTAATTTTCAATTTGGGACCTTTTCAGAGGTCACAGTTTCCCAGACTCACAGTTTCCTGGACTAGCAGTTTCCTAGTATAGAGTTTGGGGCATCTTAATTTCCTGTGACTGCTATTCACCATTTAACGGTGAGCATATCAGCATATATGGCTTTCTGCTTTCTCACCTGCCATCGCTTCTTGCCATTTCACAATGATTGGTTCAACACGCTTTTATTTTTGAACATTAATTAACTTTAAGTTTTGTAAATCTTAGCTTTCTGTTTAACCTTGCAAGTTTCCTATTGGCAAGCATTCACTGCATAGACTTTTGAAATATCATGTTATTTTATCTTTACTTAGTCTTTAATTTTTTTCATTTATAAGGTAATATATTAAAAACATATTGTTTGGGGAGCCCTCATTTTCAATCTTTTTATAATTATTGATTTTCATAGTTATTAAATGTTTTGATTGTGCGAGTTACATTTTGCAAGTCCAAATTTTTTGTAACTAAATATAATAGAAATCCACCTGACTTGTGTCTGATTATTTTAATCTAGAACTCTGGAAGATTTTATTTGATTAATATTTTAAGCTTCCTTCAGAAGGTGTTAATTTTTTATTTGATTAATATTTTAAGATTCCTTCAGAAGGTGTTTATTTTGTTTGCCACTTTCTCTGACCATGCATAATAATAATGTAATCTGTTGGTAGCAGATCTTTTAAATAAATAGTGGCAACAATGAGACACAAATAACTAAAACTGTAGCACTGCAGTACTGAGTACTCACTTCATACAGTGTCTACAAGCATATGTTATCAAATTGTGTTCAGACTGACCATCAAGTGTTTCCTGTTTCCCCCTGACAAAACCCAATCACTTTTTGCACCGTGGCATGTGTCTATTGAGGGGCCCCAGAGGGGTGGTAAAATGGCGGGGGGGGTGTGACAACGGCGCTTCTANCCGGCAAGTGTGACACTTAACACACCCGGGCGAAGCCGTCAGCTTGTGGTTGCGCCTCTGTCTTGGTTCTCTTCTGGGGGTTTCTATGCACGGCCGTTCGCATGCTCGCCTCTCGCTCCGCTCGCTAGCGCGGCGCGCCCGCAGCCAGGCGGCTAATCTATTCCCCTCACTCTTCCTTCCTTGTCGTCCTAGTCTGGTCGGCCAGCTGTTCGTCGCTCAAGGTCGCGCGCCTCTGCTATTTATCAGGCGTTCCGGCCAGGCTGTTAAGGGAAGTTTTAACCTGGGGTTCTGCGGTAAACAAACATACTGCTGAAGGCTGACTATTTACAAGATACATTGTTTTTTTTTTTTACTCTAACAACATCGCAGGCCATACAAACCCTTAGGAAGTCTACCGGGCTGTTAAAAAAAAACTTCATTCACTTAAGTCCACGGCATTTGGGGGTTGGCACAAAAGCTGATGGACTGTCATAGGGCCTACTTCTGCCGTGGACAGCACGTTACTTCACAAGCTTTAACCTAATTTTTAGACTACATGCTGGTATGTTACATATATGAACTTGCTAAAACAAAAGATAAACAGGGTAACACACGTATTGGACTTCCTTACATTATTTACAAGCACATTTGAACCCTTGTTACACGACATGCTCTAAGTGATCCATCCAGATCACAGTAAGTTGAGTGGCAGATGGCCGGTAATCGAGCAAGGCTGCCTGGCAGCTGTTATGTGTACTGACATGGGTTACTGTTACGGCGGCACGTAGGCCGTATCTCAGACTGTGTATATCAACTCCCTGTTCCTGAGTTCAAACTAATGCCCTGCACACTCTGCTGCTTATACGAGTGGTCTTACGGTGGGCGGAAGTAAACACACAATTACACTGGTAAAAATATAAACGCCCTATAACTTGGCTGATGGCCTATATTCCTAACTTAACACTTATTAAACACAGGTACCGGCATCTGGCTGTTCGAGGTTCTGGGACGTCCGGCCCTTTGTAGTCACATTTATGTTTCTGCATCTGGTCGGGCACCTCGCCCTAGTTCTCTCAGCGGGCGAAATGAGGTAAACAAACTTACCTCATTCCACACAGAGTCTGTCACTGGGTTGGTCGGTTCGGCTCCTGAAACTCGCGTGGTCTGTACCTGCGTCGTTCTCGGTAGAAGTCGGGCCCCTCCTGATCTCTGCAGGTGCGTCAAGGCTGGATTCGTCTGGCTTCGTTCCGCATCTGATAGGCGGCGGCTCGCCCCGCACTGGGACCCTGAAAGCATGCGGGGGGAGGGCTGCGTCGCCATCCTCCCGTTCTGGTGTCCTGGGGCCATCTCCAGACTGCGGCGGGCACTCATACTCGGGTCGGCTGTGGTCCCCCAGTACATCCTCGCCTCCTCAATGTTTGCTCGGGTTCAGTTCTCCAACGGTGCTAACTCATAATGAGTATCTTGGGGTTGCCCCATATGCGCTGCTTCTTTCATTCCACGCCCTTTCTTCCCTGCTACCTCACTCGCGGTTTATATTTCTTCTTCGCTTTCACCTACTTTCTCTTCCTCGTTTGCTTCCTGCCACCATTTGCTTCCTCACCCTCCCTCTCCGCGTCCGTTCTCCCCCTCCCTCTCCGCGTCCGTTCTCCCCCTCCCTTTCCTCGTCCATTCTCCCCCTTTCTCCAGCTCGCCAGTTCTCCTTCGCTTGCTTGTTCTGCTTCGCTCGCTTCTTCTCGTTTTCTCGCCCGTCTCCTTTCGTTTGCTTTTTCTCGCTCATCTGCCCTTGCGCTCTCATTCTCTCCTTCTCGTTCCTGCGTATTTTCGGCACGGTAAGCGGGTCTCACTGGCGCTCCGGGCACCATTATCGACCGGTGCGGTCACTCGGGTGTCCTTGGGACTCTGACTGAGATAGCCCATTGGGGTAACAGCGCTGGGGGCTGTGTTGTTTTATCGCTTTTGCCCTCTATATCCATGCCCTTGTCCACCATCCGGTGGTCTGGTGGCCTACTGAGGGTTCCCTCTGGGTCGTCCCTCAGTGACAGTGCTGGGATCCCAGGGGTATTACTAGAATATACCGGGGTCTCATTACCCATAGCTGGCGAACATAGGTACTTACCTAAGTTGTCTTGTTGCCGCTTTCTTAGTCCCCACCGCGGGGGCAGACTCCCTACTTCTCCTTCGTCAGGTGGTGTGAGGGGGTGTAATTAATCGGGCTGTCCCTCTCTGGTTCTGCTTCCGGGTATTTATCTTTGGCATCAAACCCTTGGTCATGCGGGGGGCCTGTTCTGGGCCACCCTTGTAATTTCTTTGGGACCATAGGTGTGGGGTTCAGGTATAGGGCGTATCTGGTTCCTTGCCACCTTCCTTTTTTGCCCATCTCGTCCTCCGCCCAATACACGTTTCCTTGTCGCCCTACTACTACATGTGGCCCTTCCCATTTAGGCGCAAATCTCACACAGAATTTGTCACTGGCTCGGTCAAAGGATGGTTGCGTAGTAATACGTGACTACCATCAGGCAAGTGGCGTCCGACAGTTGCTTGTTCTGGGTACTTATGCTGGATATAACGTTGTTGGTTTCTGCGAGCTGCCCCTGTTATCCGGATCGCCGCTCTAATTTATTCGGGGCCAGAAAGTTTGTTTGGTTCAGTTTCCCACTGCCACTCCCCGGGTTGTCGGAGGTTGTATCCCAGTATCAGATGGCTGGGAGAAGTTCCAATTGTGTCATCGTGCCGGCGTCACAATGTATACAAGATTTCAGGAAGCTGTACATCCCATTGATTATAATTGGCGCCCATTCTTATGCGCATGCTCTTTTTCAACTCTTGATTCCGGCGTTCAATAAGGTTGGCCTGTGGGTGGTAGGCTGGAGTCGTCCAGCTTTCCACCCCCACGCCTTGCAGGCTTTTGTCCACTTTACACCCGTAAATTGTGATCCATTGTCTGTTAACACACATTTCGGATATCCCCATCGTGGGAAGACCTCTCCCTCCATTTGTCCGATAATCATGTTTGCCTCCTGATTTGGTATAGGAACGCTTCTGTCCACCTGGATAACTGGTCTGTCATGACTAGGAGGTATCTCTTTCCTTGATGTGTGCGAAGGTAGGGGCCCATGACATTGGCGGCTATGTGGGTCCATGGCGTTTTCACAACAAGTCCGGCATCTGGCAACATATTCTCTAACATCCCGACTGATTCCTTGCCATGTGTACCTGTTGATCAGGGCTCTTAAAGTCTCGTAAAAACCCAGATGTCCTGCATGGGGGTGGTGATGGTGGTGCTTGCAGATACTAGTTCGTAGCTCGTGGGGGACCCAGATTTTCCACTGATCTGTTTGCCGGTGCGTTCTTGCCCAGATTATGCCATCTCTTCCCTCATACCAGTCTGGATATATCCTCATTAACTCCTATAATTCGGGTTTGGCCTGCTGTTGGTCTCGTAACATATCCTTGCTTTCGCGGAACTTAATTAGCTGTAGCTCCATGTTATCCAGCCGTGTGAGTTTTGGGTAGAGGGGGGCAGCATTCTCTCCCAGTCGTCGGTTCCTCTCTCCTTGTTGGGCATCTGCGATCTGTGGGATAAGGCATCGGGCAACTCGTTGGTCGAACCCGGGCAATGCTCGATTCTGAATGAAAATTCCATTAGAAGTAAGGCCCACCTACCCAATTTTACCTATTCGTTACTCATTGTTTTTAGTCATGTAAGGGCCTTATTATCGGTTCTGAGAATAAATGGTAGGTCCTCAAGGTAATAGCGGTATTTGCAGACTGCCCAAATAACCGCCAGGCACTCCTGTTCATTACTATGGTAGCAGTGTTTGGTCTCATTTAGCATAGTACTAGTGTATGCTATAATCTGTCGCTGCTTCTGTGACTGCTCCTGGTATAGGACAGCACCCATTCTGGTTCCACTTGTGTCAGTCTTTAAGATTAGGGGTAATTCTGGCAGAGGTCGGTAGAGCATGGTTACGTCGCAATAGCACACCTTTAATTCTCGAAATGCTTCATCGTGTCGGTCGGTCCACTTCCAGCGAGTTGTTTTGGGTAGGAGTTAGTTAAGGGGGCCATAATGGGGGCGACATCTGCTATAAAATCTCGGAGCCAATTGCATAATCCCAGAAAACGCTTCAATTGTCTCCGGTTGGTTGGTACTCTAGCATCCTCAATCTCTCACTTTCTCTTGCTTCGGATAATTCCAGTCCAGGATAATTATGTGCCCTAAATATTCTACCCGGGTCTTCCCGAAGGTGCACTTCTCCAGTCGGCAAGTCAGTCCATGGAGTTCAAATCATTCCAGGACTTTTTGCAAGTGTACCTGGTGTTCCTCCCAGGTGCGGGAATATACGATCACATCGTCCAGGTACGCCAGAGAAAACTGGCCGCTATAGCCTGTCAAAACTACTGCTGACATCAATTGTTGGAAAGTAGCGGGTGCATTCTTCAACCCGAAGGGTATTACGTGAAACTGCAGTGTTTCGCCTTCTGGGGTAGTAAATGCAATATATTTCCTGGGTCCCGGGTGTACCGGGATTTGCCAGTACCCACTGCGCATGTCCAGAGTGGAAAATATGCGTGCGTCCCCTAGGTCACGGAGCATATTAGCCAGGTTTATAGTTGGGGGTGCTATCGGATATGTGACATAGTTTAAGGTCTGGTAGTTGACACAAAGCGGAGTTCCCCATCTTTCTTTGGCACAAGCACCACTCTGGCGTTATATGGTGAGTCAGTCTGCTCCACTATTGCTTGTACTTTCATCTCGGCTACCTGGTCTAATATTATCTGTCTGCGGTAGGCTGACGGGTTGCCTGGTCGGCAGTATATGGGGTGAGAATCTTTTACCCAGATTTCATGTTGGATGGCAGTGGTCTGGTTTAATCTGCCGGTATACTTGAATACAGCTACGTGGGTGTTGTGTATAGGCAATAGTGACCTAAGCTGGTCAGCCCCTAGTTGGGTTCACCTCCTCACTGCAGATTTCTTGTGGCTTTGGCGAGTTTACTGGGGCTTCCCAGTTTATGGCCATCCTATCCAGTTTGCCTAAATACTGGCTCTGTTGTCCGCAGTCGATTATAACACTTTGACTTGTTAGCGACAGTTGTCCGAGGATAATCTCTTCCCCTAAATGTGGTGCATAAAAGAATTCAGTTTGTACTGTTTCCACACTCGTGGACACTTGCAACGTAATAATTCCTTCTATGGTCACTTGTGACTCAGACTGGGCCATTTGAATTATTCGGGAGTTTTCCTTTATCCTGTTTTTCTGTTTGGGAGTTAGTAGCTGGCTTTTAATGAAATTGCCGGTTGCAGCAGTGTCCAGGATGGCCTTAAGATTGCGGTTATTGATACGGACTTCAATCCGAGGGGCGTGTGCTCTAGGTCTCAGATCGCTTAAGGTTAGAATTGGTCCACCCTGTCACTTATGCCATGGGCGACAGGCAACTCAATTTCCCAGCGGCGGCATTTCCCGGTTCCTCGTTCCCACTCTGGTGGCTCCCCTGCCCTATCTCAAGGGGGACAGCTATGGTGGCTTTTTCCGTAGCTGCGGCTATGCGGGTTTTCACTGTGGGGCTGTCGCGATGAAGGTGCCTCTCGGGGCAATACCAACACTTTGGCAAGAGTTTCCCCTCTTCGCTTCTAGCGGATTTGACATTCTCTGTCGTTCGCACTGGGTGGGCGGAGTCAGGCGTGTCGGAGCATCTGCCTTCTCCTGTTCTTGGTAATCTAGTTCTGCTTCGCTTGCTCTCTCTACTAATTCCTCTATTTGCGTCGCCTGCGGGTGTCAAAGGGCACTGTATAGCTGGTATCAATAACTTTTAAATAATATGTACGCCCTCTGCCTCTGTTCCTTTGGGAGCGATTCGGGAATACATCTGCGCTTTCCTCCTAATAAATATCTCCTCCCCCTCCTGCTTTTGCTGTTTCTGTGTGTAAAATTCTGTCCGTAATACGGTGAGTACTTCCTCCCCAGCGAACTTATTTTTCAGGCGGGTAGCGAACTGCTCCCAGCTTGTCACAAATTTGCCGTACCTATTCCACCAGGTAAGGGCGGCGCCCTTTAACTGGTCTTATGCTTAAAGCACCCACCACTTGTTGGGAACCCTGCCGGCCTTGAACTTGTGCTCACAATTATTTATAAAAAGCTCTGGGTCTTCATGGGGCCTCCCTGAAAATTCTGGCAGTACTTTTGCCTCGGGTATTCTCAGCTCCTGTTATAATTGGCTATAGGGGGCTCGACCCGGTTGTGAAGGGCGTTCCCATTCCCCTCGTCTTTGGCATACCTCGCAATAGTATACCATACCTCTAGTGTTATTGGCATCGTCGGGCCATTCTAAACAAACATTGTGGACTATCTGTGAGCATGTAGCACATTGAGTTCGAAGTGTGTGTGTATTACGTCCCGGGCGATTAAGTAGGTCACAACGCGTCTGTTACTCTAGGAAATTACGGCAGCTGTATTCTTCCCTTCCGTCTGTCAGAACGTGTTTTGGGCCAGCCGATACACTGATAACAATATCGCTGGGAGCAGCGGCTGCACCGGACCGTGTACAGCCCTGTTCCACGACAAAGTGGAGCACTGCATTGCTCCAGTTGGCGAATTTTGTCTGGGATATCTTCCCCTCTTCCCACATTCCTCGCCCAGCACTTATTTCGGGTTCCTTCGGCTTGTGTTCCCTCAGTTCTTGCATCACTCCACTCCTGTGCTATTCTGATATGTGTATCTTTCATACTTTTTGCCCGCCTTCTATAGGAATCCCTATTCTGCCAGCCTACTACACTCGACTCGTCTCGGGTTAATTGGTTACTGGGCGCCACGACGTTTTGTTCTAGACTCCTCAAAGTCTGGTTCATCCTGACTAGCTTGGTAGGGGCGAGACCCCTTCTCACGGGTATAGTCTGGTTCTTGTTTTCTGCCTACACAGAATTCACTATGCCTCACATTGGGTGCCAAAAATAACTGTACGCTACTTGCCACCTGTGGTATACAGAGTGGTTCGTAGGGTACTAGTTACCTCTCTGGCGCAGACTACGGGTGCCTTGGGTGTTGAATAGGGGGTAAACAATAACGTCTCTCAGTGTCTCAGTTTACAAAGTTTATATTTGGCTTAAAAGAACAATACAAACATAGACACCTCCGAGACAGTACCCTGCAAGTCGTGAGCCTGAAGGGCGGCTTTGCTAACTGCTGCTGATGTCGTGGGGTGAATTCTAGGCGTCAGGGAATATTTCTTGAGCGAGGACGCTGGTACTTAGCTGTATTTGTAGTTCTGGGTGCTCGGGCGGTAGGTTGAGGTCTGATAAGTTGGGCGGCCCTTCACGGGCCCTCGGCTCAGTCTAGTTGGCGTGGTGGACTCAGCTGTCTTCCTGCTTCGGGCTGACCCCTCGGCTTCGATGACGGCTCTCCACGACAGGCTGCTCCGGGTTCCCTTCTTGACGACTCCTCGATACGACTGACTCCGGCGACCTCACAATCCGACTGATCCCCTCCTTTTCCCGCAAGTTGGCTTTTAACCACTCTCGATGCCCCCCCAGATCCTTACCCATGTCTCACTCGTTGGGTGGGGGGGTGGAACGGGTGAGGGGTTGGCGGCCGTACTGCCCAACACTGTCATCCCTTCTTACTCGTGTATCTCACCTCGGCACGTGTCCATGTTCTCATGTGTTTTACTCGGTGCGTCAGCGAATTGCTAGCTTAACTCGGCATTATCCCCCTGTGTGTGTCAANCCCCGGGCCGGCCTGGCCTCGCGGGACATGTCTCGCGGCACGTGTCTACAGGGGGGCCCCAGCGGGCGTGTAAGATTGCGGGGGGGTGTGACACCGCCGCTTCTAACACTAACAATGCGGCACGCGTCAAGTATGTATACAAAAACAATCAAAATATAGTAAGTACCATACCAATCATGTGTGGCAAGGTACCAACACTTGTAGGATGCACTAAATATGGTGATGGACCACTGTAGCATGGAGACAGGTGGTAATAAAGTCTGGCATTGATGCATACAGACGTTCTCCTGAGGTAGTTGCCGCTGGCTGAAATTGCTGTCCAATCTGGTCCCAAATGTTTTTGATGGACGAGATGTCTTGAGACATTGCTGGCCAAAGATGTGCATTAACGTAACAAATGCAGGCCAGAGGTATCCATGGTCTGTGATGCCAGGCGTTATCCTGCTGGAAAAATGGGGTTGTCAAGCTGCATCAGGAAGGGGAAAGCACATCGCCACAGATTGTCCTGAACATATCGCCAAGCTGTCAGTGTTTCTTCAATCACCAGCAGTGGAGTGCAGGTGTCATAGGAAATGGCACACCACAGCAGGTCACCTCTCTTTTTGGGAGGTGTGCAGCTCTACAATTAAGCATGGATCACGGCGTTGGCCAGGACATTTCCAGACTTAAATATGGTGGTCGTCTGTATCCAGACAGAGCCACGATTTGTTGCTGAACATAAACTCGTCACCAATCTCCAAGCTGTTCTTTCCTGGCAGAAGGTCACATGCTCGGCGATGCTAAGGTTCTAATGGTAGACGTCGTAAGGGACGTCGTGACACCAGATCCCGCTCTGCTAGCCGTCTGGATATAGTACTGGTGGACACAGGCTTATCCGCAGCTGCCGTGCCGTGTCCCTGTATGGTGCACAGCGACACCCGAGGAATGATTCCAGCCTGTCACATAATGAAACAATTCTCCCTGCTTGTGGTCCGCTGGGGTCGACCTGAGATTTTTCGACAGGTGTGTGTACCTTTCTGACCCCACTGTGTCCAGCAGTTCAAGTGGCGATCAATGCGCCGAAACGTCCAACCTGCTTCTTGTATGCTGAAAATGCAGCCTTACAAACTTATCCAGCTAGGTAAAGGCTTGTGGAATGCGCCGTCGAGGTATGATGCGTGGTGTTCACTTAACTTGGCTCTGTGGCTCGCACTGCTACTAAGGCCTTCTTCGGTGTTTTGCAGCTATGAATGATGGAGGGACATGTATGTCCCCTAGTGGCACATCCGTGCAAGCAAACCGCATTAAACACAAATGGGACACATGTTGGGCTATGGCGATACTGTGTGTCAACCTTCATTGTACTCGTGCTATTCATTCATGATGATCATTTTTTGTTTTACTAGTGAGTGTAGTTTCTCACATGCCGTAAGAGTAGAAAAGGAGCGTTTGGCTGACAGTTGGTTCAATTAGTATTATTCTGAATGGTATGCTTACTTTTGGATACACTTTAAAAAAACCTTTGTGTAGAAATTTGCATAATTATGTCATGTTGCCATTTTTTTCATCTTCAGATGCTTGCTAAAATGCAGTGACTCTTATACTATGTATAGCTAACGTGACCATACGTCCCGTTTTGAACGGGACAGTCCCGTTTTTCAGCACTCTGTCCCGTTGTCCCCGATGAAAGCTTCGGGACACCCAAATGTCCCGTTTTTATCAAGCAAGCAAAAATATTGATTTACTAATCATAAAAATCATTTCAAAATTGTAAATTTACCATACAAATTGAAACGTCTGAATGCTGTTTTATCCGCGGTTGTCAAATGACTTCTCGCTCGTATTTTTTTCGAGTCGTGGGCGGGCGGTGTGGTTCCCTCCCTCCTGCCCCGTAAGCACGACTCTCCGACGCACACATTATTCTTCGATTGTTCTCCAGCGTAAGCGCATGAGTCTGTCTACTTATGTCTAGTTACGAGCTCGATTTTCTGAACGTGTTTTTGTGAATCGCGATGTCTAAACGCAAATGTACGTTTAATGTTAACTTACAAACTATATATATATATATATGTATAAAGACACTTGGTCTCTCTCGGACGTCAGATGTTAAAAATGCCCTACTGAATCTAGTTTGGCACATGGAGGTGTCAGTGACATTGAGCAACATTTAAAATCAGAAAAACATAGAAGAGCCGATCTTGCCGCCGCATCGAGTTCTTCAGTGCTCAATTTTGTCAAGAATACTCCTACTTAAAATGATCGCCTAATATATTAAAGCAAATTTGTTCTTCTGAAAAATATTTTAAAAAATACATAAGTAATATACGTATTAATCCTGATAACATGTAATCTTTTTTTTCTCAATCTACCTACTCACAAATGAAAACTGACTAGTGTCCCGTTTTGAGAAGAAAAAAAATGGCCACGTTATTCTAACATCGAGNGCCCATTGTCATTTTTTGTAATTTGTGGGTTTTTGCTGAGCGTATCAATAATGCCATTATATATACGAACATGAAAATTATCTCATCTTGTCTTTAAAAAATTGTTCTCCCTCCTTGGTCTCGTCAGACCTCAGTGTGTACTTTTTTCCCTTCTCCTCGTCTAATTTGTATATTTAAAAGCGGGTAACAGATTTGTAAGACGTTAATAAAAAGTCAAATATTTCATTTTCTCTTCAATTAGCATCAAACTTGTACAGAAAGCTCTTAATAACGAATTGCCGTAAATCTATATTTACTGAATGCAGTTTGGTGCTAACAGCAGTGAATGCTTGCTTTTAAAGTGTCTTACACTTCCTCTGAACGTTTAAATGTGACGAAGGTATATTTAATTAAGATAAATATTTTTGAAATATAAAAGCATGGATCTGTTTTTAAGATAGCTGTGCTCGACAGCTGTCTTCAGCACTAGTGAGTGTAAAGTGAGGTGCAGGTGGAGGAGAGATGGAAAGTAACAGTTGGAGAAACAGGAGTACCCTGACAACCCACCAGTCAATGGCAACTTCTGCTACTTTTCCCACATGCTAAGATCCAGTATTGACCCTACCTGAGTAAAAGGTGAGTTATCTAACCACTACATCACTGCATCCTTGGAATTTTCCATAAAACTAAATTTAAACAAACTTCATGTCACCATTCCACCACATAATTTTGAAAGTACTATAGGTAAATCATAAGGAAATGTTGTGGACATGCTCAGACAAGTAAAAGTCAATCTACCACTTCTTCATTCTGTGTCAACCACTTTTCTCCATCATTATAATCAACAGCTTTTTAGACACTGGGTAACTAACTAGCAGTGACAGCATTTTTCAATTATTTTTCACCAATACTGATATTTAAGTAAGGTCTGTGTTTCATATCTATAAGCACTTTTCTCTTAGTGAAGTGGTGTGTTTTAAGTTAATCAGGTAATGAATTATGTTTTTACAACAGTAAACAGATTTTTTTTTAGCTCAAATAAAACTCATTTAAGTTCTTTTTATGATGGTAATTTTTATAGGTGTTATTGGCAGTACAATCATTATGTACTAAATTATTTGAGCTAATTTACTGTCAAGTTTGTTTGTTTCCATTTTAATATCTGGCCGCACGCTGCTATCAATTTTCAACATCAGTAAAACATTTCAATCATAAATCACCAACTCCGCACCTTTGTTTGTGTTGCAATAAATAAAACTTTTGTTGGAACTGGAAACAAACTAATATCACTAGTCAGCTGGTAGTGGAGCAAAACTTGAAAACCTGAAACTCAATGAAGATCTACTAGAAAGTCTCCTGCTCCATCTATACCAGTTTCTATACCCTGATAAATATAAACTAGTAGCTGGCATTAGTGGGTACGGACGCAACAAGGACTTTTATTATTAATATCATCAAATAGTTGACTCCTAAACACTTACTAGTCACATTAATTAGATTTATTATAGAATAAATATATATACCTTTTATTCTAGCACACTGATATACAAAAAAACACTGAAATATATGTTTTTGCTATTTGGCCCGTCATGCCATGCCACCCCCTAAAAAGTGCCGCTCTAGGCCCGGATCTAGTCAGCCTAATGGGAAATTCGGTCCTGGTGCAAGTGTAAGACTCCCTAAGAATGTGCCGAACATTAAATTACTAAATAAATCATTTCAAAGAAAACACATTTTTGACGTAGTTGCAAGTCAGTGAGTGGTAACAATACCGGCCTATTTATACAACTTCTTAATATATGCAGTACACAATAAAATTCTGATTTTTAAATTTATTTTTGTAGTAAACAATAAGTTACTACTTCACTTGCGCAAATAGAATATGCTCTATTAATGGTAAATAGAGTACTTTTTATAACCTTTTCAACAAGAACAATGACTATAAATATATTTTATGATACCTTTAGCCTCTGATTTTTGTGTGTCATTATTGCTACTAATGCATTGGAGGAGAAATTGGTTGACACCAAGCGGTTTTGATTATTTTTATTATATAATTTAATTACAATTTTCAATAATAGTATTTTCTTTACGCGCAATGTGTTGTATACATTTCTTGTAATGAACTTGCATTTGAGAAAGGGAACAAGTTTATTGTGCAAGTTTCATTGAAACCAGTGGGCACTGCAGATAATCCCTTTCAGTTCTTAGAAACATGGGCCGCCACTTCATTATCACTCTCCTGACTGCTCGCGCATTCACTCAATGTACTAAGGATAGAAACAATATATCTCCACAAATAGATTTTCAGTTTTCGTTGGGAAAAAATATAAATTCTTGTATTTTGATTATTGCTTTTACAGGATTATTATTAGTATTCCAATAATGTTCAGGTTGCAACATACTATACATGGTAAGATACAAATCTCGGACATAGACGTATTAAGCAGTAGGTAGGGAATCTGCTGCATCTGCAAGAGAAAGATGGACACTAACACATTATATTTGCACTTACGTTGAGCTTTTTATAAGCCCGTAATGTTAATAGTATTTCAATGACATGATAATTCCAGATGTCTTGATGTTCAATTTATGTTTGTAATAATACTTGCTCAAATGGATAATGAAGTGCATTTTACCCTGGACCACAGTTAGTGCGAATCTAAGCAGGCTGTAAATTATTTAGAAAAGCTGAAAGCAAAAATGTGGTTAAGTGCCATGGATATTACTGATTTTCAAGAGGTATTAATTCTGTTTATACCCTGAATTCTTTTGTTCATTTCTAAACATCGCCAGGAAGATTTCAACAAGTATTACGCGAATGAGGTATGTATCAGTTGTTGTCTAGAATAGAACAAGGATATTTTCCTCCAAACTTCTTTTATTTTATTTTTATTAATTCATGTAAATTTAGAAACATACACATATAAATTACAAAGTATTGAAAATGTTGCCCACAAGTTTTATTTCTTCAATGTACCACCAATTTTAAATACACTTCATATCAGTTACACTCAGTTGCTATGTCTTGCATTTATGATATTGACATTTTTGCTATGCCCAAGTCAGGTTTCTTTCTTGTGAGGGGTTTGAACGAAACCTTAGATAAGAGTGTCTTTGGTGCATGTACTCAGTTGTGTAGCCATTCTACCCATAATTACTCACCCTACCATCCACCATCAAATAATAATAGTGAGGAGAGGCCACTTAATGGATATAGTGTACCATTTTGATCATCAGTCATTAATTCCTCTTTTTGAAGCGTATAACACAAGGACTGAATGTACCTTCTACCAAACAGCATTGTTTTAAGAAATATTTTGCACGTATGTGAGCTGCTTGCTTTGTAAATCCCTTGTGAAGCAGCTATGAGTATGCAAGCATGCAATAACTTTATAACTAAATAAGTGACAAATACTTAGAAGTCATTAAATCTGATAAAGCAGTTTGCAGCTTGCCTGGCAATCCTCTTATCCAACAAAGCATGTACAATTTTGTTTTCATCATCATAGGCATTTTGAAGATAGAATTAGGAAACATCCACAACTATAGTGTATTGATAAAAATTACATTATCATGTTACACTCTTATTATTCAAAATGAACTAATAAATGTAATCATTGTTTCTGATTGGAAACATTATTGTTTGTGTGGATACCTCAATATCTCACTTATAACACTAGGTTACAAACGCTAGTTTTAGTGTCCAAATCCCACTCAGTTTAGTAATTTTTTCAGCAATTCTATGAAAATGTTTGTGTATAATAGTCTCTGCTAATTGTTAAAGTTACTTATAATAAATAATTTTCAACAATAAATTATTATTAGTGTGGAGCATTGTGGTTTTTTCTTACTAATAGGCCGAAATACTGTTATTCTTATACTGTTGTTAACAAAACCATTATTCACATAAGTAATGGATTTAGTGTTTTATTCACAAAGTTTACACAAAATTTATATAAATGTATGTGCAATAAGAAATTGGTTGAAATTGATGGTTTAAGGAAACTTCTAACTGTAAGTAGTAAAAAATTTATTAATATAATGAGTTATCAAATGAAAAGTTACCTAACTTGTAGAACCATAATTGCAAAAGATTGACGCGTGGCGTTGGGTGACTGACGTTGACGTCGCGGTCGGGCAAGGTTTTGTGTGTCGGGTCAGAGACACGAGTAGTATGCTTGGCGGAATTTACTGGCTGCTAACCGGACATCGGCTGGTGTTTAGGCTAGGGCGTGTGGCTTGACAGTACGGCACAAAGTCGGCTGTGGGCTTGGCTGTCCTTTGTATTACTGGTTGGCACGCAGCCACTGGTTTACCTGTATTGGGCGTGGCCCGGGGTAGCTCCTGACTCGGCTGCTGTTGCTGCTGAGGTTGGCTGGAACTCATGTCCAGTCCTTGGGCGGAGGTTGTGCTGCGACTGGCGATGTTGAAGGGTGCTCGCGGAGTGCTGCTGGTCCTGGTGCTCCGGAACTATGGGTTCGCTATCCCCAGTGGCACGTGACATCCCTGACAGAAGTCAGTGACAACCGGATACGGCTGGCCGGTGGTCTTGAATGGGAGCTGAAATGAGTGGGAGGGAGCTGGTAGGTGAAGCCTCTCCAACTGCCGGGCGGCTAGAGATCACATAAAGCTGTGAAGTGCAGTTGGGGCTGGGTTACAGCTCCCGTTGGATTTGAAGGGAGTAGCTGCCTTCCTAGCTTGCCATTTCACACCATTCCTATGGGTGTATTGCATAAAGGTAGGTACTAAAGTCGGTCCAACGAAGGAAGAGCAGATGACGATGATCCGGGAGTTGTTGGTGAAAGTCTTGAAGAGTTGTGCAGACGTTGGAGTTGGTAGAGAGCTCCAGCACACGAGGTGGTGGAGTAAGCTGCTGAGAATAAACTGCCATTCTGCGGCGGTGCATGGACATATATTCCACCTGTCAGCGGGCTCGCTGGGGTGCCGGGATGAGCTCCTCCTCTGTCCGTGGCGAAAGCAGGCATCTCTGTCGTGGGGTTTCATCAGCTGTGCAAGCTCAGGCAACTAGCTGGCTTCTATCACACGTGGTGGGTTGGCGTGACGTCTGACATAAAGGCGAAACAAACTTGGCCAACGTGTCCGTGGGTGGCCCCGCGTCTAGGGGCTTGCTGGTAGGTACTGGTAAAAAGTCGTTTCCCGGTTCAAAGTTCGCCTGGGGTGATGTGATGACACACGAAGATGAGACGAAGTCGTTTTTAAGTAATTGTCTGTCCGCGTCACGCCTTCAAGATATTTACACATACTTTCCATATGCATTTAAACATTTTTCCCAATGAGAAACCAAGAAATTATGCAGTCATAGAAGAAATCTTTGCTTTGGGAATAAACAAGTTTGTCATTGCAAACTACTTCTGCATCCATCATATAACAGTATTTTTGAGATGTTTCGTCACAGGATTGAAGAAGTGAAAATCCCAAATGTTTTGGACTGTAGGTAGGGTGATCGAGCACTCCCCTATGAAACTTACCAAGCAATTTGCCCATGACCCTGGCAACCTGGGGTCAGGCATTTCCATGTAGAATAATGATGCTCTTGCTGAGTATACCTTGCCACTAGTTCTTGATTGCTATTCTCAAACTGCCTAGTGTGTGTCAGTATATGATTGTTTTAATTACCCTTTCAGGAGGAAATACAGTAACACAGGATACTACTGATTAACAAAGGTGACCAGCTGATTGGGTTTATTTAATTTTTATATATTTTGGTGATTTAAAATGTTTTCACTGCATGCTTTACCATTTTCATTAAGTTTGTTAGTGGTGGCTCACCTCATTAGCATCCTCAAGATGAAACCTTCACTCACTTCATGATATCTGATAAAATTCATCAAGGACAGTCCCATTCTCCTCAGTTTTTGCTCTGCTGAGATATTTAGGCATCCATTAGGCATACACTTTACTGTAGTCTAGTTGTTCCTTTAAGATGTGTTTCACACTGCCATAGTCATATGACATGCCAGCTGTGTCATTTATTCATGCCAGGACAGTGCTTGTGTTTATGTGAATCAATGTTTCCATCTCAGTACTCGCCAAGGATACAGTTATCTCTATGGCATCTGCTAGGTTCAGTGGTGAAGCGTGATATTGCTGGTAGGGGAAACTACAGATTGTGTATCCCCCCCCCGCCCCCCAAATCTTCCTTTAGTCAACGATAATACACAAGAAAAAGAGGCAGTGATTTTACCAAGAAAAGTTTCTCAAGGCACCATACATGTGTTTTAGTCAATCTGTTTATTTCACGCAGGTCATTTAGAATATGTATGGCGTCTCCCTGTGAGCCATACCTACAACGATAGAGTTTAATTTGTAAAAACATTTTTGGAGAAAATACCTACAATGCAATTGTTGTAATAAAGGTTGGGGGCACTTCCAACCAGGCACAAAATTTGCGATGTTTCATTGTGTACAACATAATCAGAAAATCGCCTGCCATATCAACAACTTCAACTAAACATTAAAGATATTGTTAATCTCTTTTAATTACTCCTTTCCTTTTTGAATATTACATATAGAAAGGACCAGATTTCTCCTAACTGTCTGTGTGTTTAGACATATTGAAAATAAAATATAGTGATGCCCATTTCTTACTCTGAACAGTAGGCGACTCGTTGGGGCTGTACATTTTGCCATCAAATGGAAGCTCAATTATCGGTGATGCACACTGTATTGACTCTTTTCATATGACCCATGCAATACTCAGCTCTATAAGGAACTCATAGTATATAAAGCAATTATTATCTTAATGTTTAGATGCCAGCCCAATTCTGCTTGTTTTCATGGCGAAAATGTGAATTGTATCATCGTTAAAAGATTGTCTGCGGCTCATTTTCTGCAGTAGATCTTTTTCTGTAAGAAATGCAAGAGCTTACAATTTATCCGGCACAAATTGTTCTGCAAATATGTTTATATCTAGTTTAAAGTGAAAAACTATCTTTTGGCTGAAACACTCGTAGCTGGAAATGACATTGAGCTTTATAAGTTTATATGTTTCTGGAAATAGATCACTTGATCCTAGTATTTATAAATAGCAGTGAAGCTCAGTTACACTTATTTTTGTGCAAGTCACTGTCTGTGAACATGAAGTGCAGCTCACATCTTAAACTTGGAAAGTCAAAAAATTTCCATAGCTCTCCTTAAGAGATACAAAAGCATCGTGGAAAATTATTGATGTATTATCGAAAACTTTTAATATCCAATAAACTAAAAAATTTTAGGCGTTTTTGAACTCTGTGCGGTATATTCAAAGCTATAGTGTAAATTATTTTTAAAAAATAATAGATACACCACCTTACTTAGAATCTATGCAAACATGTTCATACAGTTTTATATAACTTACAGACTGAGCAATAAGTAAATTCTACTTCATAGCATAACAATGAATAAGATAGCTTAAGCACAAACGGCTCATACTTTCGTTTGCAATCCAGCATGTTCTCTAGCCATCACCGCAGCTTCATCGTAAATTTGTCTTTCTAACTTCTTTAATCAGTCAAAGTATTCTAAAATTTTGACAGCGTGTTGATAAAGGTGTATGGCCGTTCGATGATCACTTACGTCAATAAACTTCAAAAACTTTTCCTCAAAATTTCTCTATCATTTGAGATGTAGTGCAATACTACAAACAACAGTGATTTAACTGTTATGTCTGTTGTCTCAATTACAATGAGTATATCAAAAGAGGATTGTGATACTACTTTCATAATTTTGTTCATTCATTAAATCAGACCTTGGAAATATTATATTTTCTGCGTGTCACTAAACAAACCTGTGAAGACTGTAGAAATCTCAGGGTGATTTTTCTAGCTTGGTGTCAGTTCATTCAAGAATTTTATATAAATTCTCTTTGTTGAGCAAAGTGATAGCCAAATCTTTTTTCTAAAAAAAAAAAACACAACTTTTTTTAAATTACTCACGATCCGCATGTTTTTCCTTACTTTCTCATAATGCTTCTTAATTTTGAGCAGATACTAACGGCTTAGTGCAAATTAAATAAGTACATTTTTTTTTCTAAACTGTTTGAGACATTTTAACCATAAAATGTGGTTACAAAACAGTTGGGGCCATTTTTACAATTTCTGTATATATTTATAATCATTATAGCCTACAGTATTCCACACCAATTATTATTTTTAAAATAATATGTATGGTCAGCAAGACATTTCATAAATTTTTTGAAGCCACACAACCGAGTGATATCTCCGTAAGTATGTGGACAAAATGTGTTTCGGTTGTTAATTTTAGGGGAGGAATAGACCTGCTACTAAGAGTTATTATATTTTTTCTTGGAAAGAAAGAACATCAAAAGAAATATTTTAAATTTATCTACTATACACGCACAGTTACACGAGAATTCTCTGAGACTGCTGCTACATTGTTATTTGAGCATCCAGGACATGAAGCATTGCTGGAGTTTGTGGTTCTTGCATGAAAGCTGTTTTCACAGCAGCATCCCTTCTACAACCCGGCACAATACACAACTGTACGTTGCATGGGAATAAACTTAAAATCAAAGTTCAGGTTCCTTTTTTAAAAATAACACTTAGATATACTTTATCTCCCATTAAGGAATACATATACTGTCGAAAAGTTTACCTTAAGCTCGGTTAAAACAGAAAAATCATTTTTAACTATAGTAAAACAACTATGTGGCATTTAGTTTACTTTTAACACTAGTTTATGCTACTGGCAGGACCAATTCCACAGTCTAGGAAATTCGCCCCATCCGACCACTCAGTTAATTCTGTTGTCCATAGAGTGAGACACCAGCCTATTGGATTTGGAGGCTTCCATTAATGTGTGCAATAAATGTTATGATAATGATTTTGTAGTTAACTAAAGGTAATGAATCTTAATACATTTTGCATTAATAACTGTATTTTTTATGGACACGTAAGGCCTTTGTTCTTACAGGTAATAAAAATAAAAATATGTAGCCCAGTTATGCAAGGAAAGTGCCGCTTCCGTAGCTTCTATGTACACTTCACCACTGACCAGGTCACACAAGTTCCATCCAGTATTATAGCATTTATTCCACTTCTGCACTGTTGACAATAAATAATTATAAGCCAATGTTAAATGTTGACTTGTTGAGCATATTCCACACAGGAAATGTGTTGCACTTCACCGCTCTGTGGCATTTTCATTGTCTTACCACATAAAACCTGAGGAAAAGAACAACTGCTGAGTATGTGCAAGCAGTTTTGTGGCTGACATAGCATGCTTATGCTGTTATCTTGATGCAGAGATATCACACATATACACGTATAGCTATTTGCTGCAGAAGGAATGGGTGTCTCATGCACGCCATAATTTGCAATATTTTGAAAGGTAACTTTTTGTTGTATAAGTCCTTGCAGTGTAGGGATGGGAGCAACATGTTTATCTTTCTTATTAAGCAATAAATTTGTAACGTACTCATTTATCTTGCATACTGCATAGCTGCAAGACTAAGCATACTCATATTTTTTGCTTTAAGGCAATGAAGTTAATGTGTGCGCCAATCTCACCTTAAGTTGTAATGTGGCACGCGCACAGTTATAGCCGGCTTTATAATATTGCAGACACACAGTTAGGCCACCATATTTGTTATTTTCAAAGTATTGACGTCTGGAGTTGCTACTCGGTAGCTCAGTGGTAGTAACACGAGACTCTTTAAAAAGGCGCCAATTATTTACCAAATAACGTATCAAGTTCCGGTTTATTAGTCTTTACTTTTATTTATTATCCAAAATTCAACCATTCACATAGTGTTTATGTATGCCGAGTACGAACAGGTTTCACCGATTCACAGATAAATGAGAGAGCAGCACCACAGTCGTTGTTGATTAACTATCTCATAAAAGTTGCCTCAAGAAAAACCAAATGCAGCGACCTCCCACACCGGCGGAGAAATAATCTAGCAAGTTCAAGTTTGCTGGTGTGGGGGTCATGCGCCACGCCCGACGCGGCCTAGGCGAGCACTGGATGACGACTGACTTCAGACGACTAACTTCAATGGCGACAGGCACACGAGTAATTTTACTGCCTATCACCCCCCTCTCCTAAGATAAGGGCCTGGCGTAGGCTGCCATGCACGCTCTTCCCACATTATCGAAACTGCGTCGTAGTAAAAGATTATCAAACTTGTCGGGCAAAACTGTTGACGGAGTCTGAAAAAAACTAATCTAATTTTGACGCATAACAAAAACTAAAACTTTCTAAACGACAGCGGGATGCCCGATAAATGTTAAACGGCAAATGTATGTCCGATAACGATGTACCACAAGAAACGAACCACCATTGCTTTTAATTTTGAAACCCGATAAAAATATTATGAAGCTTAGCAAAGCGAAAGAAAATGAAACCCGTGTCCTGAAAATTAATAATACTGCGTCATTACAAGTGCTATACAGGATTAGTCTGAATTTTATGTCAATACGCTGTGAGATCATCCCATATGCAAAGGGAAGAATAAAACCTAACACGACTCATGACATGACATTAAGTTTTAGCTAAGGAATGTATACATTCTTGAAAGCCATAATTTTCAAGTAATTTCATTTAAAATATATTAATTTGTGTAACATGAAACAACAGATTCATTAATAGTGTTTTTGTGGATGGAGATTTGTTATCTCTGAAAGTTGAATGGCTGAAATCATATTGTTACACATGGACTCCCACATTGAATGTGGACGCCATGTTACCTGGTGATATGTGGCCCTGGCACTGTGGGGAGTCACCCACCACTACCCTCCCTTCCCCCCAGACAAATCAGCTCACCGCTGCGTTGCCTAGCAGCTGGAGGAATTTTTGTCATCCAACCTGGCTGGCATCAGCCGCTCCTCCTCCCTGCTGGAGGAGTTGACAACTTGAGAGGTTGAACAAAAATTTTCTGGTAATCATTTTCCTCTGTGCAGCTTGCCACATAAAGAAGTTTCTGGGTTAAGGCCAATTACACTATGAATTCCCCTGCATTTGGTGAATAGGCAGTCTTAATGGTAGCCATTTGGTTGAAGTATGTTAATCAGGTGAAGTATGGTGCAACAAGGGAGTTTAGCAGAGAGGACTGACAATGGTAAGTAGTGCAAGATGACAGCAAACAAGCGTTTGTGTGTGTGTGTGTTTGCGTGCAAATAAGAGGGCGTGAAAGCCAACAAATGGAATGCTATGTTGCATGGGGACGCTCGGAACACTATTAAACATTCCGAAATGCTGGAATGTGGACTGAATTGAGATGGGACTTAATAAAAGTGTGATACGGACTTTATTGTAATTACTAGAATTCTCAAATATGTATAATGTAAAGTAATTCAATAGGTTTTGTTTCACTGTTTATTGGGACTGTTCATAGTTATTTGATTTCTTTGAGATGATTATACATTTTATTGATTAATTGTACATAACAAGTGATAGCCATGCATGTATTATGTATGATATGTTAAGTCGAAAGTAGTGTTTGTAAATAAATTAGGAAATTATTAATTAACAATTTTATTTAATTAAGACCTCCTCTTCTTTACTTTAAGAAATTGCAACAATATCATTGGTTCCACGTTATTATTTTACAGGACTTTAAAACTCTGGGCCGAGAGGAAAGTTTTTATAGTTGATGTTAATTATCACATTCAAATGAGCAAAAAGTGCCTTGGTGTAACATTATATTACTACAAATGATGTATTTAAACCGAGACATCACTATTATATTTCAGTAATTTAGTGTGATGTATGGAATTATGTTTTTAAAAATTGCAGAGTTCTTGTATGTTAGGAACAAGATACCAATACTAAGTCACGTCTTGATCAATAAAAAAGAGATCAGTACCCAACATTTAAAGGCTTAAATATTAACCTCAAAGTTTTCATGTTATATAACAGATGATACAATAAATATGTAACATCCAAGAAAACAACAGGTCAAGTGTTAGTTACTATTCTTATATTTACAGTTATTTGAAGTTTTTAATAACGGTTGGGATAAAGATTTACATTGTGACACCTGCATGTACAGTTTTGCTACAGCTGTTGAAAATAAACACTGCACAGCTTCATAGTCACTTGTTCATAGACTTGCGCATGGCAGTAAATAAGAAACTACGGCCTATTTGATACCATCTCAGGACATAATTATGTAAAATATGTTCAGGAATACATTCACAATTTAAGTATCAGCTATTGCTTCTCTATTGTCTGAGAAGGTAGTACTGACATAGTCAAAACTGAATGTTCTTGATTACTGACCTTGGAGATTCGTGTTTTTTTAAGAAGAAGAAATTATAAAAAATTTCCGGCAAAGTTCTTCTGATTGCATGAATATATCAATGGTATTTTTAGCATTTGTGTTTTTATAATGACACATTTTACATTATGATTTAGAAATGACTAGAGAATAGTGTGCAACACTTCATCACCATGAAATTTGCATGTTATAGATGGAAGTGTAATGCAAGAAGGCAGCATCATGGTGACACCAGGATATGAACAAGGAGAGACTGGTGGAGGTGTGGCCATGACCACTGGTTCTGGTACGCCTGGTTCTGGATTTGGCCAGCCAGATCAGGCTCAGTTTGAAGCTGACAAAAGATCCGTTTATAAGTGAGTTATTTGCACTTATAAATTTCTCAATTATTGCTGTACGTTATTAGGGGGGAAAAAATGATGTGTGTCAAACTGAATGTAATGTTCAATTACAGGTTGCTTGAGCATAAAAAAATTATTAACTTAATACTCTTAAATGGTTATATGCACCTGTCAACTTTTATTATTTTCCAATAAAATATATTAAAAATTGCTGTATTTTATGATTTATAGACAAATCTTATGCTGTAATAATTTTTATATACGTACTTTAGATTTGGTTTTGCATGCTGTGAAGACATTTCTAGATCATTTTAATGTATATTGTATTCATGTATCTGTAGGGATTTCACAGCCAAAGATGCATGTGTGTATTTCAATATTTTTATATCAAGGTTAATTTCATCAGTTATTTGTTTCTCAATGATTTGCAGTCAAGATGGCCATTTCAAATTAAATTAAGAAGTCTCAAAAAGGAGATACATTTGTCTATTGTATATTTTGCCATTGTGATGGCAGGGAATGGACATAATGGTTCATGTTAAAAGTGTGAAATATGTGACAAATGTGGCATTCCAAGAAGAAATTTGGAAAATATAGGTTTGTTTTTTGTTAAATCTCGAAATGTCGATTGGAATGTAATAGGAGCAGAGTGTCTGTTCACTTAATTCTTTCTAGAGCATAACATACCCTTAACAGCTGCAGATCATGCTGGTGCATTATTGAGAAAAATGTTTCTGAACTCTGAGGTGGCAAAGAAATATGGGTGTGCAAGAACTAAAAAACCAGCAATTTTAAGCAAAGTGGCTTTAAACACATCATCTGGTGTAGTCCATTGTTTACAAAATGGACCATTTGCTGTTGCAACTCATGGTAGTAATGACACAAATGCCAAGCTGTTGGCTAACAGTAACATATTACAATGAAAATTTGAAAATTATGTTGAAAAAATAGAGAAAATAGTGCTTTCACATTTTGAACTCAAAGTACCAGTTGAGCATTGTATGGCATTATGTTTTGATGATGCAACTTTTATAATAGGCAACAAGAATGGTGTTTATCTGTCTTAAAAGAAAACCAAAATGAGGTCCTTGTTAATGGCTTCATTTGACATTTAATAAACCCAGCTGCAAAAAAACCTTTTTGTGATTTATCTGTCAAAATAGGGGAAATACTTGTAAAAATATTTTATTACTGAAAAATTTTCCCCAGCTGTGATTTCCAAAAGTTGCCAGGTATTATTTTACTTTATAACCACTTCTATAATGTTAATTTGCTAGATTTGCTTGAATTTTTTTATTTCATAGAAATTTTACAAATAAATTAAATATAGACATAAAAACATGTTTTCTTTTTTAATTTTGAGAATGTGTAAGCTTGAAAAAAAAAAAGTGTTATAGCCATTGATATTTGGCATGCTCTGTTGGGTAAAGTGCTGGTAGAGTGCTTTACACTTCTTGTCATTCAGCTACACTGCTGCAAGGCAGTGCTTGTGCAGCAATTGCAATGAAAAAATACTTTCTGCATCTCTGCAGCAAGCAGATGACTGATGTTAGTGCAAAGATAGTTCCAGAAATCAGTAAACATTATGCTATTGATGGAGAATGTGAATGAAATATGGCAAATTTTCTATGTTGCTACCAACTCTCTCAATTATTATTTTTATTGTTTGTAGACATTAAATTCACTTCTGAATACATTAAAAAAGATTTGTTTCCGATATCACAAAACAACGGATTCATCACTGTTGGCAGTATTAATTGGCAACACTGCAGCAGTGCTTTGCCTATTGAACACACCCATTGACTAGAATGACATCTTGCAACATGATGCCAGAGATTAGTATTATTCAGGTGGTCATTTTCCAAACATGGCCTTTTTAATTTTTTTAATTTTCTGTAGGGCAGCTACACTCTATTGGGATATATTATTTAGATCTGAAATTTGTTAGTAGATGATTATAGTTAATTGCAATCTAGAGAAAAATATCATAATAAATTGAAGTGGACAGAGAGGGATGGTTATATAATAACCATGATGCAGATTGGCTGCTAGGCGATTATATATGGCAGTACGTAGACATCCTCTGTTGCCTTTTATGATGTGGACTACCGAGCACCATCTAGAGGTCTCTGGTGTCAGTTGCTTATTTAGGCAGCAGGGGTTGGTCCAGAGAGGCCCAGTGGTGTGGCACAGTCTCTGGAACCTCAGGAATCAATTCTGGGATTGTGCTTTCCAGGTACCTTAGTTGGATATTTGAATAGGGCTCTTGAGTGGACGTAGGGATTCGGATATGCATTTGTGTTTTTAGAGTTGTGTCCTGACCTGCTGGGCTGCTATGATAAGGTTCTTCTGCCCTCCTTGTCTGGAGTAAGGTATGGGGATGGTAAGGTAAACTGGGAGATGTAGAGAGAAAGGAAGAAGGAAGTGGTAGGTTGAGAAGGTCCTCAACAAATGCAATAAAACTCCGTACTCTACCCCTCTTGTTTGGGGATTGTAGTAGGTTGGCCACTTCTCCCATCCTGCAATCCTCTGTCCCTGGCTGCTCAAGTGCAGTGCAATGGACAGAAGTTGGTGATTAGGGTTTGAGTCCTTCCATATTATCTCTGTGCCAGGGTTTCCAGTTACACTGCCCCTGCCCTTCAATTCTCTGCCCCTGGTGTCTAAAAGACAGTAAAGCGAACAGTGTTTGGTTAGTAGGATTGGTAGAGCAGAGTTCCCTTTTGGTCTCCCCTAGTGTAGGCTGCTGGGTCTCTACAGTGCTGTCCAGATGACGATAGGTCAAACAAAGACAGTCTGTACTGCCACGGTAGCAAGCACCTGATGTGAACGGAAACCCTCCACTCTAGTGTGATCTCCCCCACCACAAATTGTCTTGTGCCATACCATCTAGATAAAATCCCAGCCCGTCCCCATCGGGTGTTTCCTGAGATAGTGAATAAGTGTGAGGGGATGCTGTAGGTCAGAAGAAGGAACGGTGGGGGAAGTAGCATGCTTATGTAAAGTACTGAAGCCGCAACTCCCTTTTTCAAATTATATGTAATTTATTGTCCAGAAAATATAGAGAAAGACAGACAGCTGTCACCAAGATCCTAATTGTACCAGGCAGCCCAACTGTTTGTTCTTCCATTTAGCAACATGCTAACTGACTTAAGCATGGGTTGGCTTCATGACTCTATTTGGGTATGGCAAGGTACCTGTCATCTTGGGTGGCATTTTAAGCAGGACTGCGGTATTTCTGAGAGGCTGCTTCTTCTGGAGAGGAGTTGAGATATGTTTGGAAGCTGGAGAGTAACTGGAATTTTTGGGGTCTGCTCTCTGCTTTATACCCCCATGGTGGTGGCAAGTTCATCCATCACCTCTTTACTGTGGCTGCGCAATAGCGATGTGCACAAGAGGGGGTGTTAGTGTGTAGAAGTTCGGCTTGGCTCACTTGTGAAATTAGGTGGGAGTACTATGCGGGTAATACTGGCATGTTATTAGAGGTAATGCACTGCGTATATATCATTCCCATTGTCCTTCTGCCTCCTTGGTGGTGGAACTCAATTGTTGCAAGAGAATCTCAGCAGCGTGTGTAATGGCACTCACAAATAATGCATCAATTTCCCCCCGCCCTCCTGTCATGGTGCCATGGTGAATCATGTCGCCATTGTTGTGGGGGGGGGGCAGTTTTTTTCTTCTGCTCCTGGTTTACTGTTTATTTGTGTGTGGTCTGGGTGGAACTTTCCTTTTTTTTTATCTGCCCCTCTTTATTTTCTGGCTCATCTGCTCCCTAAGAGGTATACTCATCTTCTTTTACCTTTCTTGGCCCAGGCCTGCCAGTCACTTGCCTTAGCTAAGTTCGCTGTGACTCGTACATAGCAGCTGGTTCCTCTGCTGTGATCTAGCTAGTAGCTTTGCATGCACAGCAGGTTGAAGGCTTGGGTGTGTAAAGTATTTCTTCTTTTTATTTTTTATTAAAAATTTGTAGTCATCACTACCTTGAGAGGATTTAATTTCTAGCGCTTATGTGGCATGGTGGACTGATGTAATGTCTACCTACAATCTGTAAATTAAAACTAAGAATTGTGACTTTATGAACATCTACCTGTCATGTAAATTTCATCTGGTACCTTATTCCAATTTATAACAACATTACCCCTACTGTTTACTTAAAATTTCCAGCAAACAGTTAACTGACAGGCATTTTTTTGTCTCAGTCTTTCACATCCCTGAAAGAGGAAACCTACACATGGAAAACTATATGGGGCCTTTTCCTAGCTCAACAAATTTTGTTCTGTTAGACACAAATCTTGTATAGCTAGTTCAACAATAGCCATCTGCTTGGTGGATTGCTGGATAGACTGCCAATTTAAAGTGGTGCAGGCGATGCCATCTGGTCTGGGGTGAGATGATGCATGGTCTCAGCAACTGTGTCAGGGCTGCTGCCGCCTGGCTAGAATCTGAATGGCTGTATTGGGGGTAATTTCACCTGCTCCTGGGATGGAATGTTGTGTGAAGGTGGGTTTCCCTCCTCTGTCTTATTATCCAGGCATGTTTAGCCATCTCCAGGCAGTGGCAGGACATGGTCATGGGTGCAGTTAGAAGTTCCTCATCCTTTCTTCCCTCTGGGTGGTTACTGGAATATTTTTTGGCTCGATCGGCAAGAAGGAAGCATGTAGGAGTGTCTGGAAGCTTATGCTTGGCACCCAATGCATCTGTGGGGGGCTAAATCTGAGGTGGACAGGAACACTGTCACCTGCATGGCCAACCTTGTCTGGAAAGGTTTAGTTGGCAGGTCCAACGACAGTAGGTGTCCCTTTATGGAGTTTTTTCTGGAGCTGTTGGAGAACTCACTCTGGTGGTGGAGGATATCATCCGGCATGGCATTAAATCAATAATAATGACGGATAATATAATGATAAGAGTAATAAATAAAGAATAATACATTATGTTTTGTTTTAGAGATAATTTTTGTGTTGGTTCAGGGCTCTGGTAGGTATGTGTGTAATGTTGAGCAAAGCTTTGTCGGATGCCGCCATACTTTCTCCTAGCACAAATTACTTGAGCAGCTTCTTTTAAAGCTCCTGCAAAGCAAACCCTTTTCATTAGAATACCTTTATGTGCAATGTTTTTGGACCAAATTAAAATAATTCTGATTTGAATATTTTAGATTCTACCAAGGTAAGTGTAGTTTTTAGTGGATAGCAATTCAAAATTTTATTCAATTTATAAACAAATTAATAAAACTAGAAGAAACATATATCACTTCAAAGACATACATGAACAACAAGGACAAAACAAATTTTCATATAATTTGTATGAAAATAGCACTGAAAAATTACAACTAACTACTTCAACTCCACATAAAATACTAAGAAATACCATTAAATAGTGAGTTTTGTTAAGTTGGAAACTGGCGTAGAAAATTATACTGGGGAAATATAAATTAAATCAATGAAATTACAACAGATAATAAGGAATTAACTAAATGCTTTCATCGGTGAAAATTATTTTAGTTTTCAACAGGAACAAAACTAAATCACTTCACTTTAAAACCAATCTACAAAAATAGCAAATTACATGAAATCACTTTCTTTTAACAACAAAAATGTCATTAATTCATTGCAGATAATAATTTATCATGGCTAGATGCATGAAAACTCCTTATCTAACTGGTTTACGGTACCATCGGAAGAATTAAATAGCACTTAAATATATTTTTTTAAATATTTACTAAAATTCCAAAATAAAATTTAAGGTGAATTTTCTTTCGAGAAAATTAATAATTTAACATAATTTAGAGACAGTTCATAACTTGCTTCCAATAAACCCATTGGAGAATACTTATACTCATCTGTCATTCTTGAAATGGAGAAGGCAGCAAAACTTAATAGTTTAAATATTTGCTAAAACTGGTACTAGCATATAGGGGTCTGTTCTATAGTACACCCAAACACATTTATCACTTGAGGCACCTCTCAACACCTCCCTAACTGTAGTACATGAAATCATACTCAAATAAATTAAAATTTCCAAAGAGCAAAATTATGCTGGACTGCTCTACATGATGTATTGATTGAGTATGTCCCGGGTTCACAAAAGACACTATAATCACTGGAAAAATCAATTAGATATATCACACTTTGGGAGACTTAAAACTTAAGTCAAACTGTCTTATCTCAGTTATTTTCTCTTGGACTAATCTATAATACTTAAATTCCATATATCTTTCTTGGAGAAATAAAATATCAAACACTTGAAAGATAACCCATATCTAGCTAAAACGTAAAAATTCAAGATAAACAAATGTCTTTAAAGAACAATGGTGCTTCAAAATAACGTTTATACAACCAAAATACATTTTTACCAGGTATTCTGTAAACAAATTACATACGCAACATTAAAATGCTGGTATCCTTACAGAATAATTATTTGTGGTTGCATCTCGTAACTGGGTAAAGCGCCTGTTGGTTCCTCTTCCACTGGTCTCGGTGCAACTCGTGGTTTTGGGCTGTGGTGTGCTTCGACCAAACAGGGTTTGGCCTGGATGCTTTCAGGTTCTGTCCAACTTTCCAGCTCGGAGATTTCCCACATTTCCTGGCCGGATAACTTTGGGGTTTCAGCAACCACTACCATTGTTAATAATTGATTACTGTTCAGTTGTAGGGTTAGCTCCTGTATCTGAGTCATTAGAGGGGTTCTGTGGCTGTGGCTGGTTTGTGTTGGCTCTGGGTGTTCCGAGATCTCGCCAATAGTGGACTTGGGTGATTAGATGCGTTAACTCTCATGTTCTCGGTTCTCTGGCCTTGCCTCCATCCTTCCATGGACCTGGGGTTGCCCAATGGACTGGGCCTGCCCCAAGGGCTTCAACACTTCATATATATTAGCGATGTGCTGGTTTGAACTAGTGGTAAGCATGGCTTCACTGCCCTCTAGCAGATGTCTGTGATTATCCTCTTGCAGGTTTCAATATTTTTTATGTATCTATTTTTGCTAGTTCTGCCGCACTATCCAGGTTTTTTTCTTTGCCTCTCTACTTGATCTCTAAGCAGTTGGTGGGGTTGTGAGTTCTTCCTCCTATTCCCATTCTGGATTGTCTTAGGTTCCATCTCAGAAGTAGTTGGCTTAGGTTCCAGTGGCTTCATTGTGCCTACAGCTTAAGATAAATAAGATTTTGAGGTCATGGCTGTTCTACTGTGGTGGTTTTCACATGTATGGAGATTCTTCTTTATCTCCTGATTTCTTCTCCAGCCCTTTGCTCTTCATTGATTACAAGCTCGGGTCCACTGTCTCCCCGTAAATTGGATCCTGTTATCAGTCAAAATGCATTTTGGTTAGCCCCATCTTAGAAACACTTATCTTTCAATCATTTTTATATTGGATAGGCACTTTCTGGTTTGCATGGGGAAGATTCTCACTTATAAGGAAAACTGGTCTGTGATGTCCAGAAAAAAATCTCTTTCCTAGTGGACTACAGGGATAGGGGCCTGTGACATCTAACACAATGTGTGTCCAGGCAGTTCTGGGCCATCGAGGGTTGTACTTCTCTTTCTGATGCAAGATACCTTATACTAAGCACATAATTTACTGTGTTCTACACATACACAGACATCCTTTGCCAGCCCTTCCCATATGAAGTTATGTGATAGGGCTCTCATAGTTCACTGTATCGAATGGTTGTCTACACGAGGGTCATTGTCATGGTATTTGAAAACACTACAGCGGAGTGATAGCAAGACCCAGATCTTCCACTCCTTCGTCCACATATGGGGTTAGGCCCATACCACTCTTTTTTTAGCAGATATTTTCCTGGGTGTCAAACCTTCAAACCATATATCTCTGGATACAACTGTTGCTGCTCTAGCAGAATCAGTTTGCTTTGTTGTAATGGCAGCTACTGGAGTATGACTGGATCTTTTACATTAGGCAGATGAAAAAGTGGCTACATTCTCTCCCAATCTTCAGTCTCACGTACCATCTTTCTGATTTGAGGTCTACAGGATAAGGTTTCTGGCAAGTCATTTGTTCTCCCTGTGCAATGTTTAATAGTGAAGGAAAATTTAATCAAAAACGGGACCCACGTCTGATTTCGCTTTCCCATTTCTGGTGTTCTTCAGCTACATCAGTGCTTTATTGTCTGTCTGTAGAGTAGAGGGTCTAACCTCTCGGATGGTACCAGTACTTCTAGAGGGCCCAAATGACGGCCAACCATTCTTATTAATTTATTTTTTACCACAATTCAGTTTCACAAAGCATGGTACTGTGACAGGCTATGACATGCTGGTGGCCTTCTGGACCATCTTGGTACAATACTGCACCCATTCCTGTAGGTTGAGGGATATTTCAGGTACTTGATGGTGCAACATTGGGAGATTGTTATACCTCTACTTATGTTGATCAACGGCATCTTGCTGCTGTTTGGTCCACTTCCACCACATAGTCTTCGAGATCACTTCATTAAGGTGTGTCATAAAGCGATGTTGCATCTTCAACGAAGTCTCTTAGCGAGTTTTGAAGGCCCAGAAACCAATTCAGTTGATGGTCATTATGACATAGAGTAGTTACCCTGGTAGGTGATATGGGCCCTAGATACTCTACTCATTTGCTAAGTGGCATTTCTCAAATCGGCAAGTATGTCCAAGCAGTTTGATACACTATTCAAGGACTTTCTATAAGTGAACCTGCCTATGTATCCAGTGAGGACGATAACTGACATCGTCTTTGCAATGTGGCCAGAGCAGTCTTGAGCCCAAAAGACATGAACTGGAGCTGGAGTGTGTTTTCTCCCGCTGCAGTGGTAAAGGCTGTATATTTTCTGGTGTTTGGGTGTACTGGTCTTTGCCAGTATCTGTTTCTCTTATCTAGGGGGGAAAAAATAAATGCCTCCCCCAGGTCTCGTCAGAAAGTGTCAGGCATGTTGGCAACTTGGGGAGTGATGGGGTGTGTAATATCGTTCAGGGCTTGGTAATTTTTATGCCAACTCAAGTGTCCCTCGTCCATCTTTGGTATTGCGACTGTTCTTAAATTGTAAGGTGGATCATTGGGTTCCACTATCCCCATGAGTCTTTATTTTAACAACATGAGTCTTTATTTCAACAACCTGTTCCAGGATCAGTTTCCTCCTGTGTTTGTATGGCTGGTCGGGTCTGCAATATATTGGGTTTTTATTTTTAAACTAAATCTCGTGGGTTATGGTTGGGGTTTGCTGTAAATGTCCAGTATTTTGAAAAATTGTCACATGGACATTAAAGATTTGGAGCAAGTAGTCCAGTCAGGGATGTAAGTTAATGTTGGACCTGCCTACAATTTTCTGTTGTGGGGTGAGATGTACTAGGGTTCCCCAGTTTACTGCAATATTTTCATGGTTGCCCATGTACAGTGGAACTTCAACACATGGTTTTTCAGGGGATTGACAAAAACATTCAATTCATGTGGACATTCGTTAGATGTAGATTCACATGTAGATAAATAAATATTTAAACTAAGCTTGTTAAACTTCATGTTGAACATATTGATAGGCCTACAGTAGTTGTGTGTCTAGTTTAACTAACAGAAACATTTGAAATCTCAGGAGTTGAATGGTTCAGGTCCATAAAACTGTGGGGAATTAAACCACAGAATGTTTTAGGTGTTCAGGTAATTTCTCAGTGCTGACTACTAGGTTTTGGCCTTCTTCCTACGTTCATGGTGTATTGCTATGCTTGGCCCAGGGGTTGACCTTGTTCAGGGTGAGTACTGGTTCAGTTTTTCCCCTCTTTCTACAGAAGAAAGTGCATTCTGACCTGTTTCCCATGGTTACTGAGGGCACTGGTTAGTTTTGGTGACTTTGACTCATTCTCTCCCTTGACTGGAATAAGATGGATGGCTGTAATGTGTGGGATTGGTGTATGGGTAGCTGCGATAGTTGATTGAGGAGGTCCTCCATGCTCAATAGGCAGTTTCCCTATACTTCCTCTTGTGGTAGAGCTAAGTTGGTGGGATACTTTACCAATCTTCCAATTCTCTGATCCCAGCGGGTATAAACACAGCGGAATGAACAGAGATTGATAAGTAGGGATATGTATTCTTCCGTGCTCCATCTGTGCCAAGGGTTTTTTCTCCATGGCTCACATTCGCCAATCCTCTGTCCACGGCAGGTGTTACCTACAATATCATTAGTGTGGGCAGCCGGATTTGGTGCTCATCAGTGCTGTTTGACTGACTGGGAGTCAGACAATGACAGACTGACTGCATGACCATTGCACCGGGCAGCGGTTGCAAAAGTCATCACTGTCTTGTGGCCCTATCGCTGCTTCCCTCTCTGACCCGTTACTGTGGGGTACCTCCTGGTAGTAATGATATCTGAAGTCACAGTTTGGTAGGTTGATCGGGTGAAATAAATGCTGTGTTAATGGTTAAGAAATTGGGTTTTAATTACGTAACTACCTGCAATGACATAAGAGGCATGTTGAAACGACACTGGTGTATTGTTCCGACCGTGGAAAATATTTGGTGCACACGTACACGAATGTTCACTGTGCCAAACGTACTAATGTTCCCTACTCTAACTTTCAGCAAGCACAGTTGCTGAGGTCTCTGAAAGATTGCAGGTTTGCTCAGCTTTGCTTGGCAGTCGAAGGTGCTTCTAGTTACACTCAAGTGGAAAAGTGTGTATTGAAATTGATGGTTGGTTGCTGGAGATAACCTGGCGTTTCTGAGGCCAGCAACTCAATATATAGGCATGCGGCACCTACCTCATGTGCCAAGGGTGTATGGGGATTCCTTGGCATAGATAACCATCCCCACACTGCCAGAGCTGCATAGAGATGCTGCGTGCGAAAAAGGGTGGAGGTGGGGGTGTTTTCGAGCCATCCCTGCATGTCCTGGGGAGTTTGGCTAATGCGGACTGTATCATTGGGGGGTTGCCAAGTTCACAGAAGTCCATCTGGTCGACACCACTTCCCCTCACCTGACTTGTCTCCCCAATCCCGGCCACTCCCATTTTCCGGAAGTTGCTCCACCTTTTATACTCCTTTACTTATATTTTTTTCCTCCCAACTTGTCCCACCTTTCACGTTGGGCCTCTCCCCTTCCCTTGCCTCCACAATGGCACGCCATTGCCAAGTTTTTTCCCATCATTCTGTGGCAGTCCATCACACAACCACCGCACACATTGGTCTAAAATGTAATTGACCATGCCAAAAATCATAAAAACAATGAAAACTATTTAACTCTATTTGTAATACATAAAAACAACATTATAAAGTCAATTTCATCTAATTCAGTACCAAGAAGTAAGTATTTTTTAACCTGCTAGGAAATTATATCATTGTAATATTTCTCAACTTGTTAAACTGGATAATTCTTCACAAACCAGTCGTAGTGTTTTGTAGGTGACTAACGTATAAATGACAAATGAAACAATATGAATTTGAAGAGTTCCAGAAAATGTTTTTTTTTTTTATATTACTTAACTGAACTTTGAGTACTCTTTAAAATGACGGAAGCTTTCGGGAAGTAAAACGATATTCAATTGATTCGTGGCTGCCTCTATGAAAATACAATTACCAATTATTAGACATTTAAAGAATTACTATTATTATTATTATACATTTGTAATGATTAATTTGATGAGAAATTAAAATGTACATACCATCAATACTGAATAGGATAACATAACAAATTTAAAATGTTTTCTTAAATTAGATCAATTACATATTCATAGCAGGTGACTTGTTCATCATACAATACTTAGCAAAAATTCACACAATTTACAGTTTTGCATACACGTATTTCATTCATGTAAATGTTTTTTCCAAATGGAATAATAAAACATATAACAAATCATGTAGTAATTTTCGTAAAGGGTATTAAAAAAAATCAGATTTTAACTAATTATTATTCAAAACTACACGGTAAGACCGACTGTTGGCACCGGTGACAAAAACACTAATATCTGTTCACCATGTTACATGGGTCTACACATTAAAAACATGAAATATTGTTAAAGGTATTTGAAGGAAAACGTTCCTAAATAGTGTTTGATTTATTCAGTGTTTACTTCTTAATGTTTTAGTGTTCTTTAATGTCCCACCTTTTACCAGCATCTACTAAAGTGTTCATCATTTCTTCTTCAATCCTTTTACTTCTTTACTTAATTTTTCCTGTTTGTAATTTCCTTTTGTTTTTCTTCGAAGAGAAGTACTTTAATGCATTGTACTTCATCATCATCATAATTACAGTATTTTTTTATCAGCAAATTCTTCTTCTTCTTTCAGGAGTTGCTCAAGGTCATAAAAAATTTCAGATGACAGTGATTTTAGAAATTTTTCTGGATTTTTCCACATTACCTCCCCCAGTGTGACAGAAACTAGTCTGAGAGGAACAAGTGAAGTGAGAAAATGCTTTCGTCACTCTGTTCTGAGAGAGAACGTGGCTAGTTGTCTTCACAGTCGTTGTCGATAGTACACGACTCAGGCATGGATCCAGAGATGAGTTTTAGAAGGGACAGGGGGCTAATTTTTTGAAGAAACAAGTTCCTACAGATATCTTTCCACTCATGTTAGCTAGATAATTTACATATGCACTCTAAACTTAGCTCATGTGTCTCACTACTGATTAGAATATTTTCATATGCATAAATATAATTTATTGTCCACAACTTCTGTAAAAATGAAAATTGAGTTTTTCACTAGAAATAAATATTGCCTTACTGCCTAGAACTATTATCTTAAGAAAACAAGAGCATTCTTCTAACATTATCAGCATGTTTTACGAAACAAACTCTACTTTCCTATGTCGTTTCTCAGCATATAAATCTCTGACTTTATTTACATCTATCTTCACATCACAATGAATGTTTAATAAAGCTAGTCCTTTCAGTCTCTCTTCTCCCTTGTGTGAGTACAGCCATGTCTTCAGTTTCCTATGTGTGGAAAATGACAGCTCAACTCTTGCTACAATGGAAGGAATAGCAACTAAAATATTTAGCAACCAATTTATAACAGGAAATATTTCAGCATCACATTTTTCTAAACTTAGAAGAGTACTAGTAGGAATGTCAATGATTCATCATTGTTTGGGCTTTCACGTTCTCACTTCTTCTTCCATATAGCATACTCACTAAAAATTATTTGTTCAGCTACACCCACGTCTATATCGAGAATGTTGTGATACTTTGCAGCTATATTTTTCAAAGACGATTTCACCTTGCCTGATGAATTTTCCATAAGTCTGCATGGCACAAGTATAGTCAGTTCAAATATCTTTAGTGTTTCCTCACAAAATCTATTCTTTAAATCCTCTGTGATTGATTCAAAATTGGTATGTACACTGCTTGCCTGAGGTATATGTTCATTTCTGCAAGTGGGTGAATAAATCTATGTCTTTACTTATTTGTTATCCTGGGCATTTCAATTTCTTGATCTAGACTGTGGGAAATATTTTGGCATTCCTTGTACACAAAGATAAATTATTGCTCACAATTTGTTCTTTTGTCAGCTAAAGCATTCAGCATGTCTTGAACTAATTCATTGGCCATATCAACATCTATTGTCTCCTTTTGTAGAAGTTGACTTACTGGTAGTATGAGAATATATCACTCAAGCACACATTTGTGACAATAAATTCACTGTCACACAAAACACTAATCAATTATATTTTTCCTTTTGCAGCAGGTTGAATTTCCCTCCATCCTGATATTGCAGCGAGTGCTGCAACTATTTTGGTGGGGTTTGTTCTGAACTGGAGTACACCAAGTTTCACATAACCCAGCAATTTGGCTTACCAAAAATGGTTTTAGAATAATATTTCTTTTTGCAGAAGCTATAAATAAAGAGATTGTTTCTTTCATTACATATGTTGCATTTCTAACACTTTGGACACTAGATGACCTAGAAAGAACAGATTTAAAATGTGGCTGAAACATGGACAACGGACTGCATTTGTAGCTTCTGTTTTAACTTGTTGCACAGCGCCACTAATCTTAGATGTTATCAATATGTTGTTCCGGTATTTGCCGTCACAAGATGTTGCTCCAAGACTTGGTCTCCAGCTTGAATACGAAAACGAAGCAACTCTCCAAAATGTTTCCATCATCATGGTCACTCCTGAATGAAATATTTTGCCTACCAAGAAAAATTATAGTATCCACTTTAGGTTTGAGCCTTTCTCTGTTTTCCAATATGTTTGCAAGTCGTCGTTCATTTATTTGGTTTATTACTTCCTTTTCAGGATGTAAAATATGTTTGACCAACTCTACAGCTTGACAATGGTACACGTTTTTTCTGCTAGTTTCTAGTGCGCCTTCTTTCCCCAACAATTTCGCAAAAAAAAAAATTAAATAGTTTAGTAACTAATTTCTAGACGGGAACATTTTTTTGATAGCTCCCCATGCCACCAGTTGCAAACAAAGTGCAATATTTGCAATATAGCCCTTCTTGACTTTGGGAAATTGCAAGCCAAGGGCATTTTGAAAGGTGGCCTTGGTGGACAAACCTTTCTTCACATTAACAGAAAATGCCAATTAATAATCAGCTGGCGGATGCCAAGGTGATTCCAGGAGTTGACATTTTGTGTGGCCGTCCAAAATTTTCCCTACATATAAACCAATATCATTCTGAAATCACGCTTCACCAAGTTCATCTCTGAAACTTTCTACGTACGATTTTGCTGTAGATTCACTTGATTCCAATATTTTGCTTGAACCATGGGACAACATATTTCCCAGATTTACAGGATCACTTTTGACATATATAAAGAACCAGATCCTGAATGTTATTCATACTTGCTACTCATAGTGGTAGCTGATGTGCTGCACACACTCGCAGTAGTAATCATGATTAACTGCAAAATGGGGGAGTCTGTTTCTGAATGTGGTTCATTAGTGATTTTCACATTTTTAGGTGTTGTATGAAAAATGACTCAATTGTGCGCTTGGAGCATTTTCTGGATGAAGTTGCACTGCCCTGAAAAAACATACATATTGTGTTTGTGTGTCACCTGTATCGGGTGTTCACGGAAAAATGATAATAAACACCAGAGTGGGGTAAATAGATACAAATGGAGCATATTTCATCAAGGAACTAACATTCCAACGTTCATAGTTAACCCGTTAATGGCAGTGGCAATGTGCAGGGACAGGTAGGCATTACCATAACTAGGCTACAGGCAGTGTAATAAAATTACACTTTATTTACACATTTGGGCAGAAGGCATGGTGACAGTGTGTGTGTGTGTGTGTGTTCCATGTGTCTCTTCAAAGTGTCTGTTCAAACTGTCCGCCTGCATGGCCACACAGGCAGTGCAGCACTGAAGCATGTTGTGACCCATATGTGCAAAGGTTGCCGGCGTAATGAGCTCATCCCTCATGTCAAGTGGTGTGGCGTACACCATCGATTTTATGTGGTCCCACAGCCATAAGTCAGGTGGTGTGATGTCAGGTGAGCGTGTTGGCCATGCTAGGGGGCCTCCCCTACCTATTCACAAGTCCTGGAAGTGCATGTTGAGGTGCCGGCGAATCGCAATGGCAAAATAGGGCGGGACCCCGTCCTGCTGAAAGCACATCGCCTCATGAGCATCTGAAGGAATTTCCTTCAAGTATTTTGGTAACATGTCCTGCAGGAACTGTAGATACGTAGCACCTCCGAGACTGCGACCGTGCAGTACTGAGCGATGCTATAAGGCACACAGGCTGGTTACAATGCCACGTACACAAGGTGGTATACCCGCCCCTGCACATTGCCACTGCCATTGGTAGGTTAACTATGGATGTTTAGACTATTGGTTCCTTAATGAAATATGCTCCATTTGTACTTATCTACCCCACTCTGGTGTTTATTATCATTTGTTCATTATCATCCGGTATAGTTTCTTAGACATTATGTTTATTATTTGTGAGGTATGTAACCTGCACAGTGAGTTTACAAAACATGTTTAAAAAAATATTTTTACATTAAAAATATGAAAAATTTGTCTGTTATTGAAATCAATGAAGTGCTATAGTCAGTTCATGACTGGAAGAGACTTTCTTGAAGCCCTGCTAAAGATCTACTTTCAAGCCCATTTCGTATCCTTCTGCCAAAGGGTAAACAAACATTGCCATGTGGCAGTCACATGGCAATGTTTACATGCAATGTTTACATTCCACTGTGTGTGTGTACATGTGTTCGTACATGCACGTACCCATCATAAAAGTAATGTATATATTATTAATGGATATTCCACAAGCGTAAAGTTTTTAATCTTGAGAATTTCACACAAAAGAATATGTGATGCAAGCGAAAAACATTTCATTATATAAACCCAAAATGTGAGTATTAAAAATTAGATGTTTCGTGTGCGTGCCTGTGTCTGTCTCTCTATCTATCTATCTCTCTATATATCTCTATATATCTCTCTCTATATATATCTCTATCTATCTCTCTCTATCTATATCTCTATCTATCTCTCTCTATATATATCTCTATCTATCTATCTCTCTCTATCTATCTATCTCTATCTCTCTCTCTCTATCTCTCTCTCTCTCTCTCTCTCTCTCTCTCTCTCTCTCTCTGTGTGTGTGTGTGTGTGTGTGTATATATAGGTTTGATTTTGACTGGGGGATTGGGTGGGGGAGAAAAACTTTCACTTTGATTACATATTATAGACACAATACTTTGCAATGAAATGTGTCAACATTCAAGGAGTCCATCCAACAACATTAACATGGCAACGCCAATCTCTCATAAGCCCCCGGATGGCCGTGCTGTAGAGAATTTGTGCGATTCTTGTTTAACCTAATATTTCATTTATCGGTTTTTTTATACTAATATCAGCTCTTTATTATTTGATTTTTCATAACGTATGACTTTAATTTGTGCTAACCTTCTCGTACAGATTCCTTTTGCTTTTGAAATCTGTATAAGAGATTACTCATAGTGCGTTCTAACGTGTTTAATATTTTTCAAATTTATTTCAGGTTTGCTTAAAATTTTATTTACTGTATTTTACGTTGTATGTTGCGGTAGTTTTTGTGTGCAGTCATGAGTTCTAGCAAGGTGAATAAAAGAGAAGTCACCAACGCCAACAGGACATCATTAACCTCACCGAATCGTTGTATTCACTAATTAGCTGAGGGGAAATGAAACCCTGCAACGTCGCGGAAAGAGCGGCAGAAATGTTGAAACTCTCCAGATCTACAGTGCTAAGGTATGTTAAAATATCTGTAGTATTAACCATTGCGTTTGCAAGTTGTGTGTGTTAAGATCAATTACGTTGGCCCACGAAATGTGTTTACAAGAACATAAAGAAAATTTGTTAATAACTTGATAACGTCGTCGAACGTTGTCTACGTGTATTTTTAACGTTTTATTTTGGTAATTATTAAGTTTATAGGGTTTCCTGTAAAAATAAAAATAATTCATTGAAAATCTTATATTTCCACTCTGCTAATGATGCAGAACACGAATATACGAGGGGCATTAACGTCCGACTAATTTCGTAATATGTGCCCACCTAACCTAACAGAACCTAACCCCACGATGAGTGAATCACTATTTTACATTTTTTAACTAACCTAGGATTGTAGGGTTATATAGTAACCAATACCTGCCACCTATTAAACTAACCTAAACTAACACACGGCAGAGCATATCACATTGTCACACATCATTTGTAAACAAACCCTTGTATGTTTTTGGTATCAGTAACTGTAGTTGACCCAGTAACTGAATTATGGTCCTTTTTAAATTATGCAAATTAGGTTGGCTATGTAGCACTGAAAGTGAAAAATATGACACTGATAATTTACAATAACTAAAAGACAATGGCTGTAGAACAGTGGTGTTGGGGAAATGCATTAATACACAATTGTTTTCTTAAAAGATTATGACTGCGATTTCATCGATTACGATGTCCTCTCATGTTTAGTGAAGTGATACAGATATGTTTAATAGTAGGGGAAGTTCCAGTTATATCGACTGTAATCTATTTAGTGACGTATAACAATGGCAATTAATGCCGCAATGTAACTTATAAATACAAAACAAGCTCCTTCTTCAGAATCTTAAAATGCACCATCTCTCCATAACCTATATAAAATTAATTGACTATAACAAACTCACTATAGAGGCAATTTTCCTTACCATTGTCAGTTGTCTTTATAATAAATTTCCACTGTATATATTGGGTTGTTTATGAAGAATCCCTCGCAGGGGTACACAAATTCCAACACAAAGTAGTTTTTATTTTTAATTACACATTGTAATACCACCTTTTGGTTAGGTGATTCATACACTCACATTTGAGTCTATATAACCCTACAATCCTAGGTTAGTGTAAAACCCAACAATCCTAGGTTAGTTTAAAAATGTAAAATAGTGATTCACCCATCGTGGGGATAGGTTCTGTTAGGTTAGGTGGGCACATGTTACGAAATTAGTCGGACGTTAATGCCCGTCGTATATTCGTGTTCTGCATCATTAGTGGAGTGGAAATATACCATTTTCCGTGAAATTATTGTTATTTTTTTTACAGAAAAGCCCCCTAAACTTAATAATTACCCAAATAAAACGTTAAAAAGACACGTAGACAACGTTCGACGATGTTATCAAGTTATTAACAAATTTTCTTTATGTTCTTGTAAACACATTTCGTAGGCCAACATAATTGACCTTAGCACACACAACTTGCAAACGCAATGGTTAATACTACATATATTTTAACATACCTTAGAACTGTGGATCTGAAGCGTTTCAACATTTCTGCCGCTCTTTCCGCGACGTTGCAGGGTTTCATTTCCCCTCGCCTAATTAGGGAATACAACGATTCGGTGAGGTTAATGATGTCCTGTTGGCGTTGGTGACTTATCTTTTATTCACCTTGCTAGAACTCATGACTGCACACAAAAACTACCGCAACATATAACGTAAAATACAATAAATAAAATTTTAAGCAAACCTGAAATAAATTTAAAAAATATTAAACACGTGAGAACGCACTACGAGTAATCTCTTATACAGGTATCAGAAACGAAAGAAATCGGCACAACGAGAAATAATAAAGAGAGGATATTAGTAAAAAAAAAAATAAACCAGTAAATGAATTATTATTGGTTAAACAAGATAATCGCACCATTTCTCTGGCACGTGTGTCGACCACATCTCGCCAACAACACACGGAACGAAGGTTTGTAAACAAATGGCCGCTCTACTTTCACCTTGAGCGTGATCTTGTGAGTATGCAAGAAACATTGAAATCAAAGTACGTTAGCATCACGTCATTAATAATTGGCATAATAAGATACAAGTCTTTTCGAAACCCATTTGTAAGCGATAAATTAACAATTACGTGACCTTGGTGGCCATGGCATAGGGCTGTCTCTCTCAATCCAGTTTACACCAAACCTGTTGGTGAGGTGTTGGCTAACATGACAGTTGAAATGTGGCAGAGCGCCATCATGTTAAAACCATATATTGACTAGTATGTTCAGCTGCACATCTTCTAGCAGCTGGGGTAGCTCGTTTTCTAGAAAGTTGTGTATTTTAAATTATCTGTAAGGAAAAAGGGTCCAATAACTAGTTCGTGGACGATGCTAGCGCACACGTTCACAGCAAACTGTTGTTGGTGATGTGTGGCCACCACTATATACTGAATTTCTTCTGCCCACATGGGGCTGTTGTGATATTGAAATAACCACCTCTCTGATAAGGTGATTAATCTGTAAACAACACACACAATGCAAACTCTGGCTTGGCAATATACTGCTGCATAAACCACTGTGCCTGTTCCTTTTTCACATGGAATGGATGTAGTCTATTTTGATGGAACATCCACACAGAGGTGTGGTTGACGTCCATATCGTGAGTGATTGCACGTGTGCTTGTGGACAGGTTCGTCTCAATTCTGTCCAGTTCTTCCTCTTCAAAATCCAGCATAAGAACACCTCTTGCCTTGATGCCCTCATGCAGTGGTAGGAAGTCTCCATACTCGTGCAGTTGCTGTTGTAGTCTCTGGAACAGTGTGTGATGTGTGGCTGCCGTCTGTTGGGGAAGTGTTCCTGATGAAGATGTGCTGCTATGTGCCCACAGCCTCTAGCTTCACCGTACAACATATGCATATCCGCCAGTTCTGACTATGAATAAGCATTCTTGACTAGTCTGTTGTACAAAGCGCAGTCACTGTGAACACACAACAACTCTTTTGACTCAGGGTAGCGACAAAGACACAGGCCTGTGTAGTGCAATGTAGAGAGGGAAGGACATAACTAACTGCGCACAGCACATGCAGTTCAATGTGGTTCCCAGTGCTTTTGATACTGCCTACCTGTTCGGGATAGAGGCGAGGCTCTGTAACCAGCCCTCAGGTTCACTAGCTACAGATGACTGTATGATCAACAGCAGGCATGTGATACGTTCACTGCAGAATGCCAACCTCGCAGGCACGTGGAAGTATTTTATGACACCTGGTGTCACAATTTGGCATCTCTGGACATCCGTTCTCTGATAAAAGTTGTTCCTCATTACATTACCTATCACCCCTAGAAGTTTGTCACAATGATCTTGACACCTGTATATGTGTTGTGTTTGTGTATGCATGTGTG